>VWYP01014469.1:1284-36889 GCA_013400435.1 Pycnonotus jocosus
GTCTGGATCCCGCGGGTGCTCGGGCGGGGCGGCTACGCCTTGCCCGGCCCCGGGGGACGAGGCGAGGTCCCCGCTTTGCGGGGAGGAAAGTCCCCCCTTGTCCGCGGCCCTGCCACCGCTCGTCTGGGGTACCCTATAGACACCAGGGAAGTTGCTGTTCAGTAAAGTAACGCTCTCTTTTGCTAGTAAAAATCAGCTCCGCTAAAAAAAACCCCCAAAAAACAAAGAAACGAAACAGCAACAACCAACCAACCAAAATATCACTCCCATCCCCCAAAATCTATAAACGAAGAAAACAACCTAAAGCCACCCTTCCCAGAAAAGAAAACGAATTGGCGTTTAACTGGGTCCCGAAAATACAGTGTGAGTTTTCTTTCGAAAAAAACCTCATAGGTCTGGTTTTATTCACTCTTAAACTTACTTGTTGTTCATGGTGTTTTGCTTCCCCACCTTGATCTACTGGGTTTAGGCAGGTAAATCGGCCGGTTGTTTCCTTGGTGGATTCCTCTGGTTTAATCATTTGTTGTGTGTCCAGAGGATGCTGGTGCTGACAGGGTGTACAGCTGACAGGGTGTTTTGGAGTTTCTTCGGAGAACTCCCAGAAGTGTGGTGCCAGCGTTATGTGAGAATACCTGTGCTCTAGCCGGTGCTTGTCTGGTTAATGTGCTCTTGCCTATTCCGTTGATTGGAAAGGTTATTTTCGCCTGCTGAAGGCATGGATGGTTTTCTTTAAAACTGAGAGATTTGAGACTTGAAATTAAAAATTGATGATGTGTGATGGAGAAGTTAAACATAGCAGAGTGGAGTTTTGCACCTGTTCCGAATGCTGCCTGGTTTTGTTTGTGTTGCCTTAGTCCACTGCGAACCTTTAGCTTGTTTTCAGTGTTGTGAAGATGAACGAATGCAACACCGTGGTTGCTATACTGGAAATCCATCTAAAGATTTGGGGTTTTCTTCTAAGTGGGAAATTCCTTGTGCACGAAAGATTTGTCTGCTGCTTGAAGCAGGTGTGATTTTGCATGAAATGGTTTTTCAGGTGATTAAATTTCTTTCTTTCTTTGTAAACTGCTTCTTGATACCACTATACATGAAAGTATATAGTTGAATTCTTCTAATACAGGGTTGCATGTTTCTCTTAAAAGTCTAATAAACAAAAGTCTTATTTTTCTAAATGCATTTGCCATTTTAATATAAGTCTGTATAGTGTAGTTGTATCTTTCTCACTTGTAAGTCTGCCGTTAATGTCCTGAAAGATATGCAAATAGCTATGTTTGTTTTAATTCCCTCTGTTAGGGAGTTTGTGAAAAGTTTGTTAGTCCTTCTTGCTCTAAGTTCACATTGGTAATGATGCTTGTAACTGAAACCAGGTTGTTGGGGTTGTGTGAGGAGGAGGCAGTTACCTGTTCTTAGTGAGATTCATTCCTCAATGGCTTTCCAAAGTATCACAGTTCTAGTGTGAGGTGGTCTGCCAAGTAATGACAGAGTAAAGGTTTTCCATCCCATCTTTAAATGCAAAATACATGTGTTAATACACTTAAAATGCTTAGCTTTTTTCTTGAATTGTAAACGTGGGAAGATAGTTTTTATACAGGGATGAAAAATAGGCATTTGATCAGGATTTGGGTAATAAAATAGCAGATTACAAATGAAAGTAGAGTCTCTTATGGGAATTCTTGCTGTGTGCTCTGTGGAGTTGGCTGCCTAGACATGGCTGTGAAATGTCACTTAGTTTCACCAGCTAGTGTGGCTCTTGAATTCTTCAGCTGCAGCTCCAGGGTGGTTTTCTTAGACATGGCTTATACTACGTTACTTTGTTTGAGTAAGTAGATGCACAGTTGGAGGAAGGAATATCATTATTGATGGAGCAAGGATTTGGTAAAATTCAGGGCTTTCAAGTATTTAACTCTTGTTCTTTGTCTTTGAAAGAGAGATTTGTTCACCTGTTTGTGATGGGAAAACTTGAAAGACTCTTTACATGCTTTCTGATTCTTTCTATATTCTTTGTGGAAGGCATATTTATGTCTTGAAACCATACAAAAGCTCTACGATGCATTTGCCAGTAAATCATATAGAGAAAATGTATAGAAAATGCACCCTTATGATTCTTGTATGTTGCAGTGCCTTGTGGTGGTTGCAGGTTTGAAATTCTATTTATACAGTTCTTTGTGGACTGTTACTGCTGTTGTGTTGCCTGCATTGATTTTTGCCTCCATTTATTCTTTATTGCAGTCTAAAAGTTGGTTTTAATTGGTTGCCCACAGGATTGGCTTGGCTTCTGCTACTTGTTAAGAAAAAAACATCTGTCTTTGCAGGTAAGAGCTTTTGAGTTGAAGACTTCTTTATATGCATATTGAGTATATCTTAAGAGACACGTGAAGGTTTTGGAATCTGTGAATTTGTGTCAAAAGACTTGGGTCAAATAATCTGTAGCTTGTCTACTCACCACTGGTGATGGTGGTTTTGGCAGTGTTTTTCTTGTAAACAGAATTTTCTGCCAAACTAATGTTTTGTTGTTTCATCAGCATGTGGTAGTCTGCAACACTCTCCCATTAATTTTGCACTGTTGGAAAATGCAGTTACTTTGCTGCAAGCCACAGGTCTGTGTGTTTGTAACTGTTGGAGTGTAGAAGTGTAAATCAATTGGTTCTAATTGGGTTTTGCAGCACATAAAGGGATCAGATAGTTTCAAATTGACTCAAAGATGACTATAACAGGTAGATTTTAGCCTTAAAAAAATAAAAGACAAAACTGTAGTTTGCGGTTTTAACTTTTGTGAGACAGTCTCATACTTAAAATTCCTCCTACAGTACCAGTGTTTCGGCAGTTCTTAGTTTTCACCCAGGAATTGACAAATATGTGTATGTGTATATCATGTAGGTATTGTACTTTAGTACTTCCCAGGGGCTAGGATGAATCTTCTGAACTTTTCTATTGCAAAATCCATTACATCTTAAAAGGCTAGTCTGGTGTGCTTATGAATTTGTATGTATGACCCAAATTATTCTTATTTTACTAACTAGCACATTGATGAGATAAATAGTGTTGTCACCTTTTACACCTTTTTTTTCCAGTGCAACATCAACATTTTAAAAGATATTACTGTCAAGACATGTTAAAATACATAAATGAGTTGAATTAGGTTGGTTGTCAGTAGCCTGTAAATCTCCAGCTTTGATTGCGGCTTGCTATGGGGATGGATTGTCCATAGTACACCCTTAGAATGTTGTCTTTCCACGCATGGCAAAGAAAAACACACAAAATGGCAAGACAACTCACTTTTGTCTTGAAGTACCTTTTTGTACCAGGAGAAAAGCAGGCAGCTTGAGAATACGTCTGACAGCCCAACAAAAAGCCTTCAGTGCCTTTTGAACTGGTGTGCGGCCTCTTTTGTGTCTGAAGTTAATGTTGCCTCTGCATGTGCTGGTCTTTGCAAGTGGACAGTGAAATATTTGAGCAGGCTTTGCATTTTCATTCCTTGGAAAATTTGACCGAGTGGGTTATTGTCTCCTAAGTGCATTGTGGAAAAAATGTGGTCGGTGAGTGTTTAGAAATTTAAAATTTGGCCCTTTTAGTCCTTGAGATTTTCCTATTAATCACAGAACTGACACTACCTACTACTTTGTCTAAGCATCGAAATTCTGAAAAAATGAAGCAGCTGTGTTACGTGTTCCTTTGTCAAAAATATTTGATTAGTCAAGTCCTTAAAATTCTTTTTATTCAGTCCATGTTACAGTCAGCTCTTGCTTAATATTAAGCAAGCATTTGCTTAATACTCTGCGTGGAATTAACTACACTGAAGTCATTGCAGATAGTTTTTCTAGTGACTATATGCCTAAGCAGCTCTTCGAATTTTTTTGTCAATAGTGATTTAGTGGATCTGAATAAAGTACTTAGTAAAAAGACTTCAAGTATTCCCTTAGCATTTATTATGAAGTTTTGAATTTAATGCAAAACTGAAAGATTTGCATTATCCTAGAAGTTACGTAAGCGTTCAAGTGCTTGAACTCTTTGGTGACTTCATCTGTTGATTTGTCTTGTGGGCTGGATTCATGAAATCATTTATAAATGCAGTTATCTAGCAGGTGTCAGTTCTGTTAAAGAATGTAAGGTGTTTCAAACCAGCACACCTTAGTACACACGCCTTCCCAAATTGCTTTTGTTCAACCAATGAAATAGCTAAAAGTGGTCTCCCATTTAACACGAGAAACTTCAAATGTCTTTAACTTCTGATACATAAAAGTTTCTGAAACTAATTTCTATGTATAATAGGTAGTAGAAGAAATCTAAACCTCCTGGCAAGATTTGTTTTTAGTGCACAAGGGACTCCACAGTATTCCAGTTCTAAAAGCATAGGTACAAAGCCAGGGATGCTTTTATACCACTTGCTTGCCTCAGGATCATCTAATTCAAAACCAATCCTGTAGCACAACATAAATCTTGGGTTTACAATACTCTTTAATATAGCTTCTTTAAAGGAGGCAGAATTTTCATTTTACCTTAAATTTCAGAGATTGTCATCAATGCTAGGCAAATTTAAAGTAAAAGAGAATCATTATAAAACACTGCTTTTTAAAACAGTGCAAAAAGTATTAGATACATTTTTAGATGTTTTAGGTAGCATAGGTAGTCCTTACTTTGACTTGTTTTTTTTTTTTTTCCCTCATGGGCAAATTATTTTGTTGTTGAAACATGATTGGGCAATAAATTTTATTTTCAGATTAAATGTAATTCCACTACAAGAGCTAAAGGCAAGGATGTTGCTTCTGTTACCTCACCACAGAGATGAGAGAGTTGCTTTCAAAAAAAAATTATCCCCAAAGGCTAGTATAAGCCTTTATGTTGCTGGCTTTCCTTGGCGGAATAGGGGTTTTCTTAGTGGTGGTTTTTCTTTTTTCTAAATCTTATGTTATGAACTGCAAGTTCCAGTCTCTCTTTCAGGATGGTGAAGTAAGGAATCCAATATTCATGCACAGCAACTAGAGCAGCAGAGCTGACTTGGTGCGAATGGGCTTGTTTGCTGTTTCCTTGAGAGAGAAAGGACCTCCACACTTTTCGGAAGTCTGGTGTTAGTTGTGGGGCAATGCCCTCTAATACTCCAGGTTGTTGCTTGAGTTCATTAGTGTGTTGAAGGGTTTAGCTCTGATGTGTTGGTCAACAGAACAAAATGCTTAAAGACTCATTTTAGTAATCTGAGGTTCCATCATGCAAGCAAAAGAATTGTTGCTTCTTCACCCCATAGAAGAATTGTTACTGTTGTTCATTAAATACTGAATTCAGCATTACCTGGTTAAATTGTGGCTTTACAAAACTTGTCTTCTCTAAAGTATTTGGATGACCTGGACAAGCAAATGGAGGCAACTTAGAGATTTGACTGTATGCTGGGATATAGCTGAGTTCCTGGGAGATGGTTATTGATTGTAGTTGGTCAGAGCTTTGGTAATGGCCAGGAGTCTTTGATGGATAGCTTTGTGGCATTGCATTGGGGCATCTGGTTAGACTTGCTCTTTAAGGTCTTTTCCAGCCTGAACAGTTCTGTTATTCTGTGATCTGATTCATCCTTGGTTTCAAATGCTGAGTTCACACAATTGATATGTGACTTACGGGAGCCTTGGAGATCTTCCATACAGATACTGAACTGGCTTGTACTTAGGAAGTCAAGTAGTTTTGGAGATGAAACTCCGAAAGTGGAGTTGGTGAAGCATGTGGCTCAGGTGAAGCAGAGTTTTATAGTACGTGGTTTAGGATGAGAGACTGGCTTCTGAAGTGTTGAGTTGTGCTAATATTATTTAATATGATGCTTTCATCTTTTGCTGAAGGTTTGTGTAAGTGACAAGTACCTAGTTTTGTCTTTATCTTCAACTTCTGATATGACCTCAGACTTCTGATGTCACACGGTAGCTGTTCAGAATTACCTTAAGCATCTATTAATGCCAGCTGTGGAGATAAAATTCATTTACTTATATCTGAAATGTAAGGGGTCGTGCTAGACAGAGTATCTGCAACTATTAAAAGATACCTTGTTTTTGAAAATTGTTGAGGTCATATATCAAGTTAGATGTGCATAGATGCTAATTTAGTTTAGGTCACTATTGTCACAAAATGTCTGAGTCTAGTTTATAATAGCAGGCTTCAGGTCACCTGGACCTCTTGCCTTTGTTAGGAGAAAAACATCAGGTCAGTGTAATGTAGATGCTCCCTGTCAGGATTTCTTGTGCGTCTCACCATTGCTAGTTGTCCGTAATGGGTTTTTGTTCTTAACCAACCCACTGTTGCGTTTCTAATTGTCTTCACCTGGCAGGAGATAAAATCTTTCCCCAAATTAAAGGGAGCTCTTTGTTTCCCATAGCTGTGCAGAATTTGTCAGCCACATTGTCAGATACAGTCAGATATCATATCAGTGAAATTAATTTTGTTTCGTGTGGCTAAAATACTCCTTTTGCTTAGATTCCATTAAATATTGAACTACTGATGTAATAGTTCTGATTTTTGATCTTCCTTTGTTTTTTTTTTTTAACTGACACTTGTAGGTCTTAGTATAACAGCTATTTTGGAATTTCTGATGCAAAATGTGTACTGATTGTGTTGGTAAATGTTTAATACTTCAGTCTATAGGAAGTAAACAAACATGAATAAGGAACTTGGAATATAAACACACTTAATCTTTTCAAGATGTCATTAGGTGTATATAAACAAATATAGTAGATGGTGTGTGTAGGTAATTGCATGGTGTCACGAACAGTAGTCTGACATAGCCGTTGCCTTTTCTCATCTGCAGGTGTGTGTTGTTTCAGCGCAGCATGGCTGTGGTCATCCGCTTGCAAGGTCTCCCGATTGTGGCGGGGACCATGGACATTCGCCACTTCTTCTCTGGATTGACCATTCCTGATGGGGGCGTGCATATTGTAGGGGGTGAACTGGGTGAGGCTTTCATCGTTTTTGCCACTGATGAAGATGCAAGGCTTGGTATGATGCGCACAGGTGGTACAATTAAAGGGTCAAAAGTAACGTTGTTGCTGAGCAGTAAAACTGAAATGCAGAACATGATAGAACTCAGTCGCAGGCGTTTTGAAACTGCCAATCTAGATATGCCACCAGCAAATGCTAGCAGGTCAGGACCACCACCTAGTTCTGGAATGAGTGGAAGGGTTAACTTACCTACTACTGTACCTAACTTTAATAATCCTTCTCCTAGTGTAGTAACTGCTTCTACTACGGTGCATGAAAGCAATAAAAACATATCCACGTTTTCTACTGCCAGTGTTGGGACTGCACCTCCAAATCTTGGGAGTACCTTTGGTAGTCCAACATTTAGCTCAACTATACCTAGCACAGCATCCCCAATGAACACAGTACCTCCTCCACCGATCCCTCCTATCCCGGCTATGCCGTCTTTGCCACCAATGCCTTCTATTCCCCCTATACCTGTTCCACCTCCTGTACCCACGCTGCCTCCTGTTCCTCCAGTTCCTCCAATACCCCCTGTGCCCCCTGTACCTCCAATGACGCCTCTGCCTCCCATATCAGGAATGCCTCCTATGAATCCTCCACCTATAGCACCCTTACCCACTGGAATGAATGGGTCTGGAGCAGCAGTGAATATGAACAGCGGCTTGAATCCATTGTTTATTGGTCCCTTGAATCCTGTAAATCCTATCCAGATGAATTCTCAAGGTAGTGTCAAGCCAATTCCAATCAATCCAGATGATTTGTATGTCAGCGTTCATGGAATGCCTTTTACTGCAACAGAATCTGATGTGAAAGACTTTTTCCTTGGGCTCCGTGTGGATGCAGTCCATATGCTAAAGGATCATGTAGGTCGAAATAATGGAAATGGACTAGTTAAGTTTTTTTCTCCTCAAGATACCTTTGAAGCACTGAAGCGAAACAGAATGCTGATGATTCAGCGCTATGTTGAAGTTAGTCCTGCAACAGAGAGACAGTGGGTAGCTGCTGGAGGCCACATAACTTTCAAGCAAACCATGGGTCCCTCTGGGCAGGCACATCATCCTCCCCAGGCTCATCCTAGGTCCAAATCTCCCACCGGACGGAAAAGGTCACGGTCGAGATCTCCCCATGAGCATGGTTTCTGTGTTTATTTGAAGGGTCTTCCCTTTGAATCGGAGAATAAACATGTGATAGATTTTTTTAAAAAGCTGGATATAGTTGAGGACAGCATTTATATAGCTTATGGACCTAATGGGAAGGCAATTGGAGAGGGGTTTGTTGAGTTTAGGAATGAAGCTGATTATAAAGCAGCTTTATGTCATCATAAGCAGTACATAGGGAATCGCTTCATTCAGGTACATCCAATTACTAAAAAGGCAATGTTAGAAAAGATAGATATGATTCGTAAAAGATTGCAGAACTTCAGCTATGACCAGAGAGAAATCCTGATGAATGCTGAGGGAGAATCAGGCTTACCAAAACTCTGTGCACATATATCTAATATACCGTACAATATAACAAAAATTGAAGTACTTCAATTTCTAGAGGGACTGGCAGTAGAAGAAAACTCTGTACAAATTCTTGTTGATAATAATGGGCAAGGTTTAGGACAAGCACTGGTTCAGTTTAAAGCTGAAGATGATGCTCGTAAGGCAGAGCGCTTGCACCGTAAAAAACTGAATGGAAGAGATGTTAATTTGCGTTTGATAACTGTAGAAGAAATGAGAGATATTGAGAGAAACCCACCATCTCAAGGGAAAAAGATCCTGAAAATACCGATCCAGGGAAATGCGTCTCTGCCAGCATCGCAGGGCCCTGGTGGGGATGAGCATGCCTTCTTGGGTGGAAATGCTAAAGAAGCAAATAATGGTCCTCCATTCAATTTCCCTGGTAACTTCAGTGGGTCTGGCACATTTGGTCCGCCTTTACCACCACCTGGAATAGGTGGCTTTCCTGATTCTAGACCAGGAATACCCACAGTTGCAGCTAGTGGTTTACCTGGTGCAAGTATTGAGGTACCAGGTTTTGCAGGTGGTCCTGCTAATTTGAGTGGACCAGCAGGTTTTGCAGGGGGTCCTCAGACATTTGGTAATGGTCCTGGCAGTTTAAGTGGGCCCCCTGCATTTGGTACTGGTCCTCCAGCAATTGCTAGTGGTCTTGGACATTTAAGTGGACCTCCAGGGTTTGGACCCGGACCAGGAAACATACATATTGGTGGACCCCCAGGTTTTGGAACAGGGTCTGGGAAGCCAGGGCCAACTGTCATTAAGGTGCAGAATATGCCCTTTACTGTTTCGGTGGATGAAATTTTGGATTTCTTTTATGGTTACCAAGTGATCCCTGGTTCAGTGTGCTTAAAATACAATGAAAAAGGCATGCCCACTGGAGAAGCAATGGTTGCATTTGAGTCTCGTGATGAAGCTATGGCAGCTGTTGTTGATTTAAATGACAGGCCTATAGGTTCCAGAAAAGTAAAACTTGTATTAGGGTAGCTGTTCATCAAGTAGTTGTAGAATAGATATTCATAGTGCTGTGACAAATGCATCTGGATTGGATTTTATAGTATTTCCAGGATAGAACCTGTGGATTGTTTAAATTGTAAAACAGATTGATTTTGATAAGACAGAGCACTGGGTTAGCCATTACATGAGACACTGCAAGGAGAGAGGTGTGGTGGATTTTCCTCGTACAAGTATGCGGAGAAGCTGGACAGATTCTTATTCATCATAAAAGTTTGGTAAGCTCTTCCGGACACAGTGCTTATTGAGAAATTGAGATTGGTTTGACATAGTTTTGGATAAGGGAAATAGATGGAGGCAGTGAAGCTCTTCAGTGGTGTTCTTGTAAGCCATTGTAAAATAGATAGCTATTTTTAGATTTGGTTAAACGCTGGCTGGATTCGCTTTGTTCACAGGTCAAAGCTTTGTTTAAAGTTCTGATTTTATTCTGCAACTGAATGAATTCTCAGTGTACACAGATCGATTGTTTTGTGTATGTATCTTTATTTTTTCCGAAATTCTCACTGTATGAACAGTTGAATTATGCCCTTTGCTGATGTGTCTACCAAACTAATTCCTATGAGTATGAGCAGAATCGTTCTGTAAAATTAAAGCTGTTCTTTGTGGTATAACCTTTAGTTATTTATATATTGCAATTATAACTGTGCAGAATAAGACTTTTGCCACAAGTATAGCTAACCTCAAACATAAATCTTAAGAGTTTTATAGTACATTCAAAATGTTTTCAGTTGAAAATAATCATTATTGTTTAAGTAGCTTGATTTGTTAGGATTACACAAATCGGTTGGGAAAGGATCTTTGACACTAGTTGGATATTGGTGTTTCTCATGTCTCTTGAACTCCTCATGTAGGGTCTCTGCTAAGAGAACCGAAGTGGTGATTATTAGTAGAAGATTGGAGTCCAGATAAAGTTTTAAATTAGGTTATAATGAAAGAAACTTGGATCTTCAGCAACTCTGTTGTGAATTACTGCTATGGGTGAATTCAGAGATAAAATTTATTTTTCTCCAAAACTTGAAAATACTGAGTTTACTATATATTTTTGCAATAAAGTTGTGCTGTTGTATTCAAAATCTGTAAAGAGTTGCCATTTTCTTCGTTGTGCAGTGAAACCTTCCATGGAAAAACAGAGAAATGGAAAGGAAGTAATTACACAAGTGAAAAGTAGAATTTTTTTGGTTCATCCTTGCTTGGCTTGTGATAAATTTTAAGACCTGGGCATTGCCTGAAAAAAATCTTGCTATTCCCTGCAAATCATTGTACTTAAACATAGTAAACTTCAAACTGTTTTTGGGTTTTTTTGACAAAGAAGAACAGTGCCTTTTGGTGTTGCATACCATGGAACACTGAAGTGTATGGGCAGGCAAAATTGAGAGGTGCAAGTGGCAACAGTTTTATTCATGTGGTGTGTAGGAGAGATTTGCAAACCTGTGCAGCGCTGCGTCCTGAGAGGATTTCACAGTACAGGAATCCATGGAAGGATTGTATAAAGGTGTACTTCAATAAAGAGGCGGTTGCATTACACAGATGCTTCTGTAATTCATTAGCATAATTTTGTTTTGACAGATTACTAGGTGGTCCCAGCTTTGGAAAAGTCATGTGATTTGTATATACTGTTTAAAATTAAGCCTCCTGTTAATAAAACTGTCTGTCTCTGAAGCTTCATGTTATGCATTTCAACAGTCTTTGGGAGTAATGTTTCAACAGCAGATCTTTGTTTCTTTTTTTTCCTGACAGTCTGAAAGTACTCTTCCTAATGTCAGAAAGATGTGTGATTAGGAGTCAAGTCAGTTTACTTTAAAATTTTGCTCTTTGTTTTTAAGCAACTTTTATTAAAGTTTCATACTATATTGGAGTTTTTTGGGTGCTTGTTTCTTCATGTTTCACATTAGAATAAAATTACTGAAAAGGAAAACTTGGCTTCATTGTTCGCAGACTGATTTTAGTGTGTGTTGACTCACCAAAACTGGTGATAACTGCTTTTTCAAGTTCAAATGCATCACAACAATGCTTGCCTTGTTGTGAAATGTAATTAAACTACAGGTGTCTGGAATTAGATACCCAGTTTTGTGTTACTGCCTTTTGATTTCACATCGTAATCCTCTTGGTAATGGATCCAAGGTTTCTAGTGTTTGGGTTAGACACAGCATATGCTGTGAAACATGCTTTGTATGCCTGTTCCTTTGGACTTGCTAAAAGTTCAGGTTTGTTTTGGAAAGCTTTTTTTGATTCTTGATTTTTCTTTATGGTCTAAAGATATTTCAATGTTTATCTGAAAAAAAAAGCACAAACCAGAAAGCCATGGGTACTGGGAATATTGACGTGGATGGAATGTTTGAATGGAGGATTTGGGATGGGGTAGGGACTCTTCATTTTGCCAGGCAGTTGATTTTCATGTTTCAGCATAAATCAGTTAGTAAATATCCCCTCTTCCTTAAGAGTAGGCTCTTGGAAAAAAAATGGGAAGTCATAGCATGCTTAGGTTTTCTGTACGTATGAGAAACAGCACATCAACTCAAATAGTTACAGTTGATCCTCTAAAACATACACAGAGAAAAGTTCATTATCAAGGGTCAACGCAAACTGTTGTAACAACATGGTTTCATGTTAGAAGTAGCCTCGAACTGCATGTTACGCTAAATTATGAGTGAGACCCTTAGACTATATGTCTAGAGTTCATAAAATTGCTTACTTAGCACTTGTCTATATTCATGAACAGCCTTAACAATAGGGTAGGACCTCTGAGGTACCATCTCCAATGTGAAAGGTATGAAACTGTCGTTGGATATAAAACCCGAAGCTAATTGCTAGCAAGAGGTAGCAATATACAGAGTCAGCTGCTGGATGCTACTCAAATCCCCACTTGTTTTGACCCTGATGCCTTGAGTGTCAGGAAGTTACATCCTTCTTAGCCTCATTGGAACAATACAGTCAGTGACAGTGATGTTCCAATTTCTCCAAATAATGTCAAGAAGGTTCTTGTGTTTATATAACCGGCTAAATTGGTGTTTTTAGCGGTTCTTTATGTATGGCTAAGCAATACTGCCAAAAAAAAAAAAAAAACAACTGGTAAAATGTTACATTCACAACATGATTTATTTAAAGTATGGGGGTTTTTTCCCCCATTCCAAATAGAAATTAATGCAATTAGTCAATGATAAAATTGCGACTTACATGAAAGAACTTCAGTAGTTGGGTGAAAGTGTAACTTAGTATTACCAAATTTCAAGCAGTTACCCATAAATGTCAGTCAGATTTTGTTGGCATTCTGTAATACCAGCATTAAAACCAATTCTTTACTGTTGAATTGTTGCTGTGGTCAAAATGTAGATGATGAGAGGTTTGAGGCTTTGCAGGTTTAAAGAAACCTGAAGAATGCTTTATTTTAAGTAGCATTCCCTTCATGGCATGTAGTATTTTCCTTGAGTGTCTATGCTCTAAATTTGTGTTGAGTGGAGAGAAAGATCGATGCAAAAATGAAGACTTGACCTGTATATCAGCTGACAGTGGAGGTCGGCCTTTTGAAAAACATATGTGCTGCTCAGTTCCACATTGCTCATGCTGTCCCTAAGGTCATTACCTATACTCAGTGAAATCAGCAGCTAAGAGTATTTTGGAGCGCTGAAGACTGTAGACCCTACAAAAGAGTATGGTTCCAGTTTCTAGGCAGAGCAGCGGTGCATTAAATGTAAATAATGATTGTGGTTTCTTTATTTTGTTTGTCCTCAGTCTTCTGCTATGGTGGTTCCAAAGTTGCAGATTCTTGTACCAAGTGCTGTTGGCTCTCAGTGGTTTGTTCAGCGGCACTGAACTGTGTTGGCCTTCTGATCTGCAAAACTGAAACTACAATGTATTATGGATTATTTAAAACCTCTGTTTGGCCAATGGACCATTGTTTTAAGTCCAGTTGGTTTAGGTTAATTATTCAGAAACATGGTTTAGACCCTGAAAACAAAGGATTGCAAGTCCTGTTCAATATGGACTCTAGTGCAAGAGAACAACTAGTTGCTATATTTGCTAATTGGTTTGAAAGAAGCAGTTTTGAAACTGGACGTATTAGGAAACGTTTAGTTGGAATTTAGGGAAATATACAAATTAGTTTTATGTCAGTTTGCTGCTTTAGATGTGCATGTTCTTTGAAAAGAAAATGACATGCTAAATTCTGTTCCTGTATGGTTTTTCTTAAACTCTGCTTTGGCCTGGAGGCAGAGTTTTCAAATACATTTGGTCATCTTTGCAGTTTTCCAGGTTTGCTGTTGCTTCTTGCTGCTCTGTGGCTGTATTTTTTTTTCATGGCTTTGAGAAAATTGAGCTAGAGTTTGTGTACAAAGGGAGAGGAAGAGAAGCTGTTTAATGCTTCTGCAGGAGGAGTAACCTCAAAGTGTTCTCTTCCTATCTGTTTTTGGCAGTGAGAATGTGATTGCAGTTCAAAGATTTGTTTTTTCCACAGTCTGGATTTTCCATGGAATGAAAACCTGTTGGTTGTACGCACATTGATTTGTGGCTGTGTACTGAAATCCACCTTTCTTTCCCTACCTCATGATCAGGTAGGTCTAACTATGGCTAATTTTCTGTACAGGTGATGTTGTTAGTAATTTTCTCAGAGCTTTGTTACTATGTGGAATGTTTGAGTGTTGTTTGTGCAGGGAGTGTTTCCCACCTGGATGCTTTCCACTCCTGGCTATAAACACCAGCTGGAAAAAAAAGCAGCCCTGAAAGCTCCTTATTGGTAGCTCCAGCCTGAACATGGGTGTCAGATGGTTTGGCTGTGACTCCTTTCACTTGCTTGTATTCACTTCTGTGCAGATTCCTTTGTTATCATTCTGGGTTGGTTTGTGTATTCACAGCATGGCAGCTTCAGAGAGAATTAGGCAGATGAGTTCTACCTGAGTTCCTTTATTGCTTCTGCAGAGGCAATTATTACTCCTTTGTGTCTATCATTCTTGTGTATTCTTGTGTCTATAGCCTGAAATTCAAATGGTCTTACTAGTTGCTTCCCAAATACATTTAGGTAAGCTTTCAGAAACAGAATGTGTTTTCTTTTAACATGAGTCTGAGTTCCCCCAAATCAGTTTGTAACTCTGTATTTGCTATTCTCACACCAGCTTCAGCATTTTCCTCAACTTTTGAGTTCTTTTCACTATGAATCACCAGCAAATTAGACCTGGCTGGTCAGAGATCGTAGCTAGGAAAGACTTTGGGGCCTTGCGTGGAGATTGCCCTTATGGTGCACAGTGTACAGGAGTGTTAATTTACCTGTAAAGTTTAAACCCAAAAAGTAAGGACTTGTAAGGCTTGCACAGGGAAAATAGGAATTAATCCTGCCTAAAACTCTCTGGCATAGCCTGGCCTTTTGAGCTGGTCACTACTTCAGGAAGGCTGGTGACTCTGAACTCTTTGTATTGTAGTTTACAGTATTGTTAAACAAGGAATTGGTTGGATTGTATGGCTCTGATTTCTGACCATCTGAAGGAAGGTAGAACTTCCAGCTAGCAATTTCAGAGTTTAGAACAAATTGTTTAATGTCAACTGTTTTCCAATGAATGTGAGTATGTGGATGTAGCATTGCTCTGTGTGACAGTAGAAAGCTTAGAAATGCTTTCTAGTCACTTACGCAGATTTAGGGAGGAAAACAATGATATAGTCAAAAGCTAAACTATTTCAAGAATTCCTTTTAGATAATTTTGGTTGAGTGCCTTTTATTATGAAGTTCATAGGATCTCTGTCAGTAAAATTTGAAGCCTCTTTGTAACACCCATTTGTTTGGTGACCTTGCTGTAGTGGCATTTGCCAAAATGTGCTTCTCAGTGAGCTTTTTATGAAAATACTTTGTTTTCAGCAGTATAACCAAAACATTGCTGCTTGTTTTGATGGTAGGATGGATATGGACTGTGGAAAGCCCTGGCTTGTTTGAACAGGAAGCTCAACTCTGAAGTGAAAATGATGGTTGCCAATGCTTTTTCATTATTGGGCAAATGTTTATAATACAATGGCAGAATTGATAAACCATGTGTGTTTGAGCAACACTAGTGCAATCAGCTAGAAAAGTGAAGAGGCTAATTAAAGTAACATTAGACACTGGCATTTCACTGACTGAATGTACAGGAAACCCTATTCCTTAAGGAGGGGTGGCAGAGTTATTAAATACCACAAATTCATCTGCCTAGGATTTCCCTACTACATTCCACCATTGCTGCAGAGCCAGTTTTCTGTGTTGCAGGTCCAGTCTTATATGAATACATAAGAGTGTTTTTAATAGCACTTAGAGCTCTCTTCAAATACGGACTTGAGTGCTTTTGGGAGGTAGGCGTGCAGAGTGGTGGTGGTATAGTTAATTTGTCTCCCAGTAACTGGTATGCCAGTGGCAGAATGTTTTCATCCTCACTTTAAAGGAGCTTCAACTTTATCATCAGAGATGAGGCATTAGGGGGTGGAAATTGAAAGGTTGAGGCCCAACTGTCATGCTTTAGCTACAATGAAAACAACCAATACTGCCTTAAGCTAATGAAGAATGTACGTGGATTCAGAAACTTCAGCACTGAGTTTGTGTGAAAAGGAGGACAATAAACCAGTGACTAAATACTTACATTCTTAAACGGAACTGAAATGTAAATTCAGCTATTATGATAGAATGTATGAGATAGATAATTGATTTAAAAGAGTTGCTGTTAAACAGTTAAACCTGAGCTCTGCAAAGTGTTATGTTTTCTTAGATTGTAAACCAGAATAGTTTTTGATGGTAAGTATTTTAAAAGTTTTTTTAAAGACAGCTGTAGTTTTTATCACTTAAGTCAGTGTGTATATTTTCAGTGGATGCATCTCTTTAAAAAGCCTTTCAAGTGTATGTGGAAAATTACATGCACAACACCATGACCTACTGCACAAATGTCCTGAATTTTTGAAGGCCTTTTTTGGTCATCTGGACACTTAGTCCTCCATTTGGATAACTGACATTGTAGTTTTGTTAAAACAATAACCCAGATAGCATTTCTTCCTTGCAGGCAAGCACTGTATCATGCTGCTACCTTAAATGAGTAGGTAGTTTTTGGCTACTTTGTTGTCTCCAGGAACAGAAGACGTTGTAGTCTTTTCCTTCTGTGTGATAACTTGTGTTACTTTTTGAATTAAATTTTGTCATTAGTTAGGTCTGTAAAAACAGCTTCAAGCAGAAATAACTTAAATTTTCTGAAACATAAAATGCTTAGTTTTCAACTAAATAGTAAATGAATGTACTATGAAGTCTAATTAATCTGCCAGTAATGTATGTCTATGAAATACCAGCTATTTCAGTAGAGTGACTGGAATGAATATAACCGTAGGATCACTTAATTTTGTTATGAAAGGTGAGAGGAATCACAATAACTGTGTTCTATGCCAGCCATCATGTGGTGATGTAGTATAACATTCTCTATCTTGTTTAGGTTTGAAGAAGTAGTTTAGGTTGGAAGAACCTGTTCTTTGAATTTCTTTTGGGCAGCTCACAGATACTGTTTTAATCTTTCAGTGCTTTCCAAATCCCCTTGCTACTGCATTAGGTTCACATAAAAGCTCTGAATCTGTGATGGACAAGTGACTGTGATGCCACATCAGTCTGGTGTTTGTCCTGACTGCTGCTTAGTTGAGACAGGTAGTGCTCAGCAGTTTGTTTGCAGTTTCCATCTAATGGTGGTAACTTCAAGTCTCTCTGCTTAGAGTGAATGTAATTTATTTCATTCTTTTGTAACTATTAAATTTACTCTAGGTTTTTCATCAGAGAGGATTTTGTTTGGAGAATTCTGTCTCAGTTCAGTTGCGTTTCTTAAAAGTTTGTTGAAAGTATTAATTTCACTTTGAGAAAAGAAAGAGGGTCCCCAGTGGGAGTTGTAGGGGTTTTCAGGTGCTTGGCTTGCAGAGATGTGTTTGCTCAAGGGTGTGGAATATCTTTTTAGCAAATGCAATCCTAATGACAACCGACTTCTTCAGGGTATAGACTGGAAACTATTACAGTGCATATACTGTGGATAGCAGACATGGAAGAGCACTTGAGGAAGTAGCTGTCTGCCTGCATTTGTGTTTCTCTTTGCCCTTAATGCAGGAAGATTGTGTGATCATTTTGGCCCCCATGTTTCTGACACAAATGGAGTGGCTTGAACCCACTGCTGTAATAGGTTTATGCTTTTATGAAGGTGCACTGGCAAGAGAAGTTGTGTCTGGAACCGAACAGAAAGGGAACATGAGGTCTGTTTGGTGTTTGTGGCCTTTAAATTGTTCTATTCTTAGTCTGGATGGGCGAGAGAAAAAAAAAAACTTTTAAAATCTCTTGCCATATCCTTCCCTGTATTCTACTTCCTTAATGTCAGGCTTTTGTGGTGGTGGAATTTTGTAGGGTTTTTTGTTTTGAAGTTGTCATTATTTTGCAACAGATTAGGATGGAGAAGCTAAGATGTTCATACTATAGATGGTAATAATTAGTGACAGAGAAGTAGTATCACAGTGAATCTCTCTCTTAAAAGGAAGCATACACTCAAAAGCAGAAACAACTGAAAGAGTGTTGGCAATTAGGCTGAACTTGCAATGAATAAGTAAAAGAAATCAACTTCCTGGGAGTACTGCAGAACTAATATTAAGGTTTGGGATTTTTTCCAGATCATATTTTGTGAGCTAGATTGAAGATTAAAGTCCATAAAGAAGAAAACCTGACTTATAATATGGAAGAGTAATGTGGTTCTTAGAGTGTGAGAAATTGAAAGGTCACTTCTGTTTTATGTCCTTACTAATTCTTTAGGCAAGGGTTGCTACTGTGCCATACTAACTGCAGGGTGACTGAGAACAGTGTAAAGAGTTCCTCTGTAATACTTAAGTCTTTTCTGGTGATGATTCAACAAGGGCAATAAAAAGAAGGCATGGCAAGCTTTTCATTGATTAAGTGGCTGTTGGTGCAATGTAGCCACCAAAGTTCTTCATATGAATTTGATAAAATAACAAATATCAGTAAAATGCATTGCTGGCATATTTGTATTTAAAGTTTTACTTTGAACTCATTCTGTTCACACAGTACAGACTAGTCTAGATAGATGGACTTACTGAGTTTCTATCTTGAAGTCACCATACTTAGTTTTGGAGGAATGGGTAAAATGATACTGTTGTAGTACAACTACAGGATAGTAGTACTATAGTTAAAATTTCCAGAGTTTGGGAAGGATAGAGGTTGTGAAGGGGAAAGCAGAATGAATGCTGAGGAATCACTTCAAAAATCATGGGTGCATGTAAGTCAGATGTGGTGTGTGGAAATTCTTGCTGGTGAAACTGCAGTGTAGTAGTTGAAGAACCAAAGAAGAATATGGTGTAGTCTTTGAAGAGGAATATGATGTAGTTTTTGATCTCAGCTTAAGGAGTTTGGATGAAAAAATGGAAGATGGAGTGATATCTGGATTTACCTGGGGAATGGGACAGAATGTTTAGGCCTGAAGTAGAAATAGCTAGAGTTTAAGGGAAAGAACAAGACCTTACTGGAGAAAGGCAGAGATGATATGCTATGTAAAATACATGTTTAGGGTTGTTATAAAGGTCTGTGTGGTTGAGATGTTAAGTATGTTTTTCAATTAAGTTGTTCTTCAGGTTTCAGTAATAGATACTTGTGAATCACGATGAGGGAAAAAGAAAAAGCAGCTGAAGAAATATGAAAGGAATGGGAAAAAAATCTTACTTGGTGGGAGGAGTCAGTGAACACTTCTAGGATTGCAGTTATTATTGTAGCATACGTCTAGTGACTGATTCCAAAGCCCCAGCATGTGTTAAGTTAGCTTTTCAGGGAAGTAGGTTTTGATATTCTGCTATTAAATACTATGAAGAACTTTGAAATATATTTTCTTTGCATGAACAGTTTGGTTTAGTAATAGGTTTTGCTTAAGTCTGGGTGTTAATTTGAAACTTCCTGTCATTTGATGTATTCCAAACTAATATTTGAAATAGTTTCTCTTTTGACCTATCAGTTTCTTATTTCTCAGAAAAGTGGAGAATATATCTATAGTGAGGGCATGCATGAGCATTTCTTTGAGTTTATTGGTCATGATTAAGGGGTATATTGGTGGTGTACAAGATAACAGTGAACACTGTACAGATGGAAAGGTGAATTTATAGAATGGAAAGGTGAATTTATATTTTCCCCAGAGCTGGGACTTGGCTCTTGGGTAGGAGGAAGCTGCAGTAAAGAAGATGAACTGATTGAAGTTCTCATTTGCATTTTTTACTGGAAATTACCAAAACTACCATCTCATTTGTGATAGTTGTGCTTTGTTTCAGGTGTTTGTTTGTTGTTGTTGGGTTTTTTTAAATTGTTCTAAGCTTGTTATTTTTATTGTTACAAATGGGAGCTTTGCCTCCTCAGTCAGTTTCCAGGAGCTTCTTGTGAGCTTGGGTTGTCAGAGCTTGTACTCATCAGCTGACTTTGGACACACCACCCCTCCCCTCTCCCCTCCCCCCTTTTTGTGATGATACTGGTGCTTCAGGGTTCATGTGGAGACAACTCAGTGAATAGAGCCAGGTTGTACCTTCCTGTGTGTTCAGCAGGCCCATAGGTGTGCAGTGGCCAATAAAGTGATGAGGCCTGCAGTCCAGTTTTGAGCTCAGGGGCTGGGCTGAGGGTCTTACCCTTGGTCATGGCTCAGAGTTTCGGCACCAACACAGCCTCTGCTTCACCCTGGAGCAAACGTATCTGTCCTCCCTGGGAGCTCTCATCCCTGAAATTAAGGCTGGCTGATGCACCATGGGCCCTCTTTACCAGGACTGAATCAGGTTGACAGCTGTTTGTTTAGAAAGTTGTTCTTCATAGTATTCACCCATTCTCTTTCTTTTATAACAGTTAGAAGATGCCTTTTGTTTCAAGTTATATGTGAAATTTGTAATAGCCATTAATCTCTTGTATGTTTGGTGACAGCTTGGTACACAGTGTGGAGAATAGTGTTTTATTCCCTGCCTGTAGCAATAGTGATCTTAACACACTTGCATCCCTGCTGCAAACCACCAGAAATAATGAAATTATAGAAAAAATTGCAGCCGTTAATATTTTCTGCAGAACATCTAGGGCTGTGGGATGAGGCTCTGGACTGTGGTCCTTCTCATTATACTCCCTTAATCTCAGTTTAAAATAAAGATGTGTTTTAGTGCATTTGGTGTTACAAACCTAGCTATATGATTTCTTTTAGAGCCTTACGGCTTCAGGAAAGAAGGATCAGATTATAACTCCTGATAACACATTCAGAAAGTAGTCCTGACCTCAGCACTAGGATCAGCTTCATAATATCAAAAGCCAAAATGTAACAGGCTACCCCTTCAGAATTGAACTAATAATAAGAGAAAGCATTGCTTCTGCTGGTCTGCATATTTTGGGATCACAGCAGAAAAAGAGAGAAGGAGCTTTGCAGAAAGTTGGGTGATAACTGGAAGATGTGGGATTGGACTAAGCAAGAAACACAAGGGGGAGGGGGCAAGTTTTTGATAAGTGCGAGGTGAATTAACGGAGATGCTCTGTTACGTGTGGTGGGTTAATTTCTTGAGTTGTTGGATAGCAAAAGGCCAAGATTATGAAAATTGCAGTAGGGACATCCTGCTGGCATGTTTGCTGACATTTGTGCTGAGTTTGTAAGCAGAATATAAGGCAGGAGTTATGGCCAGTCCAGTAGAGAGTAAATTCTTTGGAAATCAGCTGTCCTGGAGCATATGCATTAAAACCTCAAGTTTGAGTTAAACAAAGTGTTAAATTAATGTGTAAAATTTGGTGTACACCAATAAAGCTGGATGGGTGTTTTGTACAGTTTTTAATGAGAATTTATTAGTGTGATTAAAGACAAAAAACCTGCAGGTTTTCTTGGACTGAATCCTTGCTTATATTTCATTTTTTGCGGAGCAGCGAAACCAGGCTGACACACAAGGCTGTATTCAGTGATAGTGCTTACTGTTTTCTCTCAAGAAGGTACCACCTCCTGGGACTGCTAAAAATACTGCTGATGCTTTTTGATGCCATGAAGTTATTAGATTTTTCTTGTCCTCTGAGTGACTGGGGGTTCTGTGAGCTGCCATGCTGGGGTGATCACAATGCCCCTCTCGCCCAGTACTTGCTGTCTTTACCCTCATCCTCTCAGCCTGAAGAGGAGCCTCTGGCCTTCAGGCTTACTGAGGGATGGAAGTGTATAAAACAAACTATGTAGTTCAATAATTCCCACCTTAGAGTGTCCAGCACTTGTTCCTTAGTTGACTAAATGGTGGCACTCATACAGGAGGGTTAAGTAAAGAGGAGTTTATTTGTGCTTCAGGCACCCATTTTGGGGAAATGCAACACCTTCCAAAGCTCTGAACTGAGACAGTTAAAGGCTTCAGTCACTCTTGGTTTGGAGTTTTCTTCAACCATGAGTGTACAGTGCTTTCTTCTCTTACAATTGACTTGATTTAAGCTTTGGTTAAGCTCAATCACTAGAGGAATAATAAATTTAATATTATAGACTTGTCAATGTGTTGATTTTCTTTAAGGTGGAAAGTGTTCTTTTCTGTATGGAAGGAAGTTGCTTTTTCTGCAGAAATGTGAAAAAGGTTGGAAGTTCTAAAATGCTTACATGAAACCAGAAAGTAGTAGGTAGTTGCTTATTCTTCTGAGTGTGTAGCATAGATGTCCTATGTGATTTTCCTAGAAAGCAGCTTTTTATTTTGCATTTTGGTTTGATTGTTTAGTTCCAACTTCTTTACTGCTGTGCTTCATTTCAGTATAGAAGAGCTCTATTGGAAAGTTGAGATTTATCTTTTCATATGTATTGTACAGCTATTGGAGTTTATTATCACCTTTACAGGGAAAAGCTACATAGTAAAAATGATTTTGACTTTTTAAACTGGACCTCAGTTTGGTTGTCTGAGTACTTCTTAAAGTGTACCTAGTGTGGAGCCATTCTGTGTTTTACTTGAACAAAGTGGGAATGACATCTGGTTGGGCGGTGATACTTCTCTGCAGTATGTGCTTGGGATCTTGCAGATTTCTGTGGATAGTATTTTGGTCTAGTGTTGGTAGGGATAACATGGGTGATGTATGTTTCTTCTTCGACATGTGGTGTTATATCATGTGCAATTCTAAATAAAAGCAAAAAATAGAAGCACTTGATGGATCTGAACCTGTATGTTGGAAACTCTTCCCTTGAGGGAATGTACAGAATTTGGCTCAAGATGGAACTTCACAGGTGATACCTCTCACCAGTAAGATGCCCACATTGTGGGTACAGTGCATCAGATGTTTGTAGCTATTGTCCATATAATCGTTGATTATGGGGGTGTAGCACAACCTCAGCTGTATTTTACAAGCTGTTTTAAGTAGCAGTACTTACCTGGTGGCTTGCTTATGTTGTCTTTTTGTGTGAAACTGCTATAATGGGATGTACCCAGTAGCTCTGTTTTCTGTATTCTAAAGAGCGTTTGTATTTATTACTGCTTTTGGAGTTCATTTTCACTTCGTAATCTGAATTTTTGTGGCTTAGATTAGTTTTGAGACTTCCAGACCATGCTGTACTTTAATGTACTAGTGGCAGTTGGAGGTTGTTAAACTGTCATTATTGCAAGCTGATCAGGATCATTGTATAATAAATTCTTCATAAATGAAATGTGACAATATTGTGGAGAGTAGTTTGCTTTAGCTGCTGGTTTTGCTTTGGAAATATCAACTGTCTTCTGTAAACCAGAAGGTTCAAGTAGTAGACATCAATATTAATTATCATTGGTGGTTGGGGTGGGGGAGAATAGGGAAACAGTGCATTTTAAAATTTTTGAAACGGTTGAAAAAATTTGTGTTGCAACAAATGTAAATAATTATTCTGTCTTTATAAATACTGTCACAAGTTGAAAAACTAAGCTTATTTTGTGTGTATGAATGGATACAAATAAGTATGCTCTATGAAAACTCAGTGAAACAACATGAAATGTGATTTTGAAATGTTGATTCCAGTCTGCAAGCTGAATACAACTGGTGTTCTTGAATGCTTGCTGAGGAAAAAAAGGAAGGCTGTAAATAAAAATAAAAAAACCAAGTTTTTTTCAGTGTAATTGCAGCAAATTGTATGCTTAGCCTGAGATCAGAGCCTTCGTGCACTGTTTGAGCTTAGTAACCACTAGAAGATTGTTCTCTGATCGTGTCTCTGTTGCACAGCACTGGTAAGTGGTGAAGTGTTACTGCTCCGACAGTGTCAGCTCTGAGTGATGCTGTAGTGCCTTCCCCTTGCAGTGAGCTGGAATGTGCCAGCTGGGCGGCTTGGAGTAATGAAATGCCAAGATGATGTTGCAGCATTATGTGGAAGTGCAAATCAGAGAAAGCATCGTAGGCTCCTGCTGAAAAAGGAACAGGGTGGGGGGTTGTGTTAGGTGTGGCATGGTTCTAAGTCCAAGCTCTAATTGCTAGCATTTTGAAAACTTTTGGAATTGTCACTTTTCTTGGAGGAAAGGAACTGGGACTCTTTGGAGAGAAGAGATGGAAGTCAGCTGATATATTTCACATAAACTATTCACTTTTTAATAGAAGGAGAGATGCAATCACTACAGTTTACTATGAGAAATGAAAGTATATTCCAGAAATCTTACTTCATGGAGAAAAAGAAAAAAATTTGAGCCAATATTATCATAATGAAATCCTGTTAAAAAATGAAGTTGGAGCTAGTTTTTCTAACTGGTGAGGAACTTCACTATTTTTTCTTCCCATTCAGGTTTGGGGTTTTTTTTTAATATGTGTGTGTTTGGGGATGAAAATATGTTAAACTTTTGATCTTTCTAAGCTTTTCAAATGCAGGCAGATTTCCAGACATTTGTGCTGCTGAAATAACTGCCTGAATAGGGTAACTGGGAAAAGTTGCTTACCTGGGGGCTAAGCAGGTCTTCAGGCTTGGCTGAAATGGATGCTGTGTCTTAGCAGACCAACTACTCGTTGCTCTTGCTGCTGGGATGTCTATGGCCAAGATTTTCTTCTGCTGCTATTCAAGGAATGGACTAATAGTGGAGAACACCATACAGTGTGTTTGGGTAGCAATGAAATAAAAAGATGGTTCTGTGGGGTCTTTGAGGACATCTATAGGCAGTAATCTATAAATAATTGCTGGCTGAGGTTCAAACTGATGTTTTCAGGTTAAATTTCTTTTTAACCTGAATCTGTTAAGGAGCTCTCCCTCTTCTTTTCATAAGGATTCAGTCTAGTTGTTAAACCTGCTTTCTTCTTGTCCCGAGTTGGTGAGGAAGGGCATACAGCCAGTAGGACAGTTCCTGCTCAGCCACTCCAAACAGCCGGCCTGCTTGTGCTCTTTATGTCTTGGTGGTTATGTGCATCAGTGAGTGCTCTGTGATCTCCTGATGGAGCAAGAGGATATAGTGGGAAAGGACCCGTTGTAGTTTGTAATGTCCCCAGTGGTCCAGCAGAACATCTGGGCTGTATTTCAAGGGAAATCCTATGCCATTACTAAATTTAAAACAATCAGATGAGACAGCCTTCTGAGTATTAGGGTACTGGAAGTCAAATCTTTGAAACAGAGGAGTATTTTCATAAATTCATTGCTGCTGATCTGGAGAAGAGATTCAAATAGCAGATAAGAGATAATTGGGTTTGAGGACTTGCTTCCCTTCACCTCCTGGCTTCATTATGTGGTTTAACAGTTGCTATCTCAAATTCTTCCTTTTGGTGTCTTTGTGACATGGAATAAATATGTATGGACTTGTTCTGCATGCAGCTTAAGTTCCACAGTAGTGTTTTCCTCCCAGAAAGGAACCACTGCTGACTGAGCATGCTAAAGCTTATGGGGAGCTGTTTCTTTGAGGGTAATTTTACTCCTGATGCCTTGAGGTCTGGTGGGGAGGAAAGGTGTGCTGCCTGTTAGTACAGAACTCTGTTACAGCAGAGAAAAACAGAGGCAAAATGTTGGCAAAGGAGCCCAGACTGGATGTCCTAATCTTCTTGTCAAATAGTGGATATCAAACAAATTTTTGCTGTTGTCTGTTTGCACAGATGTGAGTCTGTGTGAGATAAAAGCTGGTCTGGTGGAATGATATGTGTAGGTAAAGAAAAAAACTTGATAGCTGTGAGTAGCGATTTTAGAAGAAATGTATTTATTAAAGTCAGTGGTTTCTTTGTGATTCTTACTTGAAGTTGAAGGTGACTGAGTGGAAAATGGGTGGCTTCTGCCAGTAGTTTGAACAGCTGACCACCAGACTACTTCAATCAAGTTTTTAAAAATATGCTGGTGTTAAACCAAGTGATTATGACAACCTTAGTTGAAAGCTGCACTATGATTGTCTTTTCCTAAAGCTTTGCTAATTTTTACTGAGTGCTAGTTTTGTCCTGCCACCATCACTGGACCACCTGAGTGCCATGCACTGGCGTATTAAGTGACTTTGTCCAGGGTAGATTGCCAACTGGAATGTCCAGGGGATTAAATGTTGTACGATAAAAGCTCATCTCTTTGAGTTAAGTATATTCATCCTGAAAGTGTGAGGAATCCATGGGGTACTTGGGTACTTAAAAAGCCAAAGCAAGTATTTCCTTATTTTCTAGACTCAAAAGAAGCTTCTCTGAAATATTCCCATTTAAAGCTCTAGTCCTCAAATTGTCCAATCTCTGTAATATTTTGATGCTTGAAGGCTTATCTTCTAATTCAATTTTGAGAATTATAGCTGTTCCTCAAACAGAAGCGTCTGCAGTTTAATGTGTAATAAAATTTAGTTATTTCGTTTGCGGGGTGATGTTATGGTGTTTTGGAAGCCAGCACGGCAAAGCACGGAGTCTCTGTGGCTCCCCTTGGCGAGCAGGGGGGCTTTGGCAGTGTTTTCACCGCATGGGGCGACTCTTCGGCGCAGGGCGGCGGCTGCGGCGCTGGCGGGACGGAGGGCCCTGTGCCTGTCCCTATGCGGGGCAGTGAGCGGCCGTCCCAGGGAGGGGACATCAGGCCTGGCCCTTTGTAGAAACCTGAGGCAGGCTGCAGCGCGCACGAAGGCAGAGGGAAGGGTTCCTGCTTGGGCACGGGGAAGGAGGGGGGGAGCGGGAGGAGCCCGGTAGAAATAGGTGAATTCGAGAGACGGCGGCGGAGCGAGGCGGGCCGCAGTTAGCGCCCAGCTGCGCGGAGGTACCATGCTCCTCCGCACCCGCCTCGNGGTCCGGGCCGGGCCGTCTGACGCTGTGCTCTGCCCGCAGATGGCCGCGTGCGCGTCTGGAGCTGTCCGTGTCCTGCCAGAGCCTCCTCGACAGGGACCTGGGCTCCAGGTCGTACCCTCTCTGTGTCCTGCTGCAGGACGGGGGCGGTGGCCGGTAGGCTGAGGTAAGAGCGGCCGGTGGCCGTGCGCTGCCGGTGGGTGTAAACACGCCGAGTCTCCCCCTTTCCATCCCATAGATTTTCCTGGCAGGTGCATGACATACTTAATTCAGATTTACGATTGGTGAGCAGTCCCATTGCCCACGCTCAAATTTTCAGTGGTTTCTTTAATTGCTGACTTGTTTGCTCAGAGTTGCATCAGGAGGCTCAGACCTGTAACGGTATGACTTGCCCTAAAGCACACACTCCAGAACATGTCTTTTCCCCCCCCTAGTTTTCAGAATTTTCCATACAACAATGTTTTTCAATGCCATTTCCTTTCTTGGTGAGCCATTGGTCAGCCTGGTTTGTCACTGAGCACAAGGTGTAGTCCAGGGTGTATAGCCTTGCTGGTGCCTATGCTCACCTGGTGCAGGTAAAAAGCTGTATGGGAGAATATGGGCTTCTTACTTATTGTCAACAGCTTTGCTCCTGTGTTTGTGCAGCTAGATTGCACGGAAAAGATCGAGAACTGCCAAGACCCTGAATTCTGCGAGAAACTGGTTTTGGACTACTACTTTGAGAAAGTGCAGAAGCTGAAATTCAGTGTGTATGATATTGATAACAAGTCCTTTGATTTAAACGATGATGACTACCTGGGAGGGATTGAGTGCACACTGGGACGGGTATGTATAGACGTGTTAAGTGATGTACAATATAGCAGCGAGAGTTTGCTTTGTTATGAAAAATGAAGTGAAATCTGCTTTGTCAAAGGCTTCATCAACATATTCAAATTTGAAAACACTGTTAAACGTGTTCGTTTATGTTACCGTTGAACGTGGTTAGGCAAATCATTATGTCGATCACAAAGCAAAGGTTAGAAATATATGCATTTTGTAATTAATTGCTTAACCTGGGAGGCACTTGTAGCACTAAAAGCCATCTAGGAGTAAGGACGCATGGTGCTTGGAGGGCTCTCATGGAGTTCCCTTTGCACAAAGTGACCATCAGGTGGTAAACTGGGGGAAATAAGGCTGCTTGAGATTCTATTTTCATTTCATGAGAAGAGGTTTGTATAGCTAGGTAGGAAAAGTGGGATTCATATTATTAAAGAAACACTCAATAAATTAAATAGCATTTTAAATTTTAGTAGCTTTTTGGCTGCTTGTGATGACAATGCCTCTTGTGTCTAAGAGGTAGCAAAAACAGGAAGCTAAAGTTAAGTTTGGAGACGTGTTTGTGGGCACCGTTCCCTGGATAGTGAGAGAAGATGATTTTCAGACTGTTCAGGAGCACAAATTGATGGCTGTCACTGTTGAAAATACATTTAAATATTTTTAGAACTTTTATGAGAGTTTGAAAACTTTGCACCTGAAGAGTACTTCTTTCTTCTTTGTCTAACATGATTTTTTTTTTATCTGTCTTCTAACTTCAGGTTGTCTCCAGCTCAGTGTTCATCTGACCGCTGGAATTGAAGCAGGGAAAGCCAGCAGGAGAGGGCACTATTACGGTAGATAAGGTTTTTGTTTGAGAAAACTCTCTCAATATGTTGTCTGGGATAAAGTGACTTTTCTGGTTTCCTGTCAGTATATCTTCAAATGCTACGTGTATACAGGAGAGAGATATTTAAATGAAACTACAGTTTCATTTAAAATATAAGTAAAACTGTGATTTCTTGTTTACATTTTCCCCCCCCTAAATTTCCATAGCACAGATTTCAGCAGAGGAGATTAAGGATACCAGAGTTGTGTACTTGAAAGCCCAAAACTTGGACAAAAAAGTGTTGATTTAAAAAAAAAAATTATATTACATGCTTCTCTAGTAGTAGTTTGTGCATTTTGGCCAGGAATCCCTGTGTTTGCAGACATTCAGCTAGGTCCATAATCCAGGTGTGAGCAAAGGCTTGCTGTTTTTTTTGTTATTTACAGTGGAGTAAATTTGAGATACAATTGCATGTTGAAGTCCACAGTGTCAAATTAGATACTCAACTGCCAGGTTTAGGTTTTGAGGTATTATTTTGGCTTTGGAACATCCTGTATATGAATACAAATCAATTACATAATTGTCTTCTGATACTTCTGTATTTTTTGTTAAAGAAGAAAAGGTGGAAATTTAGATGTTCTGTTCAGTGTTATTTTAAGCCAAAGACCAAGACAGGGATTTAGTGACCTAACTCTCAGTTAGTAATATGATGTGATTTATAGGGACAAAAGTGGTCTGAGGAGGTCTTGGAACTGGAGCTGGTAAATGCTGATGACTTACAGAGTGCAGCAGTTTTAAAAAGCAAAATAAAAGTGAGGAAAGAAATATGAATGTATAGTATGTTTGACTTTGTTCCTTGTTTGAAGTATTATCTACTAATTAGTTAATTCTTTACTCATTTTGGTAAAATATAGAGGAGGCTGATTACTTCTGGGGTTTTGTGTGCAGGATTTCTTAGGTAAATCAAATCCATTTCTGGAGTTTTACAAGCAGAGCGATGCTGGAACACGGCAGCTTGTGTAGAGATCAGAGGTACACACAATTTCCACGTAATGTTTTCCTTGAGTTGATCAGGCAGTTTACTCATACTAAAAGTGAGAGTCCCACTCCTGGTCATGCTTTGTACCAGTTTTGCAGAGAAAGTATCCTATAAAAAGATATTCTGCTCACTATGGCTGTAGCAAATTGTTTGCTGCCTGGTGACTGGATGGAGCTACCTGAGTGGGGAGTCTGACCATGGACAGCAAGTAAGAAGATAATATCTCTTCCTTTTCAATGCTGTTGAGCTTTACCATTTAACTTTACCAAGAGCATCAAGTTTTTATTTCTTACGGAACTGTTGCTTGGCCATTGATACGTGCCAGGGTTGAACGGGCTTAGGTGGTTCTTAACTTGCCATGAAGAGCCCTCATGTCATCATTCCTAGTGAGTTGCATGTTATATTTCTCATGTGACATTTTGCTGTCATTTTTTAAAGGTCATCAAGAACAACTTAAATCGATGCTGAAGGAAGATCAGTGTTCCCTTGCAAACTTTCTATGATGAAGAATTTAATAAACCTATCAAGGTACGGCTTTTAGAAAATCTCTTTGTTGTTCCAAGTCATACATTCTCTGTTGATGCTACCTGTGACTCTGTGAGTTACCAGGTTGTCTAGTCATATTTAAGTTGTTAGATTACCTTTCTAGAATTGTAGTGTGGCAGATAAGTGATTAAATGTCTGTTTTAAAACATTATGAGCTGTCAAACTGAGAAGTCAGGAAATGCAGAAGTGACACAATTTCCAATGATTAGTCATAAGAGAAATTGTAACTATGGGGTTTTTTTCACTATTCTGGTCAGGGTTTCAAGTTGAACTTTGGTGGTGGTGCCTTGTTTGGTTGGGTGGTTGGTTGGTTTGGATTTTTTTCATTGAGGTTTTTTAGCACTGTTTCTGAATTAACTGAGAAACTTGCAGATGTTGGACAAACTTGAGTTCCTTGGGATACTGACACAGAGATGACTTTGAGGTATCTGTCAGATTTATCCATTCATGAGACTGGAAGCTTTTCCCAACTCTTTTTCCATCTCTTTCAAGTAGAAATTTAGTTTTGAGTCAGAATTGCATTCCTCTGTGGTCTTGTATATGATAACTGATTTTCTGTGGTCTGGCTTGAGGTGTAGCACAATAACTATATCTTCTAATATGTTTCTACAAAAGAAAATCTGATAGCAACATATTATGTTAATTTTTCTTCTAAGCAATGCATTGATAATTTAAAGGCATTTAAATCCATAGATAGTTCTGTGTGAATATAATTTCTCTCTACTTTTCTAACACCTAAATGCTTTACATTTGCAGATTTTTACTGCTTCATCCTCTCTCTGAAGAAATCTCATGCTGAAAGATTGATCTGGAAGATTTAGCAAAAAGCATGCATACTAACGTTGTTCTTTGTGCACTGTGGCAGTTCCTAAGAATTACTGAGATTATTAACCAGAAAATAGGTGTTTAGGTGTTGTCTTGGTTTAAAAGACAGGTGTTTGACAAGGAAGGTGGGAACCTTCCTGGGATGGAAAATATGACCCTCTTCCCTCCAAATTAATATAACTTTGAAATTATGGGGCTTTCAGGCAAAAGCACACACTGTGTGTGTGTGCGTTGCAGTTCCGGGCACAGCCAGCAGGGGGGCTGGTGGCTCCCGGCTGGGCAGGGCAGGTGCGATGATTCCCCTGCGGCTGCAGGGGGCGCTGTGGCGCCAGCTCGGCCGCCTCTCTCCACACGGTCATGGTGACTCAGTAGTTGGGAGAGAGAGAAAAAGGGGCTTCTTTGTCACAGGAAGCAGCTGGTCCCAGTGAGCATCTGCCAGTCTGGGTGGTGAACTGGACTATAGCAGGAACCTCAGAACAGCAGAGACAAGCAGACCTCGGGTGGCAGACAAAGTGTAGCAAAAAACCTGAAGCTGTGGCAGGAGCAATGAGGGTCCTGGCTGACCCAGGGCGTCAAGTAGCAAAAACCCTGAATTAGCAGCAGAAAACAGCTGGGCTGGGCAGTGGTGAAACATGGGGTTGGAAACTAGAGGATATTAATCATAGAAATTAGAAAGTGTTGATTAGAAAAGTAAGCATTCAGATGATGTGTTGCTCCCCCTAGAAGGAAAGAGACAAGACTATGTGTGGGAACAAGAAGAAGGAATGCAGAGATGCCTGATAAGGGAAGAAATGTTTTCCAAACCAGGAGACAAGAATACAAGATTACCAGAGATACTGAGACAACGAGGCACCTTGTGCCCCCCAGGGCCAGATAAAGCTGGCCTTATAGCATGAACTATGAACAGAGCATCAGTGAGCATGCGCAAGGCGATGAGGTCAGAAGTTCATTGCTGAGGAAGACTATCCCTCTTCATCCCTGAGACCCCCGAGATGACCACCCGGAGACCACCAGAGACAACAGTGCAGGCGCAAAAGACTGATAAGACAATTAGCATACAAAGTGGAGAGGGGGAGAGCCAAGGAAAGAATATGCATAAATGCATTGCGAAACTTGATGCATATGTAACATTCTAAAGGTTAAAAGAAAACATGCCTTTGGGAGCTATCCCGCATCGCGCCTAGCGCTGAATAAACTACATGCCTACTTTAAAACTCTGTCTCTGAGTTTTAGAGTTTTTCCGTGTGTCAGTGGCAGGCAGGCTCCTACAAGCAGCAGTGAGGTGCTCCCTCCAGAGATAGAGAGGGGATCCTGGGTTTGCTCTGAGGCATCCAAGCAGTTGATGAGGGTCTCTCCTGGTGAGGTCGGGTGTTGAAAAGGTCTCCCAATTCAATAGCTGCTCTTAGGAACAGACGCTCACCCATGGTAAGGAGAAGCAGTGAAGGACAAAATTCCACAGTGGTCAATCCTCCAGGCAGCAGCAGTCCAGCATCAAAACCACAACCATCTGACCTCTGATCCCAAAAGGGAGATTGTGAGAGAGGGCTGAGCCCAGGCCCTGACCCCCAGCTAAGTCTTGGTATCTCTGCAACAAGACAAAATCCCCCCCAGCTACCAAGCTCACTCCCTAGCTAGGAGACTGGAGCCAACTACACCCTTTGCCCCCTCCTCCCTATCTCGCCTCATCTTTTGTCTCTCTTAAGTACTGTCATTCTCAACTCTTAGGCAACAAATGGGAGAAAAATTCCCTGAGAAAAGGAAAAAAAAAGGAAAAATCTTAACCTTCAACAGCTGTGCTGGGCTTGTTGATAGGTGGCAGTGTTTTAAGTGGTGTTTGTGAACTCTTATTGGTGGGGAATCAACAGTCTTAGGTCAGAAAGAAGTCATCTTGGTTCAAAAGTTTACAGCAAGCATGTAGAGGAGGTGGCTAACAGGTACGTATTGTAATTTGTTAGAACTGACATGACATGGTTTACACATGCTGTTTTGTGGGGCTATATTTACTATAGCCCAAAAATATTTGTGGTGTTACTTTGTTTTGTTTGTTTTCTAGAAGCTTTCAGAGTCACCTGCTTCTTCAAAAGGATAGGTTTTTGCTGTTAGTTCATTTAAGCCAAAATTCTTGCGGCATGGGCAAATAATCTGTGAAGTTTCCCAATGCAGCTGTGAAAAAGGATTAAACTGTTCTTGTCCGTAACAGGCTGGGGAAATTAATCAGGGGAGTCTAGACTGACAGGCAGGAGTTTCACTAATGTGAAAAAACCAGTTCACTTCCATTAAAGTTTTAAAAGTTTAATAAAAGACAATAAGAGACAATAAAAAGCAAAGTTAGAGACATCTGGGTGCCTGGCATTTCCACCCTGAGGCACGGCTTGCTAACAAAAGATCTTTCCTTTAAGTAGCATAGGTTATTGCATATCAATAAATTTCATAGTGATTTAAACATTCCTTTTGACTTTAGGTGTTTTCGCTTAATTGCAGCTTTTCTCCCCCACCATTCGTTCTTGCACATAAATTTTTCATGGCTCCACAAACTTGCAAATCTGTTGATAATGAAGGCAATAAATTCTTCTTTTTGGAGTCCTTGGTGTCTTTGCTGTTTATTTAGATAGGATAATGTGAAGAATTTCTTAATTGTCTTTCCCATTTCTTGAGTAGGTTCAGACATTACTAGAAAACACCTTACATAGTTTCTACATCATTATTATACTCTTGAATTATTAAAAAAAATATGGATATTGATCTAATACCAATATCCATCTATGATAGAGAAAGACTCTCTAACAGTTTAAAGTTAGAAAGGGTATGTTTATTACGACACCGGGCAGCGTGGGGATAGCTCCCAAATACACACATGCAATTTACAGATGTTTTACAGGGTCTTTTATCTACAGGAGTATTGAATACCCAAAACACAAATGCATATTCATAACTCTGGTACATCCCATTCCCCGCTTTGTATGGTAATTAGCCAAAAAGCTATTAAGCATGCGTAGTTTGTTCTTTGAAATGGGTCGGTGGTCCCTTTTATGGGAAGGGGTCCCAAAATGAGGAAGTAAAAGAAGTCTTCCTCTCCTGACTTTTTAACCTTTTAGTGGTATGTGACAACTGAATCCTGTTTTTCCNTTCCTCTCCTGACTTTTTAACCTTTTAGTAGTATGTGACAACTGAATCCTGTTTTTCCAGGACTGTTTGATTTACAACTGTATTGTGTTCTTGGGGTCTATTGATCAATTTCTCTGTTTTTCAGAATATACAAACATAAGTTAACAGGCCTCATGATTTATCAGTTCCTTAAATCTGGCTTCTGTTAAGTAGGGGAAGCTTATCTATCTTACCTCAGCAATATCTAGTGTAACTAAAATCCTTAATTGTTCAAAATTATGTCTCACTGTGGCCTAAAAAAAAAAAAAATCACACTGTTATTAGAATACTATTTTAATACAGCATAACTTTCTAACATAACACGTATAGTATCCATTTTAATATTTGCAAATAACCAATCATATAATATGTATTCATAACAACTAACAACACGAAAGTATATAATATTGTGCTACTGTTTTATTTTTAATTTGGAATTTGTTCCTCAAAACCTCTTATTTGAGGCTTCCAAAAATTTACCTAGGAGCAATTATGCATTAAATACTATTAGTCAGTGAAGGGAGAACTTGAACTTTTAGCACAGCAGAAACAGCCATTTTGGTGTATCTCCTAAACAGCAACTTTGCCAGCTGTACATGAGGATTACATGCTGAATATGTGTGAACATAAATCTTTTGATGAAATGCTACCTAGTATTATGGTAATTCTTTCTTCATTGTGATGCAGAGTGATGTTCTCCTTGTTCTGTGTTAAGAATAACTCGTATTTGTGACATAGCTAATCTTTGTGACAGTTTTGTGAAAAATAAGTGGAAGCAATGGCTCACCCACATAGTTATTTAAATGGAAATAGCAAATGTAGCAAAATAAAAATTAGTGGATGTTGGTATTCACAGGTTTCATGGCATATACACAAAGGCAAAGTAATTTTTTGTGGATTTTGAAAGTTCCTCCTGTAGATGAAAGGGGCCTTTTCCTTGTTGACTGTATTCCATGGCTTGTAATGAAGAAATAATCAATAAATAACTCTATAGAGTGTCTTGCAGTGTTGGAGGGTTTTGTCTGCAGCAACACCACTCTATGGGCCACCTGCAGTGAATCTTGACCAGTCTTAGAAAAAACCCTTGTAAAAAGAGGATTGTTTTAAACCATACCATGTTGTGAACCAATAACAAAACTGGTCCTTGGCATGGCTATGAGGGGAGTGGGAGCAGGAAGAAGGGGAGAGGAGGTGTGTGGAGATGACAACTGCTGGATTCTCTGTAGCTCTCCAGCTGGCATAAAGGAGACCCTTCACTGAGAGTCTGCCCTCTGGCTTCTGCACAAGAGAAGGCCTCCCTGGCATGATCCCATTGCTTTTGGCTGATGTACAAACATCAGAATTGGGAGAAGTTGAGTAGAGTTCAGGCAGGAGGGGTGGGAGTTGCTTCATGGTGGAGTGTCTAGAAGAGAAGAGAAGAAACTGGGGTGGGAAGGATGGAGAGAGAGAAGGGGAAACGGTCTCTTTTGCCATTAAGACACTGAAGGATACCATGATGCTTCCCATTTAGGTGACTACATTAGGCCATAATTCACCTGGCTGTTTGTACAGGTTTTCTGTTCATACTGGTGTAAAATTCCCAGTAGATCTGATAGCCCTTTAAAGAACCCTGTGTCACATCCGTTTATCTAGCCGTTGAATTTGAAATCCTTATTGGGGTTGTTATAAATGAATGAGAATTCAATTAATATAAAAGGACAATTTATTAAAAAAAAACGATTTATAGAAAAAGCCACAATAATAGGAATAACACAGCCGGCTGCGGGTGGGGAGAGAGAGAGAGACAGTAACTTTGCTTTCTCACCAACTTCCACACCTTAGCCTCGAAAACC
>VWYP01014471.1:0-98515 GCA_013400435.1 Pycnonotus jocosus
TTTTTTTTTTTTTTCCTCTCAATATGTAACACACAGATCTGGTCCTTCCTCTATGGACCACAAAGTCTGAAGAAAGCTGGCCACTGTAGGTCTTGTATGAAAATAAAGAGCTTGAGAAATAGTTGAGTCTGCTGAGGTGCAGCTGTCAGAAGAAAGAATGGGGAGCAAAATCACAGGTTCTGTTGTCTGCATGGCCAAAGCACAAGTACCATGAAACAATGCTCACTGCAGTTTTGTTCTAATGGTCACTACTGTCTGTAAGGTGAGGATAAATTCTTTCCCCTGGAAAGCTTACAAGCTTTAGGTTTTCTCGTTATACTGGATAGCCAACTATTTCTAGAGGATTGCATAGCATAGTTCTTCCTATATATACTGAAAAGAGGCAAAAAACCAGCTGAATTTTTTTGAACAATCTCTTACTGGAAAATTTCATTTTCAAAAGATGCCAGGATTAAATATATCATAGTGAAAATTTGGTTTTATTCTGTTTGAACTAACATAGCAAAATTAGAGAGTGAGCGTCATTGATTTTCTTTTTATACCTTGCTGTTTATTCAAGGCTTTGAATAGAAATCTATCTGATCCATCTGTGTGGTTCTGTACATATCAGCATGTGTGCCAATCTGCTAGTGATTCACTTCTAATAATAAACATGGCTTTTGGGTAATGCACAGACAAGAATTCATTCTCTAGTAGTGCTGAACAGAGGGCAATCAAATCACTACTGAGATTATTCTTTCTGTCTGTTGTGGTCTTTGCTATCAAATGGGAGCTAGCACAAGACACACAGAAGGGGTTTATTTCATCACTGATAGCTATTTCACTGCTAATTGCCATAATTTTTTTAAAAAACAAACCAAAACACGAAGCCAAATGGGATATTACAAAAATAACTTTTTTAAGTTAAGGGAAACCAGAGTGAAGTCTATTCTTAGAGGTACATTGTGTCTTGAAGAGAAAATTGGGAGCCGAGTTTTTTCCTGAGATATATCAAGGAAAAGGGTGGGATTTTGGTGCAGTTAAACACCTAAATGCAAGTTTTTTAGCTTGTAGAAGTATAACCACAAGGAAAGTTTGTAATCCAACAAAAATCCATTTTTGTTTACAATTCTTATGTCTCTTAAGGAGATAGTGGGAATTGGAGGCAGACCCATATGAAAGGGGGTGAAAATGAATTTCTCACACTGGAAATTATTTGTCCTGCACAGTGTGATAGGTTGAGGGGCAAGCAGCAGCTTGCCACATGTTAATAGTGGTGGAAAAACTGGTCAGGGACCAAGGGAGAATGGACAGAGCTTGTTCTATCTCAGACATTCACCAAGCTGGGTAAAATCTTGCCTGCAAGAACACTATTTTTTGTGGCAGACTTATGTACAAACTTTTTATTTTTTGGCTGCAAACTCTCCAGTCTTTTGGGAAGAGATTGTAATTGGAGATTCAGGCAAACATATCATGAGGTCTCTTCCCAATAACCTGGCATGGAGGTGTGCCACCTTCACTGCCACTGAATAATGCTGATGCCCTTGGTGGCATTTGAATCACAGTTTCTTGTCAACCTTCCAAGTGTCTGTGATCAGAAATATGGCCTATGGCTGCTGCAAGTAAAATTGGGCCACCAATAAAGAGCTTTGAGTACCTTATTTATAAACTGTTTGCTTTTCATGGGATGTGTTGGAGACTGGAGACAATGTTTTTCAACATATGGTTTGCAGATCTCTAAAGAGGGGCACAAAAGGTAACTGCAAAAATTCCAACTCTGTGGCAGTAGCAGCTGTTCACTAGAGGACTGTTCCCATGTGAGAAAATAGAGACATTTTAAAATCAAAGTAAAGAATAGTGCCCCAGAAGATTTATTCTGATAACAGGGGTTTGTTCAGAAATTGTCAGTCAGTATAAAAAATGGGAGGTAAAAATGGAAGGCATAAGTACAGATAACAGAAGTCTATGCTATTATCTAAACTTATTGTAGAATTTGCAACATAACTGTCATCATAAATATAAGCCATGAAAACATGTTATGATTATCATGAAATATTTCAGATATACAGTACCATTTGCCAGAATAATTTTCTGTAAGCAGTTCTCCATGTGGGTTGTAAAATTTTGTTTATTTGCTGAAGAAGTTGACATTTAGCAAACAGTTGAAATATTAAATCCCTGAACAAAGAGTTTGTTGTCTGGCCACCAATTACTTGGAAATATTTATATCCATAACCCAAAAGAGCTGCTGACAAGATGCAAAGCTTTTCTTTAATATTCTAATAAGATGTTTTGATGCTAAAAGTGGTACAGCTTTGGCTCAAAAGACTTAACTTTTGAATTTTGTACTGCAGTTTCCTTTTCCTTGCCCTAAATATCTGCATTTGAAGACCCACTTCTTATCACAAGCAATTTTAGCAACAATACTGATTGTTGTGTCTCAAGAGTGTATTGTCCCCTATGAAAAAGCTATTTTTGCAAAATGAATATGGTCATTAACAGAACACAATATTTTTTATAAAAATAACTGAAAACAAAATAGCATAGTGGACCATTTGTCTATAAATTAAACAACACAAGAAGGAGTTTAACATTTCCAAAGCCTGTTAAATAACACAAAGGTTCTGTGCTGCTACTGAGCTGTTGAAATAAAGGGAGGATCTTGTCCAATTTCTCAAACGTGTGTTTTGCACTGAGCTACCTGAGATGTCCATAGGTGTCCACCAGCTGTGGTGATTCAGCCCACACTGATGCCAACATTTTGCTCCTAAATGTAAATGAATGTTGGAAATTTTCAGCCTGGCAATGAGAGCTGCTATCATTGGGAGCTGTAGCCACAGAAATAAACCTTAGGCATTTTATTTTTTATCCACACAGAGTTGTTGCCACCATACCTCAGAAGAACCTTAGAGTTGCCAACTTGTTGCTGAGGAAAAAAAAAAAAGGCAAAGGAAGGACATATTCACTGAGAGGTGGGAAGAAGGGCTTCTTTCTGCTGATCCCACTTGTTCCACTGCTTTTGTGTGTGGTGTAGCATCTGTAAAATTAATATAAAAGAGAGTTCTGGGATCCTTGACAATCCTTCTATCTTTAAAGGTTCTGGAGGAGGAGATGATCTATCATCAGCTGTATTTCTGTTTTAACATAAATATATCATTCTAAATTCTGAGGAACACAAAAAGGTGTTATGAAAGTATTGTGACCACACAATCACACATTGAGCTGGAAAAATGGGTATTTGTGAAATATCAATAGCTGAATCTGTCCTCAAGTTTTGTCATGCTATACAGAAAGCCCAGGGGAAGAGAGCCAGAAACTCCTTTCCTGACAAGAAAAAAGCAAGAGGTTCATTTTGTAGATTAGATGTTTTCATGCCTGTGAAGCTGGTGGTAGCAGTTTGTGTTGAAATGTGTTCTGTATTTTAAAAATATTTAACGTTTCAGATTTTGCATAATTTTAAAGAGAAAGAAAATTATGAAGGATGTTGCTGAAAAAAAGAATACACTGAAGTGGAAATTTGTTGTGGGTAGGCCTGTGTTCATCTAGACAGAGAGGACACACTGTCCTGGCTAATCTTTCCACAGGTTTCCTTCTAGTGATCCCTAAGCTTACTTGCAGCTACCTTTACATAGATAGATCTGGTGACATCTTAAATGGGGAGTATGGACTCCTGGATTTGGATTAAATGTTACTGGTGCAAGCTGAAAAAAAGCCACTCATGTGGAACCACAGCCTGGCAAGCCTGAGCAAGACCCAGGAGGTTCAAAGTTCACTGAAGTGAGGATTTGTTAGCTAGAAAGAAATAGTGTCCATTTGGCCATTGCTTTCTTCATTTCAAAGGTTGCTGGTAAAAATGAATAAATATTATGACAAATGAACTACTAAATACTGAGGCTGGGAAAGGCAAACATACAGTTTTACTGACTGCAGTTTGAGTTTTGATGCAATTACTTCTCATCACTAGATCTTTCTCTCCTTCAACTTTCTCCTTCAGTTAATGGGCACCTGGGGCTCTGTATTTGGGGATTCTGAGTAACTGCAAAGGGAAAAAATATTTTAAAAGTAATATTAAATTCCTGAAAATTTTCTATTTTCCATATATATAGGAGAGCTCAACCTGACCAATTTATTGATATTAAATCCCAAAATATCACTTAATGAGACATTTTGTGAGGAAAATGACAGCAGGCAGGAGAATTACATGTGAAGAGAGAACTCAAGACTGGGTGTTTAAGCATGCTGGAAGTGAATATGTTGGTTAAAATGAGTGCTAAGGAAATCAATGACATATGGCTGAGAAATGTGGTAGCTACAGGACACCTTACATTCATTGGCATGAAAGATGGTAAGACATGATAACCTCATTCTGCACCATGTACTGAGCAGAAAATATATGGCTAAAATATCACAAAATTACATAAAATAGCTGTTTATATAAGTTACAGGGGAGGAATCACCTTATTATCTAATGATAAGTCACTGAACCAAAGGTTTCTGCTGGAAAGGACTGTGAACAGCAGTTTTCTAAAAGGTTCTTGAATTGTAGACTCAATTTGATCTAACCTCCTGCCTTCCTTCCTTGATAGCTTCCCCTCATGCTGTGCTCTCTCCAGCCCACAGCCTCTGCTTCCAAAACTGGATATGATTTTTCCCGTGTTAAGACTTATTCTTACTAGGAAGAGAGAAAGGATCTTACTACTGTAGGAGAAGCAACTCTGGTGTACATCTTTAAAAACCAGCTAGATAAACACTTATAAGATGCTTTGTATATCCCATCGTTTTTGAAAGAATATTCTTAATTAAGCCTGCTTTAAACTTGGATTTTCCTGTGTATCTAACACTTTTTTATGATATAGTTTTTATTTTGGTCAGGCTTGGGCAAACAAGTAAAGCTTGAGGTCAACATTTGTAATTTTCACATACTTGATCCAGTGGAACACAGCAAATCTTTTGTGTGATTTTTTTAAAAAAAATCAGATCTGCCCTCAGGCCAATACAACTATGGGCAAAGCCAAAAATGTCCAAGTAGGTTAGGTCTGTACTGAGATTCACCCATCATGACTGTACAGGTGTTCCTTAGGGCTCTTGCAAAATTACTGTCGTGAAGAAACAGGAGAATTTGGACCTGGTCTTTCCAGCATTTTTCCTGTCTCTTCAGAGAGAGGAAAAGAAGAAGGGGGAGGAGGGAAGAAGTATTCTAGAAGGGGCTGTTCCTTAAGTGCTTTATCTGGAGGTACTACGTTTAAACTGTTTGTATTCAAGGAAGGAAGAGAAGGGACATAAATATCAGCACATTGAAATAGTTATTCCCTGAGGATACTTTGTTTTAATATAGCGATATTATCAGTTCAGTGGGCTGTGGTTTTTCATTTCATTCATCACTTATACTATGGAAATTTCTGAAATGTTTAATTTAATTGTACTGAAGACATCAGTCATGATTTTCTAGTTAAAGTTGTGGGAGGTTTTCATTTTGAAACACTATTATAACTTTCAAAATAATTCCTTTTAAGCTGATGTTTAGTGTCAATCCAAGCGTGACTCATGTAGTGAAGTTGGAGAAAATCACCTTCGCCATTTCTGCATTATGTTAGTCTGATGACTGATTAAAAAACAAAAGACAGCTTTTCATAGCTCTGAAATCAAGCCTCCACACATTCTTTGACAACTCCCCTGGGTGTGAGGGACAAGAGGGTTGAGATGGGGAGAACACAAAAGGAAAATGAGAATTTTCCAGTTGCTATCTGCAAAATGATATTCTTTTCCAATTTTGTATTTGTTTGTTCAGAAACTGCCTCTGTTGAAAAGAGTAGGGATTTCAACCGAGCTGGTACTTCAAGAAACCAGATCTTTAAAGAGGAGAATAAATCCCCTGTAACAGTATTAAGCAATATTTCAAGCCAAGGCTCATCCTTCCTCAGGAGCTTTTGGACTGTCAAGGTCTCTGCTGCTCCTCAAGCTCACTGCCAGCACCACCTCCCTCCAGTCCTGCCACATCATTTACTCACATCCATTTCCCTTTTCATAATTACCCAGTTCTCCTCTAACATCCAAGAGGCCACAGGAGATAAAACCTCTTTCCCAGCTTTTTCCAACCTATTTTCCTGCGTATTCAATTGCTAATGAATGTTGCATCACAACCAGACTGAAATAAACAAGAATGCAATTCCTCTTTGATTCCTTTTCTAGAAAAGAGTTTTGCCTATCTTGGTCTCCCAAATAGTATCACAAGGCTAAATATCTTCTCTGCCCTCTCAAAAAGAGGCCAGGCATGTTGTAATAACTTAATAAAATGAAATTCTGCTTCATACATATAAAAATGAAAATGGATGTAAAAAACTCATGTAATTAGATACTCAGGTATAACAGTTGACATGATACAAATGCACTACATTTGTTTGTATGGGTCTACAATATTTTGGGATAATAAAAAAGGGTCTCAATGTGGAATAAATTGAAAGGTGAATTTTGATAGAAATAGTGTTTTCTGATATAAATACCCTTATTGAAGATAGCAAAAAACTGTCATCTTTGAACATATTTCTATTTTCTTTTTTCTCCTTGATTGATAAAATGATTTTACAACTACTGTGAGTGATACCACAAGGTATGAAGCTGTATTCACAAGCTTCTGCACTTGTGAAGCAGCTTGTGTGTATACTATGATGAATTTCATGAAGAAATTTTCAGTGAATTAGATATTTCTTAAAAAGCCTGAGAAGTCTTTCTCTAGTGAATATTCCTAAAATGTTGCTAGTATATACTGTAAATCATACTTCATTCTAAATTTTGATTAATATAACTTTTTACTTAGGAAAAAAAAGAAGAGAAAAATTTAGGAAAAATATTTTGACTCTTCTCACTTCTTCCACAAAAATAAATATATCTGTGTGAAATAAAGGAGCTTGCAAAGCTGGGAGGGTGTGGGTGTGTGTGTGAAGAGGCAGAAGTGGGTAGTAAGCCCCTGACAGAGTTATGCATTTTCTTTTAGGAAAGCATGAAATAATTTTTTATTTCCCCTCATCCTTCCAGGTTGCTGAACAGTGTAAAGAAAAATTATTCTTCCTGTGTGTGACTTGCCCGGATTTGGAGAGCTTTTGAAGTGTTACAGATTATGTATCAAGAAGTGGGGTGAAAAGCACTTTTGAGCTCTGTATATAATTAATCCTGTTGTACACAGTAAGCAAACCACACTTGTATACAGGAAATGAGGGATGAGGAAACCCACAAAGTTGGAGTTCAGACATTCTGAAAAAATTTAAAAATAGTAAGTCTTCCATCACAGAATGCAAATTCCAAACAATTTGTGTCCAAAACCTTTTCAGTTTTCAAATGTTTCTAGGAGGCTGGTGAAGGATTAAAGGGGCTGAAATCCACCTCATTCCCTATATCTCCTACATTAATGTCTCTGGTGATGGTAGAAAAGGGAAAATACACAGGTAGAGTTTTCTTCAAAGAGAGTTAATAAAAGCATTTAGTCTATAATTTAGAATATTTATAAGGGTAATTGCAAAATATTGGGTAGGAAATACATATTATCTAACATTCAGGCAATGCTGCAAGATAAACATCAGTAAACATGTTGGAGCTTTCCTTCCAAGCAATGTATAATTTGCAGTGGAAAATGAAAGGCTACTGAACTGGTTTGTCAAGAAGGTGAGAATAAGATGTGACAGGTGATAAATGCTTTGAAAATCATGCAGGGTGAAAATGAAAGGCAAAGGGTGAGTGCAGGTGAAAGAAATTTGCCAAGGTCTGAAAGTAAAGAGCAATAAGGTTTCAGAATTACAAGTAAGGTAATAGAAGTTGAATGGAAAGATGTTACACATATTCTGGCAATATGGGTGTTATGTATTTCTTAGAAAGAGAACAGAAGGCATCCCCCTATTGGGATGGATGTCTAAGATTAGTAGGCAAAAATGAAGAAGGAAAAATGCAGAGCTAACAGAGAAAGAGGAATAAGACAGCAAGAAGGTGAAATAAAGATGAGTGAAGTAAAAGTACAAAAAATGAGCTAAAATAAATTTTAAAATAATGAAGCTGTAAGGTTATACAACATGAAAGGAAGAAAGCCCAGGAAGGCACAGAGAAACTAAAAGAAATATAAGAGAGGAGAAAGCAACCTTCTACTATGCAAATTACATTCCTTTAGAATGAAGATATTTAATTTTGATTGACTTAATCCTCCCCCACTGCCAGGAAAGCCTACACTTCTTGAATTCATCAAAAATAACCCCCTAAAATGATTTTTGAGGAAAAGAAAAATCAAGTCAGAACAGTTACTATGTAGAAAAAATTCAATATGTACCCACTATAGCAGGGGAAATGAGGGTCATCCCATTATAAAGAGAATTTATGAAAATATGTTTCATTAGGAAGAAAAAGGGGAATAATATAAAGTGTTAACCTTACTGAAAGCAAAACAAGTATTGCATTCTCATTCTTCCAAATAACAAAAATAACACATTGTCATTTCAATTATAAGAATAATGTTGAAATTTTATGTGATGCAAAGCATAAGCATCTAGAAGAATAGATATCAAAACATGCATTTGAGATCTTTTGTATTTGTTCATTCATCATCAGCTGAGAAGGATGAAGTAGAACTTTCTAGGATTTCTAGAAATTAAGATGAGGAAATTGACCACTGTGCTAAGGTTTTTATAAACCGTAACTAATTCACAGCATAGGAAAGATGCAACATTTTACTAGATAAAGCATAGAAATAATCAATCTATTTTTCTCTCTGCTGCATAGTGTTTTGATTTTGTTAGTTCTGCTGTCTTACTCTACCATTGCGTGATATTTTATGTTCAGGTTTTAAAGAGACTGAATTCATATTCTGAAAGGTTTCAGATATGGATTGAAATTAGTAACTTTGATCATTTCTGCTAAGGAGAAAAATACTTTATGGCCTCTGAAATATCATCCTCTTCCCAGGCAATAAACTGGCAGTGATCATGAGGTGATTATGAGGCCAGTCTGTTCTGTAGAAAGGTAAAGTACTGTTGTGCAATAATTAACAAGGTAATTGTCACAATATAGCACCATAGCTGTGCACTGCAATGCTCATGTGCCCTATTTAGGTCTTTTTATGTTTCTGTTCTTTTACTTCTGTCTCAATTACATAAGTTTGTAGTGGGAATAGTATTTCCCTGATCAGTTTGTATGTTTGTATACCTTGTTTCATTTAAAAGGATGTCTGAGAGACAGAGCATCTTTTGCATTGTGTAAACACATCATCTTTGAAAAGAAAACAGTATTTGCTAGGTGTTTAGACATAACCATAACAGAAAGAATAGATTTGGTATTTGTTTCAACTTGTTACATTTACATTTGAAGGAAAGGAAAAAAGTTATCTAGATACATTACTATACTAGAGAGAATATTTTTGAATGCTGGATAGATTTTGGGAATGGCATTTTGCTCCTATTCTTGTGAAGTGTCTCTTAATGTTGAGCTGAACCAAATGGAAAAAAAAAAAAGATGATGAGAGAATCACAGCCAATGAAGAAAAGCCAATAGATCAGCATAATTCTTCAGAATAAGTTATTGCAGATGAAAGGATGGGATTCCATAGATGCAGGCTTGCAAAGAAATCCTGCATGGGCACATGTATTGAAGAAAGAAACCTTCTGTGCTAGAGAACAGAGAAGCAAAGGAGGAAACATTGCTTTGCCTTCAGAATAAAGCACTTTTATGACTCTTAAAATACGACAGTAGGAGAACTGACAGAACCTCATATTAAGCACAACTCCTAATCAAATAGTAAGTGATAACAAAACAATATGTTGTGATTCCTGGCAGAAATAGCTGTAATACACATCTGTATCATTTCCAGTATAATGTTTCTAGTCTTGTTCCACAGCAATCCAATCTGCTTCATAAAAGCATAGTCAGTGAAAGGTCTAATTTGATTCTGGAATCTGTTAGATCAAGTCAGTGAATTCTAAGACATAAATGTGGCCTAACTAGAATGAAATTCTATCTACTTATAAAGTACATGGAGACCAGAGACAAAGGAGTTACATGTGTGGTACAACAGTTGCATAAGTGATGCTGATGTCATGATGCATTTAATTTATTTTTGAATTGGGCAGGAAGCTTCAAAATTATTTTAATTCTTTTAACTCTATGGTTTTCTATTGCTATATGACTGCTCACAGTGACAGGCAAGTCCTTTTACTCTTTATCTTTTAGCCATATAATGGTGGAAGGAATGAAAGATTTAGGACACATGTTCACAAATTGGAACATCTTGTTACTATTTTCTTTCTATTGTTTAAGTCAATGTAGCTGTAAAGTCTCAGGTTGTTTGCTGGATATTTCAGAAGGTGTGAGTACTAGACCCATCTGCCTATGTGATCTACAGTTTAAGTGATAAAAGAGATGTTTTTAGCCCTGTGGATAAAAACTATTCTTTGTGGTCATTGTAATGGATTGATAGCAGAAAAGCCAGAATGAAAAAGCCCACAAACTGAATAATCTCAGGAGCAGACCTATATAGTTATAATGGTTTTACCTTAAATTGTCTATAACAATTTCTTGTCATTAAATGCTAATCATTTAGAGATGCTGGGGAAGAATTCTATGTCACAGGGAATCAGATTTATGTAAAGCAAAAGGAAAGGATTTTATTCATTTACCTTTTCCATTGTTCTTTGTGTGTGGCAAGTGTCAACTGTGTACAATGGCTGCTGAAAGGAGGGAATTCTTTACCCCCTCCCAGGTTTGAACAGAGCTCCAGAAAGAGGCTGGGGTAATTTTTCCCCACCCAGAACTGGGCACACTGTGTGCCTCACACCTGAATGGGACTGCAGCAGAAGAACCAGCTTCTGAACCCTCAGTGGAGAGGGAGAGACACTGAAGAAACCATGAGAAACCAACCTGGAGTAGGGATGTGCTCATGTGTTTATACACATACATTTAGCAAGAAGTTTACTCTGCCCTTCACCATTTGCCATCTTTTTGGTCTCTGCTGTTTACTTTGAGCTCTCCAAGCAAGGATCTGGTTTTTACATATGTGATACAGTAGAAAAGTGTTCACATCATCTCTTTTTTTGCTGTATCCATTAGACAGTGGTGCCATTTTCTTCCTTCTTGGTGTTTTCCACTCACCCAGCACCCTTGGAACAGCAGCAGGACGTGGCTGCTGTGTTTGTTGTGCCTCTCATAGGGGTGCCCAGCTGGTACAGCATCCTGCACTTCAGTGTTCTGCAGGCAGCATCGGGCAGTGCTGAATGGAAAATGCCATGACCAGTTTAGGAGAAGTAAAGGCCATTCATCTGCCTTCATCTGGGGAGTAACCCAGATACAGACCTCACTGTGCTGGGTGTAACATGGAGAGATGCACTGTCTGGCAGAGCTATAGGCCAAGAAATTCAGAGCAAGAAGAACACAAAATAGCATTGCCCTTCTTTGAAAAGTGAGAACTGAGGCACAGTTTCTTCTCCATCAAGATCAAAATGAACATCTGTGGCATGTGAAAGAAATAAATCTCAGAATAACAAGTCTGAGACACTTCTTTCATGGGGAAGATAGCTGAGACACATGAAATGGGCTTTTTAGGGACTCTGACTTCATTCTTTCCCAGTAATAAGACCCCAAGGTGTTACTTACACTTGAATATGTTAATTTCAGCTGATTTACCTTAAATATTTTTATTAAAGTACTAGTTTAAGATTAAGAATTACAAAGCATATTTTTTCCACTGAATTTGACACAATATTTTTGAACTTCATGAATCTAATAAGCCCTGAACACTCTCTAGTGTATTAGACAACAGTAGTGATTTACCTTATTTTGACGTTGCAAATGAGTTTTCAAGGGTAATGGATTTCATATAGAGAGATTAAAAGATAACATTCCTTCATTTGTGCCTGCTGACTTCTTTCCCCCTATCATACTACATTTAGCAAAATGAATAAGGCAGAAAGGATGCTGGCGTATTTTTATGCTAATGATCGTATTTTAATTTCAAATAGCATTTCTGAAGAAAAGATACACTCCAAAAAAAGTGATGCCAGTGCAAAACTAATGAATTTTCATTCTTTTCAGTATACTTATGCTTTCATGAATTCTTTTTGTTGTATTCTGGTGCCTGAGAATGTATCAGTAGGCACTCAGCATATGCAGCCCACAGATCTGATTTTTACAGAAATCCTGCTTAACTTTTCTAGCTACATAATAAAGTTCACCTCAAAAGTGGATTATTTTTAGTGACCAGTTGTGAATTAGCTGTAGAAGTGCATACTTCAGGAAGGCAGACCAACTTTTCAAGGATATTTTTTAAACTACACATTGTAAATGACAAGAATTCTTTACACACAAAGGATATGTCTAATTGTTTTCTACCTTAATTGGGCTATTAGACAAATTTTAAGGGTAGGCCATTCTTGTCCCTGAAAGTCTGCAGCTGAGAGCTTATCCTTGCTGCAGTTGCATTGCTTAGAACAGTGTGACGTATACTTTAACTAGTTAAACTGAAATTTCACTGCATTAACTCTTTTCTTCTGTATCTTGGAGCCTCTTGGAAAACCCTTGGCTCTTTGGGAGTGAAAATGGTTTTGGCCATGCTGCTATAGAACAGAAATGTCCATGGTCTCTGCATGATGCCCATGGCTGCTGGGCCAGTGACTGTGTTCTAATGCTGATGGTGAGGGGCACAAGAAGCAGCCCTTTTTAACAGCACAGTCCATGGATTGCACTGCTCTGATCCCAGAAAATTCCAACAGGAATTCTTAGTTCATGACCCCTCCAAGCACAGATTCACTGGCAAAACAATGACCTGGTGCAATTTACTTGTGCATCCTGTCGAGAATAGGGCACAATAAACCAGTCTGTCCTTTGTGTAACACTTGTCATAACAGCAATATAAAACCAATGACATGGTTGAACAGGATTGTTGATACTCATCAGAACAGATCAGGAAATGGTGTTTCTTTTACTTCCATAACTGTAGCATACCCAGCTACTTGTATAAAGCAAGAGCACTGGCCATGATTTACTGCACTGCAGTAAAATCAACAATGCAGCATTCCACAGAAAAATTGACCCATTATAAACATTTTTCCTGTCTAAAACTGTGTTTTCTTCCCCAGGCCTTCTTGAACTGAGATATATTTTTATTTTGTTCAGTAAAAGTTTGGACATTGAATAAATGCATTTTCTTTCTAACTAAGGGATGATAAAAAGATTTTTTTTTATTACTGAAATAGTATAAATAAGACTAAAAGAACTTTTATATAGAATAGTAACGCTATAGATTTTAACATAAAAGACACATGAATTTACAAGTTGGAAGTACATGCAAAGAGAGGATTGAAAATTATGAAAGAGAAAACTTAGCCAAAAATTTTGCTCTAGGGCAGACTGTGTGAAATAACTGTTCACAGTTAACCCCTGCCCTCTGTAGTAACTCTGTGTTATCGTTCCAGGTACCTGGGAATAACAAGACCTCTTACATACCCTGTAAGGCAGAATGGGAAGTGTATGGCCAAAATGATCCTGTGTGTCTGGCTTTTATCTGCCTCCATCACCATACCCCCGCTCTTCGGCTGGGCCCAGAACGTCAATGATGAAAAGGTTTGTCTCATCAGTCAAGACTTTGGCTACACCATTTACTCCACGGCAGTTGCATTTTATATTCCAATGTCAGTGATGCTTTTCATGTACTATCAGATTTACAAAGCTGCCAGGAGGAGTGCTGCTAAACACAAGTTTACTGGTTTTCCCCGTCTGGAAGAAATGGAAGGGATTTCTGTGAATGGACTCGTAAAACTGCACAAGGAATCTGAAGAATGCACTAATTTTTCACGACTCCTAAAGCATGACAAGAAAAACATTTCCATCTTTAAAAGAGAACAGAAAGCTGCCACCACCCTTGGGATTATTGTTGGGGCTTTCACAGTCTGCTGGCTGCCCTTTTTCCTCCTCTCGACTGCCAGGCCCTTCATCTGTGGTACAGCCTGCAGCTGCATCCCGCTGTGGGTGGAGAGGACATTTCTATGGCTGGGCTATGCAAACTCTCTCATTAACCCTTTTATCTATGCCTTCTTCAACCGGGACCTGAGGACCACCTACCGCAACCTGCTGCAATGCAGATACAGGAACATCAACCGCAAACTCTCAGCCGCGGGCATGCACGAGGCTCTGAAGCTTGCAGAAAAGCCAGAGTTTGTTCTGTAAGGCCATTCAACCTCTGCTGTGATATTTGGTTGTTTTACCATGTTAGCTTTTTCCCCACAGGTTCGAAAGAGGTGTTGTAGGAAGAATCAGGCTGCTTGAGCACTGTCAATGCAGTCATCAAGAAACGAGGTAGAGCCCACCAGTCCTAATCAACCTGGAGAAACAAGACCACCCTCAAAAGAATTTGGGTGAAAGAGGAATATGAGAAAGGATGAAAGCGACATGTAGTGCAGGATGTTTGAGCTGTTAGTGAGGAAAAAGCAAAGTTGGCCTAACCCATTTTTCAGCCCAAAAAATGTTTAGTAGGTCTGAATGTTGGAGGTTTCTTGTGTCCTACAGATTCTTTGCTGTAATAAAGACCTGAGAATGGTGAAAAAATAATTTCCTTCCACTTTGGTAATACAAAAATAAATCATTAAAGAAGAAGCTGAATCAAAGAATTTCTATTTCTTAGAAATATTCTTTATTATAAACCCCATATGTTTATTAAACATTAATTAACTGGATTGCCTGGAAATGAGCTATGTTGTGAAATTTAATATTGCCTTTGCACAGCAACTCTGGCACTGGAAGAATATGTTACACTTCCAATGTGATAATAAGAGTTTGAGTAAAGTCACATGGACCAGCACCTGCTGCTGCATACAGCCATGCAGCACAGTCAGCTGCAGTACTGCTGTGCAAATCACACCAGGTAATCTTGTACTGTGTTTCTAACATAACAAATGTGTCTGATTACAGTTTATTTCAGGATCTATCTGGTCTTTGTCCATCTCTTCATTCTTTAATTCTCTTGGCTTTCTCAGCTGAGCACTTCTCTAATCTAGATGGAGACTCTCTGTGCTCAAGTCGTTTCTGTTGATGTATGGTTTGTCCTTGTTTCACTTCAGTAGTTAATTTACTGTCTATTTGAAAGCTCTTCTACTTTTTGGGATTTCTTTCTCTTTTGAAGTGAGTAAGGAAGAAATAAACATAAGACCTTATGACTTCAGAGACATCTGGACTTCATCCTTAAAAACTGATTTTAGTCATCACTTGTGCTTAAAGTGATTTAAAGCCTTGCCCTGTGTATGAATAAAGATAATTCATTTTTTCTGGTTCTAGCTTTTTCTACCACCATTGCAGTTTGTCCACATATGTGATTCTACGTCTCCTGGCTTTGGTAACAGATCTTTTCCATCAGTGTAGCAGGGCCAAATCGTATAACAATGTTTTTATTTAAAAATTAATAATAACATATTGATTATATTAATATATTACTGGTAATGTATTAATATAACATACAGTGATTGTGTAAGATACTATTATAATAACTTAAAATAATAATAAAACAACTCATAAGATCAAGATGAGTTCTTTGGCCCAAGTTTGCACTGCACACCGTGTTCCAGCTGAAGCAGAGGGTGCATTAGTGAACAAAGACTGCTTCAGAGCTTGATCTACTTTTTCAGATATGGGGACATCAGTGAGGAGACATGTTCATTATCAAACTGCCTCAGCATCAAATCACACTGCAGGCTAACTTCTGTCCCCACTTTCTCAAGTATGAAGCCAAAATGACTTAAATGAGTTCAGTGATGTTAATTTGAGCTAAGTAGGGAGCAGTCTGTGCCAGACCCCTTGTTCCAAACCTACAGACATTAATTGCAAACACTTGAGCCTCTAACTGGCACATGGACAAGACCTGGACTGATGTGCTGAGCTGTGTGTACTGAAACACGCCTAAGTAACTTTAGATGCATTCATACACTACAGTAGGGAGTACATTTTGGCCTCATTTTCAGAAGAGAATCTCAGAGTAGAGGCTGTATCCAGCTTCAAAACAGTTTTCTAATGAAGTTTCAAATTGATTTGGGACAGTGTTATTTCTTTTAAACGTTCCAGTATTATGCACAGGGATAAGAAGAGATTTGGGCCCAGAACATCCACAAGCTCTGGAATATGGAGTAGAGCTCATGTTAACTCAAGCGTATTTTCCATATTCAACAGGAAATTATTGTTTATTTATTACTTATCAGAGTGGCTTTTTATTTGTTTGTTTGTTTCCAGCGTAAGTAAAAAGTTTTCAAGGCCTTCTGCAAGTTTTTGGGTTTTTTTTCTGTGTAAGGATATACATGGGAATATATAAATAGATGTATCCAGGAAGACTCGAAGCAGGACTATAAAACTCTGAAGGTGATTTTAGAATTGTGGACAGAGGTTTCAGCATTTTTATTCTGCAGGAGAGCCTGAGAAGCTGTGTTTTCTCCAAATAAGGTGGTGTGGGTTTTTTTTGGGTTTTGGTTTTTTTTTTTTCCTAATGAAATATGTGTCTTGTGAGTCAGAAATTGACATTTGCCCAGCTGTCACTAAAGGCAATTCCTTTCCTCTGGGAAAACATCCTGCAGGAGTCCACAGCTTCCCTCTACCATCTGTTTCAGGTAACGAGAGCCCAGGAAGGAATAAGAGTTGTTATGATGCATATATCAGCCCCTGAAGTTTTTGAAGATAAATATCTATATTTGATCCCTGGATATGTTTAGAAAGAAATGCAAAACAAAAGGAAAAAAACCCCAAAAACCAAACTAGTACAAAGTTCCTTCATATGCTCAAACCACAATATAGACAAACAGAAGGTGTTTTTAGATGGAGCTGTATTGAGGGGGAAAGTAAAGAAGTTGAGAAGATTAGAAGAATGTCTCATTGCCCAAGCACACAGAGAAGAAAAGAAGTTGAGAAGAAGAGAATGTTATTAGAGAGAATTATAATGGAAAGAGGCTTTAAGAAGAACAGAAAGGAAATTATTGTTTGAGTTGGTGAACAGGACATTTCACTTTTTAAAAAGATAAATAAATAAATAGAACTGCATCACAATATCTAACTGTAGCAACAGCATTTTTTTCACTTAGACAATTCACATCTGACAAGGGAGTATATAGAAGAATGGATAATGAAAAGTCTATGTCAACATGTGCTTTCATCAAACCTGAGAAGAGACTGCTCTCGTGGTCTGTGTGTTCTTACACGTGTTTGCAGAGGAAAGCCAGAAGGGTGAATCAGATAGATGGGATTGTGAAAAAAACATGGAAATAAAAGACTCCAGGAAGCAGCCAGAGCACAGGCAGGCCATAATAACACTGACTAAGTGAAGAGGGAGAAAGTGAGAATTGTACTCCCCCTGTCTGCTCAGCACTGTTTATCAGAGGGAGACTGTCTGTGGCAGGAACCTCATTGCTCACAGCTCCCACCACCTACCAGCCTGAACATCTAACACTGTAACACACATTGGCACTTGCCAAACTCCTCTGTTTAGAGCAGGAGTCTTATTGGGTAGTAATAGAAATAGCAGAGTAGTAAAACATGTGACTTGAGGATGATTTATTATTATTATGCATCTATTGCTTCACATTTCAGTTTCATAAAAAGAAAAATGCCTTTCATGCTTTGTTCGGAGCTAGCAGCACCTGAAAAGAAGATGTGTCAAAGAGTGGCAAATAAATCTACTGCAATGAGACATAAAGAAGGGAATTATTTATCAAATTAATGCTATAAATAATGCAGACAAAATCCACTCACTATTTTGCCCCTGTTTCCTAGCAGATGTCCAGGTAGCCATTGCTCCAAAGAGTGCAGCATTTTTAAAAGAACATTAGTGAGTTAAGTTTTTGGATTACTGAACAAGATGCTGCAGTTACAGAACTGGAAGATGCTGGAAGCAATGTCATTGGTTTTTGTGCTTTCCCCTAGCTATTAAATTTTCATATTATTTTTCTAATCTTTCAGGGAAAAAGGCTATTTAAACTACAGTATTCTTGGAAAAAGTGCAAGATCAATGTGTCATCAAATCCTCTTCACAGTTTGCTTAAAAGTAGTTTTTGTATTTGAAAATGTTTCTCAGGAAGACAAAGAGAAAGAGAAAGTAGAAAATTAAGAGACTTGGGGAATGGTTTTAATGTGCAAAATTATTAATATCCTGGAATAGAAGAAATTTCTATTTCAAATGCTGAGAAGGTAGGGATTGTGAGGACTAGAAGGGCTCAAGCAAGCAAAAATAACTTGAGAAACATTTAATCAGAAGTGTAATCTTTGAAATTTGTAAGAAATACAAACCTAGATCCCTCTTCATGGTTTTAAATCTTCTAAGGTTGTTATTACCCCTCTGAAGTAAATTATATTTTCTATATACACTTTCAAAATATTTTGCCAAAATGGCCTGTGATTCCCCACACCCAAAATAGCTGCTCTGTTATTTTGCAGAATCCCTTCTCATGTAGGGATAGTTCCAAAAGGACAGAATGGCTTTTATTTGCTAAAAACTGAAAAGATGCTTATGATTCCCAGATTCATTTCTCAGTGCTGCAAGCTAAAAAAAAAAACCCATTGAGCTATTTGTAGAAGATATTAATATATGGTGACTGTTGAGGATAATATTTTGATGATTTGTATAACTTTGTGACCGAACTGATTGAAATTATGATTTCTCTCTTTTGCCATCTTTCGCACAGAACTAGTCAAGTTACTTCAGAAAAAAAAATGCATACAAAAAATGCATCACAGTTTCCAGAAGAGATCATACAGTTTTATAAACCAACATACCAGGCTGAATAAATATTTTGCCTTTAGTTTTCTATCTACTCAGTCAGAACCAACAATATTTCATTAATTCAGTAGTTGTGTGGTCTTGCTAGTTCCAGAAATTGCGTTTACAGTGTGCTTATTTTTACCTTTTGCAAGAGAAGAGAAGCCACTGAAGTATACTTAGTTCAGACCATTTGAGAAATCTTTTAAAGCATGGAAAAATATAAAAGAATGCATCTGGATAAACTCATTATTGTCTCAGAGAACTTGACATCTTTGGCTAAACTAACCAGGTCTGTGTTAAAACAACAGCGATGTCTCAGTCAAATCTACCATCCTGAAGATGGTTGCAAGGAAAATACAAAATTAGGCCAATTAAATGAACATTTACTTTTCAACAACAATTGCAAAAGCTGACAAATCCATAAATTTTATTTCTGCTTTCAAAGAAAACAGTAAATACAGCAAGTGAAAATTATGCTAAGGACCTTTCACTTGTCATTACAAAAAAAAAAAAAAATCAGAAGTTCAATTATGCACGTAGAGTTAATGCTGCGAAATAACATATTTTAAAAAATATTATTATGCTCTTTCTGAAATAATCTCCTATCAGCCCAGAAAAGAGAAAAACAACACTCTCTAGGGCAAATTATATGAAATCCAGAATTTAATTCTGGCTGTAAAAGAAAAATCTACAATTGCTTATTAAAATATTTTTATCTTTCCTTTATATCTAGTTTTGAACTTAGATAAAATTACCAGCCTTCCTTTAGTTTGGATCATTTTAATTTGGATATTAAGTGAAAACACAGGATATGTTTCCATGTAACAAAATACTTGAAATAAGTGAGAATGCAGGTTTGTCTGTAAAAATGCCTGCTCCTGATACAATTAGAGATGTGAATAATTCCATGCTTTCAACAGGGAGGCTGTAACAAGACAGAAGAGTGCCTTGCTGCAAGACTGGAGAGGGATGCCCTGAAACCCTGTCCTGTATTCTTGCAGATGTTTCTGTCACAACCTTTCAGCCTGGTTGCTGTACAAGAGTGGTTCTTGCCTTCACCTAGCTTGAGGAGAGGGGCAGGGATTTGTGCATTCCACGCAAGGATTCTGCAGTAATTCCTTGTCTATTGGCAGATTTGTGAGAGCAAGGAAGGAGTGTTCATTATTGCTCTGCCTCCCTCCTCTCTCCCTGAGCGGTGGCACCAGAGGATGGAGGGCTGGGCCAAATGCAGGGCTCTCAATAAAGCCACCCACATTTAATGGAGGAATTTAGGGCTTTGGCCACTGAACTGTGTGAAACAGACTGAGAACCTCCTCAGTTCTCACACAACGTGAACTCTCCTGAGTACAAAGGACTGAAAGCTCCCAAAATGCTCCACTTTCCCCCAGCTTTGTCATTTGAATGGGATTTTAGAGAGTTATCCCAGTAGATGTGATCTAATTGCCTCCTGAGAAATATTTCCATTTATTTCAGTGGTATATTTGGTCAGAACTTTTAGTTGCTCCAGGATATTTCTCATCTAATTCATCCACTCTTTTTAAAAACAGGAGAAGTTCTGATTTCTCCAGGGAAAAAGAATCATGACCAAACTTGCTTCAAAGCAGCCAGAAAGAGTCAAGCCAGAACAAGAAGAAAAAACATGAAGAGTTGGCTTCCAAAGAACTGGAAAGATTTATGAAATGTACTTCATCTTCCTTTGATGGGAATGTGCTAAAAATATTCCATGAGCTCAATACATTACATTAAATATATTTCTATTGGAAGTACTCACATCTTGTTTGTTATAGAGGAAAATGCTGCTACATACAAATGAAAATAGTTTTCTGCCTGAGAAAGCCAATTAATTTCAGCAATAAGTCTGACCCAGGGTGGGGGGAATGCCACTAAAACTCAAAGATAAAGCATTGTACAGATTTCCACCACATGAAACTATGTAGAGGAACATTTGTATGTTTACCATGCTTGTGGCTCCTAACACTGGTATTCATATTCAGGGATTGGCAGTGGTACTGAATGTATTTTTGCTGTACAAAATAAAAGGTTTTCAGGCAAATGCTGTCTCTGTGGATACTTTCAGAGCTTGTGTTAAAGAGATGCTGTGCACCTGCAATGGGATTGAGAATGACAACAATAAAAGACCACTTCTTGTTAAAGATTTCTGTTGTGTTAAGTAAATGTCTATTACTTGCTAACATACACGTGCTTGGTTCTCCCAAACTTTTGTAAAAAGCTGTTTTCAGCTGCACAGTGATGAAAGTTAAGGGACAAAATTGGAATGCACATGTGTTACACCACAGCTAATTTACAAACACAATTGCTTTGTTTTAATGTAATTTTCATGACCTGCCAATTTGTAAATTTCTGTCATTTCAACTCAAATATGTATAAAAGGCTGGAGAATTTCCACAGCACTTTGCTTTTTATCTTGTTGGCTAGCTAGAGAAAGAATTTTTATAAAAATGTGTTTAAGAAGTTCTATTTCTGCCAATGGCTTGTTATAATTAAAACAGATCCCTTTGGCTTGACAAAAACGAAATTGGTGGGTATAAAAGACCATTTTCCCCAGGGAAAATTGATTCAAAGCACTGTTCCTTAAGCATAGCTTTTAACGTGGCTTTTTCTTTTTTGAGCTTCTCATTTTCATTTCTTGTCAGAGTTTTTAACTATGCACAGCTATACAATGCACAATGCAGAAGCATATTTCATCCCCAAAGTCTGTCTTCTTTAAAAATACACCTGGATGAGCACTTGCCTTATTTCCACAGCTGTGGGATTTGTGATAACTTAGTCCCTTACTTGCAGTTTAACCAAAATGCTGCTGGTAAATCATCCAGCGGCTATATATGCCATTGGGGCTTCAATTTCCTTTGTTTAAATTCATATAAAAGTTCACCATAGCTGCCTAAATAAGGAGTCAGACATACCAGAACAGGCCAATTAATTTCTTATTGGCAAGGGATCAGCATGGGAAGCAAATCAAATGTATGTTAAGCCTATGAAGAAACTAGAACAGAGAGCCTAATCCTTCTACACACAATCCTGAGACCCTAAGGTGGTGACAGGAGAGCACCAGAGAGGCAGATTTTCATTTCACAGGGTCAGCAAGGCTCATTTCAGTATTTTACTGATATAACTACTCACTGTGAACTCTGAAACAAAATGAGTCTTACAGTTTATTCTATTTTCCAAAGGCAATGGCACAGAAATGCTTTTTATTTGGTTAGCTTGAGGTATTTAACAGGAAATGGGACAGTTATTGTCAGTGGCCAGTGGACCAGATCTGGTTGCATTATATGAGAATACATTCAGAGGAACTCAGCTGAAGGCAAAACTACATTGGCAGATAATATTATAACTGAACCTAGTGAGAAATGGAGATGGTAGGTTCATAAATGTAACAATAAAAAAAGAAAAAAAAGGTAGGGAGAGTCTACTTCTTATAAAAAATCCCCCAAGCCTTAAGATGAAGGGCAGTGGCTATGGCCACTGAAACTCATTTTCAAGCTTTATGGTCTCAGTTGCTTGTCCATTTCAAAAAGGCAATGAACCAATTTTACTTTGATGAATTAGACTGTCATTTTTCTTGTTCACGATGCTGTGTCAAAACCTTAACTTGAAGTGAAATGGAAAAATTATAGTTTTATGAATATTTTAAAGGATTTTTAAAAATACCCAAATAAAAAAATAGCTACCAGTGAAATTTTTCTGTGAAAATTTATGGGGTTTTTAATGTAACTATTTTAAGCTTATATGTGTGTCTTAAGAGAAACTTAATAGAGGGTAAAAGACTCAGAAAGAGCTTTTAGCTACTGGGGAGCTACAATTCTAGGCAGATATTTCTATACATATATATAAACCACACATTTATGTCCCCTGTATTTTAGGGTGGTACTGCCTCATGAAAAGAAGATACTGAATCTATGATTACCTGATAAACATTTGTTTGTTTTACTGCCTATTCCATTCCCGGAATCTCACAGAAATTATGAGGATATTTTAGGACAGGTTGTGGCATCACAGATGCACATAAAGCTGCAGTTCTACCTGTTTTTCCACGAAAAGCTTTTCACCCAGGAATTTTTAGATACGTAAATACAGAGAACATTAGGAACTACACAATTCTGATACTTTGCCATACTAGATGGAGCTCATTTTTTTCTGTCACCTCCCAAACCAATGCACAAACCCACACAGCAACAGGAGAGTGACCCAAGGCTGAGTGCATGCCCTACACCAGCTGAAAATGCACACAGTGTTTCAGAGGATTAGGACAGAAATAGGGCTGATCAAAAGAGGTCAGGAGATGGGACAGCCTGTTGGGATAAGGAGTTGAGCTTTCAGTAGTTCCTGTAGTCCACAGCACAAGGGCAGCACATGGACCTGCCCCACACTGAGATAATCCAAGTGCCCAGGCTGGGCATACAATAACAGCAGAGTGGATGATGCCAGAAACAGGGCTCAGAACCTCTGCTCTGGATCTGCAGAGGATGCCTCTCTAGCTCTGTCACTAAAACCTGTGCTGGGATGTCACAGTGAGCAGTTTGCATTTTCACAGGGCTGCCTTATAGTGGTTACCATTGCATTTATCACTTAGCATTGTCTTTTCATAAAATAAATGACTTTTAAAAATTGCAACCCCCTTGATCTTTCACTATCCTGTCCTTTCACTCAGTCCTGTCTTTTCCCCATATACTCTTGTGGTTAACAGACCACTGAGATATTTGATGGATGAACCTACTATACCTTTATTATACCTCTCCTGCACTTCCCTTACCAGCTGGTTTTTTTTCCAGATTAATCTTTTATTCTACAAATGTGAAGCCTTTTCCTAGCTGTCCCCTTGATTCTACTCTAAAGTTCTTACTAAATTATGTGGCTTTATCAGTATGACAAAGTGATTAATTTGCTTCAGACCTGAGCAAAAAAATAAATTCAGTGATAAAAGAAGTTTTTCTTATTATCACAATATACACTGATAAACTTATGTGAAAATCATAACTACATATCCTATGTAAACAGTAAGATGGGCTCAATTTTAATAGATAAAATGGATTCTATGTATTATTTCAGCTTCTAATATGTGAAATTCACCAGATGATTGAGATGGAACTCCATCTAAAGTCTGGTAAGACATAAAGATGGGTAACAAAGAGTCTTTTTTCCCCAAATAGCTTACCAAGAAATAAAAATACAATGAAATTAAGCTCTTCATGTTCTAAGTGGCCTGTGCTGAAAACACTGAGTATCTTTTGTTGTAATATGATTCTTACTTGTAATGAAAAAAATTGCTGCCACTTGCATTGGAAATTATTCAAATTTATACAGCAGACTAATTTAGCAGAAAAGGAAATAGGGTTCTTCTGTATTAGGTACTGAGTTATATTATGCTTTTAAAATGTATAAGCCTAGAGGAATATTAAAATGTTAATTTGGATAGTGTTTAAAAGGTAATTACTTTTATACAATAAAAGAAGTCTACTGAATACTAATCCCTGTGTCTTGCTTTTTTTGAACTAATGCTACATTAAATAGAGAATCCATTTGTTTAAGTGATTTTAATTTAGATACATGGAAGACATTCTCATCTACAAAAATATCTGGGTTTTTTCAGCTCACCTAATGTAAAATCCTTTCTGTATTAAATTCAATGTTGAAGAAAGTACCTATTCTTGTTGGATAGCTCTGAAGTGAAAGAATGAGAGATTTTTAATGGCTCTTCTGAAGAAAGCAGGGTTTGGGTGCTCAGCTCAGTGCTGCTACAGAGAGCACTGGCAGGGGCCATACTGAGCAGGTAGAGACTGATTGCTCCTAAACAAAAGCTGATTTCATCTATTCAAGCCTTTTCAGAGAAAGGTGAATGCTGAAAACTTTTACTGGCATTTCAGTCCAGAGAAGACTGCTCAGACTAGCCAACATATTTTGTCCAATTTCTTGATTTGTATCACCTAATCTCTTGTCTGTGATAATCTTTTCAATGCACAGAGGGCATCCATCCTGGAACATCCTCAGAAAATGATATTTTTGTGTTGTATAATGTCTTTCATTCATGCTAGTGTGTTTTTTCTTTTTAAACCTGTTAAATCAATGCTTATTTCTTTAGCCAGAATCTTTTCCTATGCTTGACTACCTATATGAATTAGTTTGTTAAAAATATGACTTATCTAAGTTGGGTATTTAGCCAAATAAACAGAAATTATTTCCAGCTGAATCAAAAAAGCCAATAATGCTCTTTAATTTGTAAGAAAGCCAGAGATGATATTTTGATTCTTTTTTTCATCATATTATAAAAGAGATTTTTTTAGAAGACAGAGTGTTCTGAAACTGCTCTCAAAAAAATCAGTTTTTAATGCAACCACTTCAGTTGTTCTGAGCAAATCCCATCTCTTATGGTTTCAATTACCAGATTCAGGAAAGATGAAAGACACAAGCAGCAGCACAAGCTGTGATGGGAAATCACTCCAGAGAAAAGCCGTGTTTGAGACACTGAGCATGTACGTGCAGCTCTCCAGAACAAAGGCAAACCCAAGGAGCAGGTTCTGTCTGTGTCCTCAGGCTGGGGCCACTTCCCAGGGCCTGAAGGAGCTGTACACGTGGGCAGGGTGACACAAGGCAGCTGGGACATGGGGAAGGGAGCACAGTGCCCAGGCCCAGGGTGACACGTGGCACCCACCAGCACATCCCTGCCCTGGGCTGTCCCCAAAGCTCACACTGACCATGAACAGGAGCTCAGTAAGCTTTGCTCTTCTCAAGCTGGATAATTATTGAACAATAAGTAATATTTAGCAAGAGCACGATGTCCTTTTTAAAATGGTTTCTGATCAAGTTACAGCCAGTGCAGATTAACCATGGAAGAGTTTTTCACGTGGTGAAACTCAGGTTGATCTGTGCTTACAATGAGAAATGTTAAGAACCTCTCTGCTCTCCTAGGTCATTTACATATGCCCACTCTATATTCATTAGTTTGACATTTACAGCTCTTATTCTGTCAGCAGAAAGATGACTTGATTTTCATTGTTGCTATTACAATGTCACAGGTATAATAGCACTATGAACAGTGAGATAGATTTACAGAGTGAATAAAATATGATTTCTGAAGAGTAATTGCTGGTAGGAAACTAGATTTTAATAACAACTTACAACTGGTTGGCAATTAACTAAATATGATTATTTTGTTATCATGATTTATAGATGAATCATTAGAGACAATCCCCCAACAAAATGCTTATCTCTCATATAAAACATTATGAAGATAAAGATATGGTGAGTAATTATTTTCTTGAAAAGGACAGCAAAGCAAGGAGCAGGCAAAGAGTAAAACAGTAGAAAATTTGTTGCCTGTTTTAAATCACTAAGAGCTCCGATGCTGGTCAAGCTTGTTTCAGATTTAAATGTGATAAAGTGAAATCAAACTTGTTTTGATTCATATATGACCAAAAAAAGAGTCATTTTTGAGGAGAAATATGGTGTATCTAACAAAAAAAAATTACCCTGAGGCAAAACTTTAGTGGGATTGAATGAAATATTCCTGGAATTGTGATCCAGTGAATCCCTACCTGGCTGCCATCACAGGATGGGCACCCCTGAACAGCCACTGCTCTGTGTGTCTCTAAGCTCCTGCCAGGCACAGAGGTGTGCAGAGCCCAGGCTTTGATCAGCTGTGCCAGCCCAGCACAGCCTGGGAATGTGGACTGTGCATCAGCAGAACAGAGCTCTGCACATCACTGCTCACCTCCTTTCACACGTGGCTGTGGCATTATCTGTGTTTCTTATAAAGTCTACAGATCACTTACTCAGCACATGGAAAACCTGTGACCAAGGCTGACATCAAATCCACAACCTCCTGTCTTGGAGGCTGTGCTGGAGGCTGTTCCAGATGCCAGGAGCACTGTCTGGCCCTTCTGGGGAAGACCCTTTGCAGAAAGCAATTCCATATTAATCAGACCAAAACAGAACTGAAGGGATACATGACTCCATAGCCCACTGCTGCAGATGCTAATTTACAGTGGAGGAGTTCTTTATCCAGTGAATGCATTGTAGAAGTACAGTCAAAGCTGTGGATAAAATTCTGGGAGCAGAAAACAGCACTCGAGTTTCCTGGTTCCCAGATAAGCTTTATATCATTCTACAGAATCATGGAAAACATCACTTACTGCTCTCCTAGGGAGGGCTTCAGACCTGAGGCACTTCTTCAGCCATCACATACTGATGTGATATTACCTGCTTCAGTGGGGCCTTATGAAGGACATTTGACATCCTAACACTTGGCAGCTGGAATTCGTGGGAAATTGAGCAAGCTCCACTATTTGGATTTATCCTAGTGAATTTATCCCTGATTCCTAGCTATCCACAAAAGCATAGATGGCAGAAATACTTTCACTTTCACAAATGAAGCTAAAAAATGTACCTGTTGCATATAATAAACATATATTTTACATACTATAAGCTTGGATTTGGCAGGGGAAGCCTATGTAAAAATTAAAATGAAACTGAAAACCTGAGAATTTAACACAACTTTTATAATGTACAGGCTCTTATTCTTCTGCTCCAATATGACTTTTCTGAGTGAAAGATCTTCAGACTATTGAGCATAAAAGCTTTTGTACCAAAGCAAGTTTTAAAATATTGTACAAAATTATTCTGTTGCCACAAAGGTACATTCTAGTCTTTATAATGCTCCCTTTAGAATTGTCCCAGATAATTGGCAGGGCAAAATTGTCGTTTATTAAATTATCACCCAGAAGAGGTGGCAAATAGGTTATTATTCTATTTCCCCATGAATTGGCCTACCTAATTTACTGGTTAAGCAGCACAGCAGATTGCAGAAGAAAAATAAACTGAATGAGATCCAAAAATATATTTCTCTTTATCTGCTATAGTTCCATAAACTGCAGCTCACATAGATAAATCTTCTTCCATTTAGATTTCAGACTCTTATCTTCATGTCACAGTCTGTAGAGCCTAAACTGTGATTTAGTGAACAAAGTAGTAGAAAAGACTGACTAGTTCTGATAAAACACAGAGAAAGATTAAGTCTTTATTGGAGAAAATGGTCCTGAGATTACTTGGGACACAAACTCAAATGGGTATCTCTGTCCTCCAGCTGACATTTGATAATATTTCAGCCTTTCTAATTTGTAGTGGGGATTTTGCTTCTTGGCTGGCAAAGGCTTTGAAAGGAAGACGTTGACCCTTTGTGGATTACAGGGGAAAGAAGCAGATCTGTTTTTTGCTGGTGCCAAATGAAGATCATTGCTGGCTGGCTAACTGGGATCCATGAGGGCCCATGAAGAAAAGTTTTTCCAGCTGTTGTTTATTAGAAGATGGAGGATTAAATTTTTCCCTATAGGAGGACATGCCAGAGCATATTTCTTTTAATGTGGATTTTCCCCCAGCCCACAGCCAGCTCAAGTTGTTGGGCCTGTGATTAATAAAACATCCTGTGGGTTACAGAGTTGAGTCTGGCTGCACCTCCCTGCCTCCCTGTATCCTATACACCAGGATGAAAACCTGAGCCAGTAAATTTTAGTGTATTCTCACTGAAAGGTCACAAAGATCAGAAAAGTTTCTTTTCCTATACTTTCTTGGTCCTCCATGGGGATTATTCAGAAAAAAAAGAAACAAACCAAAAAAACCTTTCATAAATTCACTTTCTCTTTTGAGTTATTTTAAAAATCAGCAATTAGACCAATTTTTAGCTGTTGCACAATTCTGGTACACTGAAAGTCTCAAACTATCATTCTACTCAAGATTTAAACCAGCAAACAATAAACCCAAAGTTAACAGACCAGTTTTAGTCTTTACATTTGTACTTCTTGCTGTCTTTGAAAAGGGCTAATTCTCATTAATTAGAAATCATTGACATACAGAGATTCACAGATCAATTTAGTTTAAGTAAGCCTTTACAATAAACTTGATACTTGCCTTTGCTGACCAAAGGGATATGATGCAGATGTTCAAGAAGTTGTATAATTTAATGCACACGTACTCAGAATCTTAAAATTTAAGGGTTGTAACAGATGAATGACATTTCTAATTAAACATTAACAGATCTGATTAAAGCTGTTTTAACTGGTGGTCTGCATCTAGCTGTTTTTAGAATGGCAACTGAAATTTAATGGGTTTGAGAAAAACCCCAACATTTTATAATTGGTTTATTAAGTAACACAGAGGAAAAGGGATTTTGGGTGTTTTGCACTGCAAAAACTTTTATCCAACAATAAAACATTTAATAACCTATGGTAACAGGACCTGCATTTGAATGAGCTGAATGAAAATCTTTTCAGTCCCTCTGTTCCTCAGTGTTTCAGAAGTGATTAGCAACAAGTAATTGCACACTTTATCTATGGATTCAAAGAAGAAAAAAAAGCTTTCCCAGTTTTACAGTGAATTCAGCTGAGAACACTAAAACCAGGGCATCTTATCTGAGATCATATTTACCAAATGCTGGCCTGGCAATTAAAACCATGGTGGAGTCAGATTTGTAGTTTGATACTTCAACTAAATCAATAATATGACCCTTTGAGCTTTGATCCTAGATCAATGCATTTTTAAGGAAGCAACTTCAAAAAAAAAAAAAAACACTTCAGCAGACATTTTGTAACCTTTTTTTATCTTTATTTTTTTATAATTTTTTTCTTTCTCTGTAATTTTTGCATGCATCAGTTTGCTTTAGAAAATCTTCCACTAATAGTTCAAAGTGTTAAGTTATTCAAGTTTTTCATTTAACCTGCAGCACAACATTTGTTTCTATAATTTTACTACTAGTTAAATACTTTAAATATTAACTTAAATAAAATCCAATATTTAAAAACGAACTTATTCATAGACACGAATCCTCTCAGCAGAATTAAAATAAAAGTGATAGCTTGAAGTATTTTTTGAATATTTGAGAAAGGATATAGAAGCAGGAAGATGTAAAGAAAATCAGAAAGTCCATATTACATTTAGCTATTTGTGCAGGAATGGCCATGAAATGATGTAACTCATTTGGCAGTCAGGAGGGGACAGCCATGAATGGGAATCTGATTTTTGCATTTCTCCTAGGAAAGCTTTTCTGTAAAGAAACAGTTTCTAACCAAGATAACAAACTGGTGTATTAGCACATTGCCCAAAATGTTTCACCATTAGATGTATTTGAAGGCAGCTTGCATGAACTGAAATTAAGTAGTCTCAAAGTATTTCAGATAAACTACTTTTGTGTTTGATTTTGTAAACTGTAGGTACAGTCTGCTCTTCTCACAGAAGTCTTACTGTTATTTCACTGGTAGGTAATTAGTTCAGATAAAAGGCCTTTAGATCGTTGAAATGAATTAATTTATAAATAAATTAAATTTATATATACATAAAACGCTGATTTAGACAAAAACTTCTCCTGATTATGAGAACACATGTAATGAATGATCAACTCTGGGCATTTTGTGACCCAAGTGCACTAGTTCAGATGAAGAAAAATCTCACTATTGTCACAAATATTTTATAAAAGTTCTGGAATTTCTAAATCACTCTCCACTTAATTAATAATTTCAACAAGCCCTCTTGGGGTATCACCCCACTTTTAGGCTATTTTCAAGATTCTGCTGCTTTCCTTTACCTAGTATCAGACTGTGTCATCTTTCTGTCACTCCACCCACACCTCCAAACCTCAATGCATTATGTTTAAATTTCTCTTTTTTAAACCTTGACTCTACTAACTTTTTTTCTCTCTATTCAATACAATGCCACTGAAACAATTTTTGTAGATCCTCTTTGCTCCACCATCTAATCACTTTGCTGGTTGTCCCAAAAAGGCACATAAATGGAACTGTAATTCTACAGTGTCTGAAGAGACACATTAGCATTAATTAACAAAAAACACTACAGAAAGATTACTTTAATGGTTATCTCCTCTCATTGCCATTCAGCTTAGTGCATAGTTACCTTGCAAAGGAGGCTTTAAATTCCTATTTATAATGCTTAATTAGAATTCAGATTTGAAATACAAAAATTTGGTTACATACAAAAAGTTGCAGAGAATAAACCTTTTATCCATGGTACTAAAACTTAACTCTTTCCTGTGATTCTTCTGTGCTGTACTGATCTATGCTGAAATACCAATATCCACTGGCAGCACCTAAGCCTAAAGAGAAAAATAGTGTACTTGTCATGGATGTGATGCTGAACAGAAAACTGTCCAGAAGAGAAACTTTAATACTAATGTTAGTCCACTAATTAAACAACAATTTAAAACCATTTGTTCTTGTTACATTCAGTAAAAAAACCCATCTTTTAAAAAGGGCAACTTTTAAGAAGTTAGGAGTTTAATTAAGAGCTTCAAAAAAAAGCAGTAGTATTTATTCTGATACATATTTTACAAGAATAGTGCAGTGCTAGAGAATGTTCCAGTTTTAAAAAGGCTACATTTGGTTCTTTGGCTTCATCTACATGACTTTATGTGAATATTACCACCAAGGGATGCTTTTCTTTCTAAAGTAGGATTTCAACTTTTTCAATCAAAAGAACACAGAAGCCCTGTTTCTCTGTGCTAGCTGTATTTTCAGGAGTTACTGACTAATGCAAATGGCAATAGACCTCCCATTACTATTTAAACAACCAGCAGCTGTAAGACAGAGGAAATCACCTGGAAACTAGATGACAGTCACCAGAGGACATATTTTTATCATAGAACCATCACTTTCTGTTTCCCTGATGACACCAGAAAATATTTGAGGGAGAAAATGTAACAAACCAAAGGAGAGATGCTATTTGCATCTAAATTAATTTGAGTTCCAGGGTGTGATAATTTCAAGAGCTCTGCAGGTGGAGGAAGGGATGCCCAGCACATCACTGATAACCCCCAGCTCTGGGCAGAGCCCACAGCTGATGGAATCTGTACTGAGGGCTCTGTCTCTCCTGTTCCCTGCCACAGGGAGCCTTAGAACCATGGGTGCCTTTTTTCAATGCACCTACAGCTACTTCTTCTGTCTGAGACCTTGTCTGTTCCCAGAGCCAGCAGCCCTGTGAGAGAGGCTCACGTGCTGCACCCTGAAATCCCAGAGGAGTTACTCACTGTGCAGTTAATTACAGCAACAACAAAAGCAGGGAGGCAACGTTTTGTGCATAATCCATATGCAGCACATCTAAAATTAATCCAGCAACAAAAAGTACAGATGGAAAGGGCCCAACTGTTGCTATTCTGATGCTGACAGCTTTCAGAAGAATAGCAGCATTTTTTTTTAAAATCATCCTGGCTCTTTTGATTGGAAAACATTTTCAGGCACAATCTGAACCTGCTGCAATGTGATTAAGGTGGATAAGCCATGGTTTTTCAGTGCAGAACACATTGCTGGCTTCCACCTGAGGAAGGTGCACTGCTAAGATAACAAGTATGTAACATGCTACAGCTTTGATTTAGAAAGCAGGGGAACACTTCTGCTTCCAACACTTTTTTTTTCTGGTACAGATTAAAATGTTGGGAAATTTGAGACATACCAAGCACTAGTTCTGTCCTGCTCTGTTCAGCCAACCTTAGTATCTGCTGCTATGGGAGTGAAAAATGAGAGTGGTTGGTAGAGCCAGTGACAGAGAATTACATGATTGTCCCTCTGTCCCTCCATGCAAGACATAGAAAATATTGGGTATTTGTCAGGCACTTACATCAAATTGGCACAATGCTTAGAACATACATTTGTTTAATGTATTTGTTTAATATATTAGAGCTGCAAAGCTAGGATACATCATGGCAAGAAACACAGCTGGAAAAAAACCCAATCCCAGTTGCAAAACAATTGTATTCCTGGAAATGAGAGGCAAAAATTGAGAGAATGGCTGATGGCAGAAAGTTACAGAGGGAAGAGTGACTAACTTTGCACTTACTGCTTATTCAATCAGGAAAAATTAGGGAACATACGTAAATTTAAGAAAACCACAAACTTTACAATGGTCTGCCAGTGCAAAGATTTGTCTTTTACACCCTTTTCCCAGAAGGAGGGAGGCTCATTCTGAAACCCATGTCAAAAGCTGCAATGCCCTGAGCCTCTGTCAGCCCAGCAGGGCACAGAGCAAACCATCCCCTCCTTTCTGGCCAGCCCAGCTCCAGATCACACTGGTGCACACCAGCAGTGTCACCATGACCCATCAAGCACAGCAGCACAAGCCAGCTCTGCCTGTACCCCTCAATTCCTCTCCATAATCTGAGTGTAAGGAGAGCTCGATGGGCTAAGCCTGAAAGGAAGGAACTGGAGCTGCCTTTTGCTCTTCTCCATGATTCCTTAATATTGCTCCTGCTTGTTCAAACATTTGAATTCAGCAATGTTGCTGTGGCACCTCCTGAGGAATACAGCTGGGTGCCTTCTGATCTTTTCCTGACTGCCAAGTCTTTGTGCACATGATGTTTCCATGCACATGATGTTTCCATGCACATGGCAAAGGAAGCCAGACACATCTGGGAATGCCTCTCTGAGCATTTGTCAGCCACGTGGGCCACAAAACCCCCTGAGATGTGAAGAAAGTGAAGATGTGAAGAAAGAAAAATACAGCTCCTGTGAGGAGTTACCTCAGCACATCCCATTTGCAGAGTCAGAGGAGCCTTTTGCATGGACAAGAAGCAGCATTTGCTGAGGAGGGGGAAATAGCCATAAAAATAGAGTTTGTCCAGCACAGAAAGGGCTGTCCACTTTCTGGAGGTGCCCTGCCTGCCCCACAGGAATCTACAGCCAGAGGGGTGCAGCTGGTGCCTCTCTTGCTTGGAAAGTGCAGAGCAAGGTTCTGGTGTCTTTTGGGGCTGCTGCCATCCACTCTTGTGTCGTGCTGTGTTTGGCCAAGGAGTTGTGAAGTTGAGAGGAGCTGAGTCATTTGGACTTTACTTCATCTCCTTCATGCTTGGGAAATTCAGCTGAAGTCTAATTCCTTAAGCAAGCACAGTCCTTTTCAATATGTGTGTTACTAAATCCCACCTCTATTTGCATATATATTGCTAGACTGAGTAATTTGTTAACTGCAGCAACCAAAGATAATACAAAAAGGCTGCAATTGAATAATTTGTTTTCCTTTCATACTTCTTTATTATGACTAGTACTGGTGTATAAATCATGAATCACTACATGACCTACAGATACCATACACACCCACAATGAGCCATTCCTAATTTGAACATATTTTTCAGACTGCTTATCTTAGAGACCTCTGCTCTCCACAGCAAGTCTGACTTCAAATGTTGTTGTAAATTACTAAATTTTCAAAACAAAGCTCATTTACAGTGACCTCCACTATTATGTTAGAGATAATCCAATAGTAAGAAGCTACATTCATATTTTTACATGCAGAAAAAAAAAATTATTCTAGCAAAATGACTTGCTTTACTACATTTTATTATCTGGGAATTATTCCAAAGTGAATAAATGTTGAGGAGCTTAATTAATTTATCATTCTGCAATTAGTTTGATTTTGCAAAGATTTCTAAATCATCCCTAGAGGGATTTGCCCAGGAAATAGTAACTCAACTTTAATCTCAGGGCAAACAAAAATAACAGAAATTATCAGGATAAAACATTAATGGACAAAAGGAGAGTTAGAAGCTTCAGGAATGTCTGGACAAAATACAAAAGTTTATTTAAGGGACTGTCATCCTACTTTTGCAGATCTGCTCATCATCTTTTTGCCTCCAAAAAGAGACTGTGGAACACATTTACCAAATAGTTCTGTTTTCAAATGGCTGCAAAAATGTTTACCAAGCAACCTTCTTTGGATAAAAATATCTACATTTAAGCAAATAATAATTATAGTAATTTTTCAAAGAGCAGGCATTCTGCTCAAAATGGCCCCTTCTTTAGATTGACATAAAAAAGCTACATTTTTCTATTTGGTTTATCAAGTCCAAAATTTTAACTGAAAACTGCAGCATCTCCAAATGTCTTTAAATGCTGTGTCTATGAAGGAGTACCAGCCCTCAAAAGACATAGATCCCATGCAAGACAATTAATAAATGTTATTATCTAAATCCTGATCTGTTGAATCTGAGAAGTTGGAATTAAAAATTACTTTCAAAATAAGTTCTTTCAGAAAGAGTCAACAATCTGCAATAAAACTACTTCTTTGTCTGCAAAATGAAGTCATACAAAAAAAAAGTGTTCTGATATCATAATGATATTTCCAGCTTAAACCTGTCTCCATAGAAGACAACCATAAATTCTTGAGAAGAATTTAGAATGCCTCAATGCAAAGCCACATGTATTATGTAAGTAGACATTTAACCCGTTCATCTAACACCATTTAATTTTTTTTCCAGTTAGGGAAACACAGATATGGTTTTTTATATGTCTGTGTGGAACCAGAAAGGGACAGCAAGCATGAGCACGGCTCTGAAGCTCCCTGATTAGGGCACTCTTCTAGAAGCAGAGTGTTAGTTTATGGTTTATATTCTAGGAATGTTTAATTGAATTTCTAAAGAACTACCCAGAGAAGGAACTAGAACCAGTGACCCTTGTCTCTGAGGTTAATGCCCTACCTGCTGGTCTGTGATGCTTGGATCTGACCAGACTTCCAGGCCATTGAATGATTTTCTGCTCAAGAGAACTGGAAGGGGACAAGGGAGGTGTTCCCCCCTTGCTATGTCACCTGGTCTATCAGAACAGGGTTCTCAGGGATGGAAGGAGGATTTTAATTCTCTTGGATTTATTTAAAAATTGAATTTCTCTTTCCTACATGAAGATTCTGTAAAGCCACATTAATGGATTTTGTGATAGGGAGGCAGGAAGGGGAATGCTGTTCCATACTGTTCTGAGAGAAGCCCAATTCTGTCAGCAGACTTAAAAGTATTTCCTAAGAATGATGCATAGAGAGATTTGAAAGGCCTGAAAACCACACCATACATTTGAAATGCTTTTAAAAAATCTAGTAAAAATGTTAATGACTTGGGAGGCAATTTGATTTGGGAAGGGAGAGTTCGATGAGACATGCCTGGAATTGCTGTTAATGAATCAAAACACTGTGCTAGAAAAGTTTCACTTACAGGGAAGCTCCGAAGCATTAAATTAGCACTGAGAGGCACTTGTTGACATCCCTGGGTCAGCTTTCCATGAAAAGCAATGTCCTTTGCAATATACAGAACTGTCAAATAAAAGTCGATGCATCGCATTTCCCTAAGGTTCAGAACTTCTTTTCCTAAAATATTAAGTAGATAAATGTGATTAAACTGCATTTGAGAGACAGACCAGAGATAAAAGATGCTTTAACAAACAACTCTAGTAAATGTGAGCTCTGCTAAGTGGAAAGGTTTATAGCTCAGAGCTCAAAGATGAGCTATTATTTTTCTCATTTCATCAGCTGTACTGAGTATTTCTGTCAATCCTGCAGTCCTCAGGAGGGACTAGTAGATCTGGCCCTGACATTTTTCTAATTTCTTTTGTATGGTTTTATTGTTAAAAGCTCATTTGCAATCAGGAGTCAAAGACAGTAATCAAGAGAACGAGCTCAGTCAGAGCACAGTGCTGGTTGTGATTTTATTCCCACAGAGACTGCAGTGAACACTGGTAATCAGATATTCTTGGGGGCAGCAACCAAAGAGAAAACTATGTAATTTGTGTAAGAAATGACAAAAGTTATTTTAAGCTGAACTTAAAGAACTATTCACAAGAATAAGCTCAAGCAGTCAATCCTTGTGGGAGACAAATGCAGAAAGATTAATCTGTAACTGTATTACACCTCATCCACATCCAAGTCCTTCAAAACAATCCTAAATCACACAATTCTCTGTTTCCTATGTTAATTCACGCAAAACTCTTAAAAGTTTTATCAGATCTCCTCTGCTCCCTGTGGCTGCCAGGAAGCCTCCAGGTAACACAAGTTGATGGGTGCCCATCCCTGGGTGCCTGGAGCCAGCAGCCTTGACATTTCAGCATCCATAGGATCGGAAAACAGGAGGGCCTCCATGGCAGAGCAACCCAGGGAAATGAGCAGAGCTACTCCAGAAGCAGACAACTTAGCCTGCTTGAATTCCACATGCACTGCTTCATAGCAGTAACTCATGAGACACTGAACTCAGAAAAAGACTCGGAGTTTATTTGCGTGTCTTGAGCATCTCTGGTTTTGGAGGAATGGGGATCAGTAGCCTTGAGTTTCAAAAAACACAATATGTTTTATTGTCTCTATTCATTCTGTGGTTGGGGATGTGTGTAGGAGGTGTGGAAATTAGGTTACATACCCAAGCTTTACTTCCTTCAAACTATAGAAATGTTGCAATTAAATTATTTGTATTTCTTCCAAAACCACATTACGTCAATCCCTAGACAAAGGCTTATGCAGACAGCCAATAAGGAAAAGAAAAAAAAAAAAAGTTTCTCTTTTGGCCTGGTAACAAAGGACATTGAGATTCATAGCTGAAATCACAGTTAATCACAAGTCTCAAATCTTGCTCTTATATGAAAGTCTGAACTAGAGAAAACTCCTTTAGCTCAATGCTAAAGTCAGTTTGGGCAACTTGAGGTGAACGAGCAGAATAAAGCCTTGCTCTGGGATGTGACCATGGTTGAATTGGATATTGTTATCTGCTTATTGGGAAGGAATGAGCACATATTCATAAAAAACAAAGCACCAGCTAAACAAATGCAAACCCCTGAAATCCCAGGAGCAGCTCTGGTTTTTCTCAGGATCTGAACTCTTCAAAGATCCATGAATCAGCAAAGCCCTACACAGCTCCTGAGAACCAACCAGAATATGGTGACTAATCTGAAGTGCCTGTTTGACAGCTCTACATCCAAAGGGAATCCAGCTCTTGGAAAAAAAGTTACAAAAGAAGTCATAATCCAGGGATTGCTGAGTGTTATCTTGGATATATAATTCACAGGTCTTTTAACCTTGCATATAAATAGGTTACTAAATAGATCCCACAGTGTGGAAGTAGATACAAGAGAATGTTTAAAAATTATGAGGAGAGGATTTTTTAAAAATACTGAAGTGCTGAAAAAAAATCTTATCCTGGTATAGCTTTATGAAAGAATATACTATCTCTATCATTCCTTTCAATAACTTAAAACTTTCAGCTAAACAAACACACAGTGACTGTTTTCCCTTTTTGTTCTCTTTTTTAGTAAAGAAACTCAACCAACCACCCAGAATCCCCATATCATCTGGGAACAAAAAGTCAAACCCCAAAGCACAGTTGGCAACGTGCAGTCCTTTTGTTTAGCAATGACAAATCAGATGGGTGTGGTACGATTTGTGCTTATTCTATACAGCACAGAGTTTCTTAGCAAGCCAGATACACCAACATGTGGAAAATGTACCTATAGGGGTCTTAGATGAAGTCTTTCCTTCCATAGCTATGATTTAAAATACTAAGGCTTTGCAAATGCACATATGTTTAAGTGCCTCTTTATTAACAATCTAGTGCAGAAGACTTTTCTGCACATCTTAGGCACTGTGCCAAATGCCTTCTCTGCTCCATCTTTCAGTCCTGCTTGCTCTGGGAATGAGAACTGAGCTTTACTCTTCACTAATCAGCAATAGACTTGCATCCTGTAAACTGATAGTGATATCCATCATTCATTCAGCCTGCAGATAAAAGAGAAGACATTTCTAAAATAACAGTAAATCTGGCAACATATATCACCCATGGATCCAAAAAAGCAAGCAAGAAGAAATAGGAAATTTGGAGCAAGTGTTCTTGCAGGAGGTTTCAAAACATTCTCCACAGATATTCCTGTAATAGAAAAGCCCATCTGCTCTGTACAAAGCTAATGAAATCACTTGGCATGATCTGTCTTTACTGCCCTCCTCATTGCCCAAGAATTCCTTCTCAAATGATAAAGAGCCACTCATAGTGTAAAGTTGGTGTCCATTTCAAATAAATTACCTTAACAGATAAATTCTATTAAGATCTTAATTATTTCAAGTATTTTCTCATTTTAAATATTAACAAAGAAGGGAAGTTAATACTGATTTATCATGAGATCCAGGCCATTATGAAATCAGATCTATTAACAAGGATAATAGTTTCTTTTTTAGTCTAGATGAAGGCAATTTATGAGTGCTAGGAAATTTTGCAGATTGCCTGTGGGTAGAGCTTGGCATCTATGTAATTATGTGGGATCTCTGAAGGCATTTAAAGGCCAGTTGACTGCTTTTAAATCATCTCTTTAAACTGGTGACAACACTAGGATATAAAGATTTTGTGGCCAAATGAAAGAACAGTATTTGAGTGTTGCCAATTCTGGCCCAACAATTCACAAGCCTTGAAAGTTCATACCCAGATATTATTTTATAGGGTATATATTAAAAATTAATCATAAAATTGATGTTGAGAAAGACTAATTTTAAAATAAATTAAAATATACCAGAGCCATTAGAGAAAAATTTGAATTGGTGAATGCTTTAATTATAGGAAGCAACTCATAAAGCTTGCCTGGTTACAGGGATCAGATCCAGGAAAAGAACATTTTCTTGGCCCATTCTTCATGTATTTCTTCGTGCATGCCTGCCACTATTAGCATTCTGGCTATCTGTCAGAAGGGAATTACTGTGCACACAACTGTCAATCTGCTCATAATTTCAGACTTCCCACACACACTCTCTAACACATGCACTGAATCATTCCCAGCATCCAGGTTTACTGCCTATTGTGTTTGAAAAGACAGCAGAAGCCATTTCCTTCCTTCCTCCATGGGGTTCATATTACATATAATAGAGAGACATATATCCCCCTGTCACCTCTGGATTACAATAAGGTTATATATTATAAAGTTCCTGCATTGATTCAGTTCTTCTCAATTCCTACAGAACTGAGCTGTGTATTTTCTTATGGTTGCTAACAATAGCTCTGGTTACACACAGTAATTAGAGGGTATTAAGGTATGACTCAAATAGATTTTCAGTAAAAGCTGTTCTCAATGAGTGGTTCAGTGCTCTAACAGGTGGAGTTGCTAATTTTCTCCTGTGAGAAACACATTGAAGGAGACCATTTCTGACTGACCATTTCTTCTGAGTTTGCATAGCAGGAGTCACAGCATTTAGCACTGCACAGGGACACTGAAGGGCAGAATTTAACTGCTAAAAAAGCACATTACTCAGATCTTCTGCATCCACTCATGAGATTTTCCTGCTTTTCACCAGTTATCTCAGGCAGTGGGGCACAGTGGAGGAGCCACTAATCCACAAATGCTCCTGAGTGAGCTGGTCTGGGTGCAAACCAGAACACCAGGACAGTTATTTATGATGCCAAAAGGGAGGGGAAAAAACAATCCCTTGAGGGGACACTCCCCAAAAGGCTCTCATCAACTGTATCAGACGCTGTTCTTTCCTGCAGTTTTCTGTGCTGTCTGTTATGAGCTGCATCAATTCATGACTTTCATGCATTACAAATCTGATGAAGCCAGATCATTTTCCACCAAAATGTCAGGAGAACAAACAATTACAGAAGAGATTTTTCTTCACAGGAAATTGCAAATGCCTGTATTACTTCTGATTAGAGCATAAAATCTGGGGCTCAGCATTTGAAGAAATGAAGAACTACAGTACTCTTTGCTGTAAGAAGAACACCTAGTCACTAACATTGCAAGTAAAGTATAGTTTATTTCACTGTAATTTATAGAAAAAAAAGTATCTTTGTCTTTATGCAAAGCAAAAACTACTTTTATTTTTACTGAAGAACTAGGTTTTCAGTTATTCCCATTGATGTATTCTGTGTCATTTAATCACAGAATCACAGAACTCAAGAGGTTATTAAGAAACTCTTGCATGAGTCCTACTTGCCTTATTCCTGACAGATTTTTGTTCATCTTGTTTTTTAAAGCCCCTAATTATGAAGTTTCTCTATCTCCCTTTCCCTACTTGCACCCAGAGCATAACAACACAAGAGGTTATGTTTATATTGCCATTTCAGTCTGCTTCCTTTCATCAGTTGTTCAACAAGGAGAAGATTACTAGAAAGAATCTGATCTCAAAAATTCAAGTAATCAGTTTGTAATCAGCAGGTTAATATCGCTAAAGGAACAGGAATTTTGACTGTTGAATTCTAATCGTACTCTGGGCAAAAACAAAATAACCTTTAGATTACAGGTATCACCTACTAGAAGTCATGGGTTGGTTGTGAATTAGTCAAAACTATGATTTCTTAAAAAATGGAAAGGAGGTCTTCAAATTCAGTTTGATTTTCCCCCCTCTATAGATATAAATTATACCTGAGCTTTTTTTTTATTTAGCAGGTAAAGGATAAAAATAATTATTCAGTTGGATTTTTTTTTGTTTGTTTTAGTGAATATCTTTTAGGAAATTGTGTTAAATAAATGTGTCCCTAACACATTTCCACTGCAGCAGGTAATCCCTAGAAAATGTTGTCACCTGTCTGATGTTAAATAAAGTTTAAAAAGTTGATTTTGTATGATATACTGAGAAACAGTAATATCTCACTTGGTGAGGTTTCTTGCATGTAAATCTTTGAGTTCTCAGACCCATGGCTCTTCTGAATACTCTACACATTGAGGAGGAGCAGCCCAAATTCCTTTAACAGAAGATATTTTGAGAGATGTCAGGTGCCATGACTGAGTGATATTTGCTAAGCTGAGGAATGGTCCCAAGATGAGAATTTGGAATAAATAACAAAGAGAAAATGGCACATAAAGAACTTTTAAAACTAATGATGTGAAAAAAAAACTATTTAAAAAGCTCATGCTACAGAGTTGTGTTTTCTTCTTAAACTTTGAATGAGAATTCAAGGAGCTTTGGTGTATCTCGATCTGATGAACTGAATGAGCAATGCATAGAATCAATCATTTGCCACTGCTCTGGAAAAGACCAAGCATGGAAAAAACTGAGTAAATAAAAGAGGCTTAATAACATTTGACAGATCTGCTGCAGGCATTTACTATTTTTTCTTGAAACACAAACCCTACAGAGTAACCCAGGCTTGTTGCTGCATTTCTGATGTCGTTTCTTTTCTCCACTTGCTGTGTAGTAGCACATTTAATTCAGTAATGTTTTCTATATGTTGAAACAGAGGTGGCAAAAATGTCCATTGTGCCAGAATACTCCATGTTTTTGCTGTTCCATAACTGCCTAAAAACCAGAAAAGTGGAAACTGGGAGAAATAACACCTATAACCAGCATAGCTGACTTTCTGTCTAGAAACAGTCATGGCATATTTGTCCATGAATATTCCAGGTTTATATGGCAATAGGTTTTCTGTGGGAATTTTAATGTTTGGGGGGGGGGTTTTTGGTGGGGTTTTTTTTTGTTGTTTGTTTGTTTTTAATTGAAGAAGACAAGTTTTGCTATTTAAATCAGAATTCAAGGCCTGTTCAAGTTTTAAAAATAATTAGAGTACCAAAAATGACAGAGGGATGGAATAAAAGCAGATCATTCTGTCAACTGCCTGGATATAGAGCTACTCTTACTGCAGAATGCAAGGTCAGTGTGGAAAAGTTACTTAATTATGAATAAATTTGAGCATTAGAGATGTTGAAATGCAAGAAAGAATGCTACAAAGCAGCTACCATGAAGTTGTTATGACAGCAGGAATTTATGGCCAGTAAACAGGAGTTTGAGGAGGTATTCCCTCACCACTTTTCAAGAAGTTTCACAAGAGTCAAACATTATTTAACTGCTTCCTAAATGTGGTCTTAGCAAGCATTTACTTCTGAAGTTATGCAATGAATTGATGCTCTTCAGTAACCATAATAAAGCAAACGTCTATCACTGAACCATTATCTTTAATAAGATCTGGAGTAGAATATATCATGCCAGGTTTTCTTGCTAGGAATTGTAGTCCATCACAACTTATTCTGAAAAAAACTGGAACATCTCACTTCTTATTTTCCACATGTGCTTGGCACATGATGACTGCTGTAGTCTTTCCTTAGAAATATGCATGAGAAAAGCTTTGCCTTTGCAGGGTCATTATCTGCCTAAAGACCTAGACAGCTAACCTGGGGAATTTTAGGAGCTTGAGTGCCTTTAGGCAAGTAATGAGCTCTGAAAAGCTTGCCTAAACATTATACTTACTGCTTACTTTTTTATTCCACAGGGTCAGCTTCATCCACATTTCAAATTAATTTTCATCTCCTTTTCCCTTTCCACAGCTTTTCTCCCCTCTAATTTTATACACAGATTTCTCCAGAAAAGACCAAAACAAATGCCACATTGGTAGAAAACTCGTTTCAGCATTACTCACTCGTGTTCCCAGCAATATTTTCCAAAACAGTATTTATAGCCACCAAAACCACCAAAAACATAGAAACTGTCAGCTTTAGATGCTTTGGATTTTTAATTATTTTGTGTATAGAGATTCAGCTCTGATGCAAAATAATATAGCACCTCACAGTTAAAAAAGATGCCCAACTATTACCATCCTAATTTTCATGAGGCAGTGCCTTAGAGAACCTTCCCTCTGATTTCAGCATTCCACAACAGAGTGCTCCAAGAAGCCTGGGGGTAGGATTCACACACTCTGCAACACAGAAGAATCAGTATCCTTTTAAGGGTTGTTCTTGCTGATTTCAGATGAGAAAAGCTTGGTCTTAGGGTCGAAAACATCCACAAATCCTTCCTTTTTCACTGACTCCTATTAGAAATTGGTTCTTTGCACTGTTTCTACACTGCCAATGCAGGCATTTACACCAGGCTTCTCTTTGTAGAGTTCAATTATGTTAATTTTTTCCCCCCTGAAACCTGTTTTTTCCTAAGTAAGCTATAATTTCTGGGCTGCAGCTTCAGCAGCTTCTTTTTCTGGCCTTCTATCTGAAAGAGATCTAATAACTTGTCCTAAAATCTGTCTCTGGTTGCCTTTGGAAAACTACTGAGTGAGTTTAAAGGCAGCAATACAGAAAACTGCACACGGATACATGAAGGAAAGTTCTCCATTGCTCTTACACACAAAACTTGGCACACAACTGATGGGCCAGCTCAGCAAGTTCCCCCAGACAAAGGCAACTGAGCCTTTCAGTGACATGGTACATCAAAGTTACACATCCTAGGCAATAAATAGGATATTCAGAAAATTCTTCCATCTCCTTTAAGCTTTGCAGGGAGACCCACCCTGTAAAATATTCCTATCTCTAGAGGAAAAAAATAGAAAAGAGCAGAAATGTTCTAAGATGTGTGACAGAAATTTGATCTACTCTACAGGCAATCTTCATAGCTCACAGCTTGGATTGATGTTGAAAGAACTCCTGTGGTGGAGAAATAACCTGTGCTGAATTGCTACCCTGCTGCAATTAGACACCTTCTGGAAATTAGGCTTGCTTTAGGTATTTTCATGTAACTCTACAGCCTGTAGGGCAGTGTCACAGAATTTCATTGCAGCCCAAGTAGATGGGAGGCTAAATATTTCTATCAAAACTAGTTAGTAGTTGCCAATAATTCTTAAATATTAAATACATCTAATGTTACTTTCTGTTTACTATATTGCATTATCATGAGTCAGTAACAAGAAGAGTAGCCTGGGTTTTGATTACCTCTCCTCCAACAGTTTCTTTCTGTACTTCTGTACTACACATGAAGGCACTGATTTGAATGCCAGACTGTGCAATATGCATTTAGTGATAAATCATTCATAAGAACTCACAGAGCCATTTTATTGTGAACATATTACTTAAAAGAAGTTCATACTGAAAAGTGAAGGAAGAATTCTTTCATTAAATAATTTATAGTAATTTTTTCTTTGTTTTATTAACAGAGCAACATTAACAGAGTAGCAGCACAATCTGGCTGTTATAGAAAATTTACCTATTGGAAATTTTCTCAAAACCCCATAGTCTTCCATGTATATTTCTAGGGGAAAATAACAGAAGATAAGAAACTTCAGAGAAATCTGGGATTATCTCTTGCTATCAACCTTGACAGTGTAAAATGGCATCACTCAGAATTTGGTAGAAACACAGAGGGAACTAATGGGGCACTTCTGTCTCAGACATGCCAAACACAAACCTCTGTTTCAGTGCTAAAGGCTGCAGAGAGGCTTTCAGTACCAGCCAATGTTTGAGGCAAAATTAGGATGCAATCAGCAAAATGAGATAAATTGCAAGTGTGCTAAATTCTATAGGAGTAAACAGAAAACTCTGTTGAAATTAAAGCATATGTAGGGGGAAAAAGGGTTCTTACTTTTAAAACACTGGGAGAGGAATCCTTCTAACTCTTGCTCAACTGGTTTCTCCTTCTACAAACACAGCATGTGGAGTTTCTCAGTTTCCTAAGCATTACATGAAATGCACACACTGGAAATTTGGGTGAAGGCAAAAACTGAAAGAAAAAACAAATATATACCAGGCAAAGACAAAAAATACTCTGTTCTGACAGTATAGGCAGAACAATAAAAATACAAGACAGAATTAGTAATGGAATGGGCAGAGGATGGTTCAAAGAACTTTACTCTTTGTAGTCAGATAAAGCTTCCTGTGAGCCCCAGAACTGCTAATATCACATTATCTGGTATAACTAAAATTTTCATTATTGTCAAGTTACAGTCCCTTGAAATTTGTCTCTTCCACACTAAACATAGTTTATAGAAGATGAACATCTCAGCCATTTCTGGCATACCAAAAATTTTCAAGAACACCCTCTAGACAAAACAAAACAAAATAAAACAAAGGTTTCTAAAAAGAATACAAAAACATTGTGTCAGCTACATGAGAAATAACAAATGCAACAATCATTACTGTTCAACAGATGCTTGAAGTGTGACCCAAGCAGTGATTCTGAAGCCAGGCTCAGGGGGCATGCAGCATTCTCCCTGCCAGGATGAAAGGCTCTTTGCTTTCCAGTCACAATGTCAGTGAATATTGAGCTGGGACAGAGACACAGATCAGATCTAATGAGAGACAATGTTTACTTGCTGAATTTGTAAATATTATTTTATTACCACTGCTCAACTGCCTGGTAAAATTTCAGGGACGATGTTAAATGACCTGGGGGTTTGCAAACAAAACAAAACGCCATTTATCCACATAACATAGGCTGCAGCTGCATCAGGAAATCCATTTGCCAGAGGTGTTACTGCAAGCAATTCTGAATAATAATAGGATGCCAGTACAGATTATACTGGGCCCATAGGGAAGAATCATTTATTGAGTTTCATATATGTCTTACAAAACTCTTTGTCAGTCTTTCATAAATCCTGCATAAATCCTTCAAAACTTACAGTGTCTGACATTGTTTCACTGTACCTCATCAGACATCTTATATTTGAAATACCAGTTATGCCTCTGGATAAGTAATTTTTGAGTAAAATTATTTATTTTTTTCCATTTAAGTTTTCCATGAGCACATCTAAAATTATTCCAATAATACACAGGGAAGACACATTTTATAAGTCTATATAATTGTTAAATCAAGAAGAACATCTAGCTCAGAAGTGCTGAACAGTTTGAAAAACAACTAAAATACTGTTAGGCTATAAGAGTTTTATTGAACTTTTTTACTTGGTGCCATTAAAGCATTTAAATTTTTCTTTATAGCAAGGCACTCCCTTATAATACTGAAAAAAAATCAAGAGGGCAAGCCTGGTAGAAAAAAGCTGCAAAATTCAATGATTAAAAGTAACTTTACAGAATTTACAAGATTGGTAAGAAGAATGTCTGAATATCACAATCAAAGGAAAAGGAACCACAAGGTTTAATTTTGCAAATTCATGTGGGATTTCAGCAGAGTTTTTGTTGTATCATTGGATTTTTATTACGTTTAGTAACTGGAAATAAAATTATAGTTTAGAAGCATACATCTGGCTTTAAAGATGTGCACTGAATTAAGAGCGACTTTTTCTACTGCTGTGCAACTCTTCTGCCTAAGAAACATTTCCAGGATTTCAAGGATTGGAGATGTCCTTTGTGCATCTTTCAAAGAGTGAAAAGCATCTCCTATCTCACTTCTGCACTTGTTGGTGATTGTGGTAGAGCTGCTTGAAAGCACATCCCAGTTCATTATCACAGCAGGTAATTAATACAGGCTGCAATCCCCACGAGTCCCCCAGCTGGGAGGCTCCTTGGGGCCCCCAGTGACAATAAAAAGGGTTTAGGGCAATCTCTGTCCCTACTGTGAAAATGAGCTGCTTTTTGTTTCTTAATTAATGAATCTTAGTCCTTAACTTGAAAGTCAGTGCAAGCAAGACTTTCCTTTTCCTGAAGGAAATACTAACAGGATGAAACCCTTTCCCTTATTAACAAGAAATTTCCATTTTGAGAAAACTCTTCATGACGTAGGTTTTTTGGCAAGTTTGAGCAAGAATGCTCTTGAAATGTAGACAATTTTCATAGACCAAGACAAAAATATATGTTAATTATTTGGATGAGAAGGTACTAAGATTTAGAGACAGGTCAAGATTATTCAGTAGCATAGGCATCCCACATCTTTTGCCATGCCAAGGATGATGTTGTCATCTCCACAGCAAAACACATCCTTGGGGTTTTGTAGCAGTGACAGAGCAGGCACTAGGAAAACAAGGCTTTGCAGATCTCTAAGGTTTCTAGTTACAACAGTAAACAGAAAACTTTGCTGCTACTACACTCGTATAAAGTAAAGAACAAAGTGGGAAGAATATGCAACATCTGCAGAGGAGCTTGAACAAATGGTCTGGGTGAATTTCAAACACTGCATTAGGAAAAAATGAGAGGGGAAAATAATGCATTCACAACAACTGCTGTTCAAGTATTTTTCCACTTGATTTATTAATATAATTTTCGATATTAATAAACACTGAAGATTTGCTGCAGTGATGGCTCTTAGACACACACTGTACAGTCAGCACTGGTGCTACCTCTGATCCAGAGTTAATTAGCATTGTGCCACAAGAAAGCCTTGAGAAATATCACTTTAAAAAAGCCTAAATTAAGCTGTCAGTGCCTTATGAACTGCATTGTAATAATGGACAGATCCTTAAGGACCCTTGTTTAAAGAAATGTATCATGGCAACATGTTGGAGTTCCTTTTTTCTTTTAGATGTATCTGTCATGTTGTCACATTTTGGATTTTGCTTCATGAAATATTGAATGTGAAATAGATAGGCTACATCTTCCCTGGTCATAGTCTGAATAAGAATTACATACCTTCAAATCAGATGTCTGATGGACTCCTTAATATACTCTGATATTTTGCTGTCAAAATTATAGTGAAAAGAGGAGAAACAAAGCACCATCAATCTTTTTTGACAGAAAATTACGTGAGAGAGATTAAAATTAATTGTGTTTTGAAGAGTATCATGTCAAAATTCTCTCTGAATGCATAATGTGAGACATGCAGCTGTTTTCATTTAGCTTGAAACAAGGCAGAAACTGCTTTGTGAAAAGAAAAGAAAGGGTCTTACAATCTACAGCCTCAGTTCTTCAGCAAGATGGGTAGATTTTCAATCCAAGATACTAATCCACTGACTGTCTATTACCATAGGTTGAATGAGTTATCTGTGCTGAAGGACTCAGTTATTTTTTTACTGAAAAATATTTTTTTCTGATGAAAAATGAAAAGGTGGTAGAGGCAGATCTACTTTCAAAAATTTAAGTTTTGAGTGCCTATTTAACATATTACATTTGAACTATTTCCCTTCTGAAACAGAAACACTAATGTACATTACTAAAACAGAAGAAAAGATATAACAAAGGAGAAATGAGTTGTAAGACATGAAAAGAGAGTGAAAGGACTCTTTTAATAGAGACTCTTTGATTTTGATGCTATTTGTGAAGCTCAGGAAACAACACTTGGTGAGGAGCTTTAGCAGCGGAAGAAAACAAAGGGAGAGAGCCCTGAGGTGAAGCTTTGTGGCCAGCAAGCAGGATGCAGGCAGCAGGGCAAAGATGTGTCCAGAAGCACTTGGCATTTCCCATTTTGCATCCAGGCACAAGGAGCACCACAGTGATCAGCAGAAGCAGCAGCCACAGGAAGGAGATGTGGAACAAACCTCTGCAGTCACCAGTGTGCAAGGGCACACCTGGCAAACATTGCCCTTCTCACAAGCCTTGCCCAGAACAGTTTAATCCTGCTCTGCTCAAACTGAGTGGATTAACAAGAGTTTTAGGATCAGGTGATAACTGCAGTATGGCACTTGAGCTGCAAAGGACAAAATCTAAACAGAAAGCAGGAGCAATCCAAACAGATGGAATTAGGGTGGCTTATTTGTGATGCTGAATTCAGTCACCAAGCCAAGCATTGGGAAACATTCAAGTTCTGACATGTGATATATTGTTATTGAGTGAATATAGAAAATAAAAAGACTCCAGAAACATGTATGAGGAATTCAAAAATTTGTAACTCCCCAGAATCCAAGAAGATGACCTTGTGAGACAGTTGATACTGCACAAGAATGTTCAGATATTTTTTCCAATTTTCTTAAGAAACTTTACAGTCTCTAAAGATGCAGCATTTTTAATAATGCATTAGAAAGTGGCAGTGGAAACATCACTGTTGAACAGGAATAGTATGTGAGGGTTTGATCTAGGGGGATTAAGTGTCTCTTTTTTCCTGTTTATGAAGTAATCTCTTCAATGTAATGAATTAATCTTTGGTCTTAGTGACAATGCTGGTGACTCACACTCCTCTTAACTCTCCTTTTCAGAGGAAGTTTAGTTATGACCCCTACTAAAAAGACAATTATTTCTGCTGAACCCTTCTATTGCAAAGCACACAGAAAACTGTCATTTCTCTTGTTATTTTGCAGTGGACAGTCTGCAGGTGAAGCTGAGGCAGGTTCCCAGTTAGGGGCTCAGGTCAGGGTGGTCCAAGTCCTGTCCCTGCCCACAGCAGCAGGAACCTGCCATTCTCTGCAGGTTCTCCAGCTGCACACTGCATCCATCAAATTTACCACTCCCAGAAAATTCTCAGGCCTTACATGAGCAGTTTTACAACATGTAGAGGCTGAGGGAGATAAGTAAATGAGGGGAAGAGAAGGAAGCCACTGGGAGACATTTAAAGCATCCACTGCATAACATGAAATCTGATTTTATGGAGTAACATAAAGATGAAGTGGTCTAATTTGATGATTGTGCTTACTCCCCTGTCAGCACTCTTCAAATATTTGCCATGCATAACAGAGACATACATTGAGTCGTTGACTCAAACCCAAAACTAGAGGATTCACACAGAGAAACTTGAATTTTAGGATGTAATAATATATATTGCACAACTACACATTAATCCCACACACAATTATATTACTACTCAGTATGGCTTCTGATAAGGATTTTAGTAAGGATTAAATTTTCTCATCAATCAAAAGTTCAGCAATGCCAGTGTTGTGGGGAGATAAGAGGATTGATTGCTTATCATGCACTGGAAATATTTTTTCACAGTACTATTTGAATAAATTCAATAAACTTTTATAAGCCAAAGCTAATTTGCATATAAGCTTGTCATCATATCTGTGTTCATCAATACAAATAAAATTATAATGGCACATTGAGGGGATAAGGATACTGGCAAAAAAAGTGAGAGTATATGCACACCTAAATAGACAAACACTTCCAGACTATGTATGCATGTATAAATTTTATATAAATAGTGTATATATGTTTGCATGTGTGTGCATTTTCAACAGAGTATTATGTCTGCTTTTACACAGACATTCAGCCAGATCAGAGGAAAAAGATTTTGAAATTTTGTTTCCTATTCTGACCTATTAGATTCCAATGGAATCCAATTTATATTCCATTTAAAGGTTTTATCAAATCTGTTCTAATTCTAGGAGACTGTTCATGAAAGCTGGCAACATCAGCAAGAACCACTAGCACACACAAAGCTATATTTTCTCAAGCAGCAATTAAGTTTTTAAAAGGAAAAGGTAAATATTTTATATTTTCACTAGGAGTTATCAACAGCCCTAAAGCAAACCAGACATTTTCTTGGCAGATCTCCAGGCTGGGAGGGGATGATCCTCCACCAAAATGGCCAAGTTTTGAACGCTCTATTTTGAGCAGTAGCTAAGAGGTGACTTTGCTCAGGGTTAGGACACAGTTGTGGGGTTTCAAAGGTTCAGCTCCTTTCTCATCCATCTCTGCCATGCAGGGAAAAAGCATGTTCCATGTGTTCCACTGCTCCTGAGCTGGCAGGTACATGCTTGGAGAGAAGTCTGGCAAACATTTAAACTGCCCAATAGACAGCTCCTTTACAGCTTGTAAACATGGCTACCCAATGCTGCTAGCAACTTTGAGCACCATTTAAAAATACTTACAACAAAAGACTCATTAAAATGCCCAGATGAAAATAGACAACCTGGGACCAACAAAAACATAACAGATAATGATTTAATAAACATTAGTATCCAAACACCCACACTACCACTGCCAACTCATCCCCCAAGACAAAAGGGAAAGTGGGAGATTGGATAAAATGAAAAGAATTGGCCCAGCTATTCTGGCCATTCAATTCTTAATGCCATAAAAACATGAGAATTCTGGTGATGTATTATTGGTTATGGAAGTAATTTTAAACTTTTTTTAAAATAAAATTGTACATCAAATTTTCAAAAGCCAGCACATTGTTGTTTTCTAAATGGGCATATTTTATCTTAGTTAAATTAATGGAACCCTGACCACCGGCATCAAACCAGGAAAATCTAGACCAATATTTTGAAATTATAGAAGAATTAACACAAAATGCTAGGCTTTGCATAATGTCTTATACCCAGATGGAAGGCTGGGAAGATATCAGGAAAAAATGTAACACTAGAAAATGCAACTACTAAAAAACAATTATAAGAATGGGGGAAATTTCAGTAAATGTTTCATTGATTGGGTTATACCTCAACTTCAAATATTTAAGTAATTTAAACTGCTTATACAGAATATTCAATTTGCATCTTTATTTACTAAACCTAAGGAAGAGATATTAAGTAGATATTAACTTTGCATTAAGTCAAGACTTTCAGTAGAAATGTCACTGGCACAGCAGAAAGAATTATCCTCTTCAGCCTTGCCAGACAAAATCTCGACGGAGAGTAAAGAGAGATGCATGTTAACAAATATCTGCCTGAGATTTACTTAGTTTTGTGGCTCTCACTAAAGCAAACAAGCAAAACTCAAAACTAAATCAACCATACTTTTATGTACTGTATGCAATTGTTAATGTGTGTGTGTGTATATCTTTTATTGGTCATCCAAAAAAAGGCAATGAATGCCTTATATTCTTTGTCAGATAATTAAGGCAAGATTTGCCTATCTGCAAGTCCAAATACTGCCCATTTAACTTACCATGTTCCATCTGTTAATTGAGTTGAATCAATTTGTTAACATCTATTTAACCACCTTGTTTTCAAGTTGCAATTGTGTCATTCTTCCTAAACAGAACATTGAAGAGCTTTTGGAAACTACTGCTTTCTAGAATGAACACACAAAAAAGAAAATTCTCTATCAGTTGGGATGCTGTATCCTAGACCAATACTCATCTAATCACCAGTTTTGTAGGATTATGCACCATTATAAGTTTACTGGTGTAGGTACACTTGTTACTTCTTGGTGTTTGGCTTTCATGCCACTGCTCTGTATATTCACAGTATGGGAACATGCAATCTGGGTAACATATAGGACCCAGGTACACAATGAAATTGAAAAGAATCTCACTAGTGGCAATATATTTATTTTATTGAGAAACTCACGTTGAAGAGTTATTAATACACTGAACATCTGTGGAAGATTTAATCCACTCATCCTGTTATTCTAAAGGGAGCTTTATCCCTGATTTATGATTTCTTTTTTAAACAAGGCTTATAAATATGCATAATAAAGAAAAGAAGAATGGAGTATCTTTATAGCAGAAGTACAATTATGAATAGATTTATAATTCAGTGATTGAAGGAGACTTTTATAAATATTTTTCAAATTTCAGAGCTTTCACGTCTGTTCAGAGAACAGTTTTGCTTCAAAGCAGGTTCCCAGGACCTTCAAGAGCTATAGATGCTTTTGTAGCTACAGCTGCTTAAAAAAGCTAGGAGATGCTTTAAAAAGCTGAGAGAGACTCTTTTTAATAGATGCTACTTAATTCAACTTAAAAATAGTTTGAACCCTTTTAGGAAAAAACCAAACCAAGCATGTAGTCCTTTCAGCAGTTAGTAAAAATAAAAAAAAAAAAAAAAAGAAAACAAACAAAAACCAATTAAACAATGATGCTGTAAATCCTGAAAATTTCAAGATGGATTGACCTCTGCACCATTGTAAATCTAAGCAATTTTAAATTTTGGTCTTCAGAAGACAAAATTATTTTGATGAGTCACATGGCACGAAAAACTCCCATCCTAGCATGTCAATAATGAAATCAAATCAATAAATTATCTGAAACAGGTATTAGCACTCAGAAGTATGTAACAGTCTATTTTAATAATGATATAAGCAAAAGTAAAATCCAGTGATTTAATAGTATGCCTTCAGTATTGGTCAGCCCAAATCTCTGGGTTCACAGAATCCCTCATTGCTAAGCTGTAGTTGAAGATTTCTCTATGCATTACAGTATTTTAAGATTTATTAAAACTGCAAACTTACTTACCATGTTTTTCTTAAAAAAAATAAGACAAAATATAGTTTCTGTTTTATACCTTCAATGACTAATGGAATAAGACCATAAGCACTTCAGTATGTTCATAGTTATTTATACATCTGCTTTGCTTGAGCAAAGACAAACATCAATAAAGGGCAAGGCTACCAATTTGGCTCAGAAAGAACCATATCCTATAATCCTTAAGAATGAGGCAGAACCACTCATCTGAGCTGACCATTCCCTTTGACTTTCCAAGGGCTGCTCTTGATAAAAACCCTGCAATTTCTTGCAAGGAATGGGCCATGGTTTGACCCCAAATCCTCCTTCTAACATCATTTTGACATCAACTTTCAAAATAAAGGGTAGAAAGAGATGGCATTTTTCCCAGCTAGAAATAAGTTCTTTTAAGTATTTAAGTCTCTTAAAGTCACAATGCCTAAAATCTTGAAAAAGTGTTTTATTAGAAGTGGTCCTTCCTATTATCTTCAACTAAAATAGGTGACATTACTCTCTGAGAGCCCCTGGGAATGATAGCTGCCCCCAAAACTGCCTGTAAATATAAATGCACTACACAGCTACAAATGGTAAACACATTTGGGGCTACTTTATGAAACACACTGAATAATGACTGTTTATAAGCATTTTAATGTCATTGTAGTAGCACTGTAATGACAAATGATGTGAGTGAAACTGGCATTACATCTTTACCTTTGAAATTTCTTTTCAACAAGCTATTTAAAATGCAGATTACCTGAGGCCAGATTACATCATTAATTTTAACCTGGTCACTGATATCAACAGGGCTAAGCTTAAAGCCATGTTTATGATTAAATTACTTTCCCTCAGGTATGTATAAGATTTTTACATATTTCATATTTTGGTAACTGCTGATAAATTCCTGGAACAAGAACTGCAAATGGATCTGAACATTGCCCAGCGAGAAAAAGGGCTCAACCTTTTATTGTGTAGTTTTCTAATAGAACTGATTAACAATGTAAATTAATAACAAAAACAATCAAATTCGGAAAAAAAAAATCACAACTTCCTTCTCTCAATACACAAAACAATATTCACCAAGACAATAGAATACTTTTCATTATCTTGAAAATCATTCTAGGAGAAATTAATGGCTTTCAAGACAAAGCAAATATTTTAAATTGATTTGCTGACTCTCAGAACATTTCTCAGAGCTTCAAAGATACCTCCCATTAATTCTCTCAAAGTGAGAGTGGATAAGCAGGCTGATTGGAAGCCAAGAAAATCAGCTTTACCCTAGACACCAAAGAATAAGCAGGAAAATAATTAAATAAAATACCCAGAAGTTGTGGTGCTAAACAAAGCAGAGTGTCTTTTGCCCCCACCACAATCTATAAATATTGCTAGATAAAGGACAGAAATTCTCTTTTGCCTGAAGCAAGCCAGAGCTGCCTTGCTGAGAAGGCAGAATTGTTCACAAGGGGGAACTTCAGCACTTCAACTGGGGCTACTTTAGAAGATGCTGCTGCTGGTAAAGTCTGACAGAAGTGTTTCATGCAGAAGGCACTGCTATAAAACCATGTAGTTCTGCTCATTGTCCAGATTTTGCATCTCTTTTTTTTTTTTTTTTTTCCCCTTTCTTGTGCTCTATGAATCTAGTATGGTCCAGTCACATTCTACATGATAGCAGCTATACCTGTCAGGTATAATGTCAGCAAATTCAGGTATTGGCCTTTTCTCCAGAAGGGGTTCAGGATGGAAGGGAGTTGGTTATCATCAGCACTGCTGTTCTCTGCCACCAAACTCCAGCTGTAGCTTGCAGGGTTATGAGGGAGGCTTGCCAGTGTGTGCTCTGCAGACACAATGGTCAGCCCACAGCCCTGTCCTGCTGGGTTTCATGGGCTTCTCATTCAGCTCCTCAGGGCTCCAGCCATTCTCTTTGGCTGGAGCAGAAAGCAAATGCACTTCCCAGCTCCCAACCAAGCCAATACAAGGACACCCACATGGTAAAAGATTCAGTCATGTAATGTACAGCTGAATCCACTCCAAGACCTGTTTCAGAAGTAGGCAAACACATTGAGTACATCCACTCCTGAAGCACCCTTGGAGGATTTGGCAGTATTTATCTTTAGTGCTCCAGGATCACGACTTCACGCCTGTGTTCTCCAGGGACCCATTTCCTGGGTTTGCTGTGCACCTGCAGTAGCTTCTGGACCACCAGATCAGATATTTTTTTCACTTCATTTCTTTCCTCAATTAAGCTAATAGCAAGTTTTTCTTAGAATTGCTGGCACAAGCTATAATTACAATGACAAAACAATTTTAGAGAGTTGCTGTAGCTGTATTGTGTGTGGTTAGCAAATTAGTTATCTCACAAATCAGAGTGCCCATCAAGTATAAGCACTTCTGGATTTTCTGCAGTAATTACCATTTTCTTCTTGCAGCAATTTTCTCCAAATCTAAAAACTTGTCACTGGTATTGCAATTATTAACATCAGGGGGTTACTTGAGTGCATTTCCTCCTGATCTATCATAGGAAATGAGTAGTGAAAGTGTGAAAAAAATTAACTACTGATAATGGCAACTATAGAGACATACCATGTTTCACTGCCTGTTTTAAGTAAGGGCTTAAGAAAGATTCTTTGGGACATTCTTAATTCAGTCTTATGAACATTGTATGTTTAGCTGGTTAATAATACTTGCACAAAAGTACAATAATTCCAGAGAAACAATTGTGTTGCAAATCTTCACAGACTGAGTCTCACCTGGAGCAAAATAAAATCATTAGCAGCCTTCCAGTCTAATCTGGATTTTGGCCTTTTACTGTCTGAAATTCTGCAGACTGTGCTGCTCAGTTCTTCCCCACCAGTTCCAGATACAGCTCCAGTGCCAGGTAGGTTCACTTATGAAAGGCTGTCCTTATCCTAAATCTAAACCACATAAATTTGTTATTGCCAGCATGAAATCTTTGTTAGTGTTAAAACCTGTTCAGCATTTTTGAGCAGAGGATTCAGAGAAAGATTATTTTTTCATATTCATCCTGTTATTATATAGATAAACAGATTCTCTATTTTCCTCAAGATGCAGCAAATACATGTGGCTGAAGAATTAAGTTTAAAAAGCCCCTTTTAACAGCATATTCAGGTTTGAATCAATGGGGAGAATATAAAAATCTGAGCCAATTTTAGGGCCCATTTTTGCTAAAGCAGTTGATCTTAGAAGAATTTAGCCATTGAAAGTTAAGAAATCATTTGCTTTCTGAATAACAGTGGAATGAAACCCTGAAAATAGGGGCTGGTTTCCCTTTTCTTTTTATTTAGGAAAGAGCCTGCATGCAGAGGTTATTCTTATCAATGTCCATCAGTGCAGCAGTTTGAATCCACAGCCTTCTCAGCACACTGCACTTTGGTCCAAGGGCTGCCCAAGTGCTGCAGTCACTGTCACACCAACACTCCATGGCCACTCTCAGCCAGCCCTCCTCTGACTGCTGCACCAGGGTCCAGGGCTCTGAGCCTTTGCTTTCCCCACAGCTCTGCTGCTAAGACACTAACTAATGCAGCTCTGCAGCAGATTATCAAACTGCTACATGTATATAATATTTACAGACATTAAGCATCTGGAAAATCAAACTCTAGATAAGTTTGGCCAACAAACATTTCTAGATGATATAGCCTGGAAAAAACACATTTTTTCCTTTTCATCTGACAGCACACTGAATCACAGTTTCCATTAAGTCTGATGAAAAATAGTTGGTAAGAACATATCTGTGCTCCATGCTATTGAAATCAACACTTCTTAATATTTTCACTTGAAAACCGAGCTTAATGGAAAATTCACTGATTGAGGAAAAAAAGAATCTTTAACTTCTTCAAGATAAAAAGTTTTGCCCACTGCAGGCCTTGGAAAAAAGAGTTTTCTGGAGCTTTAAGTCTGCACTTTTACAGTTGATGCACTTCTTAGCCTTTGAAATAGAGTGCACATTTAGCTTTCTCTGAAACTCCACAGCAGCATCTGATGGAAGCCCTGCAACTCACTAAGCTCACATTCTGTTATGACTGAACTCCCCAAACATTCAGGGTGGAACAGGATCTTTTCCACAAAGAAAACATGGAATATCATTACAGCTGTGCTGGTTTCTACAGCGCCATTCTAGTCAGCATGGGACTCAGTGGAATGTTGGAGATTGACTGGATCTTTGAACTAGACCTCAAAATATGTTAGTAATATACGTTATTATTACATTCAAGGGCATATTCTGCATCCTGCATTCTGTGCCTGCCAGGGCTGTGTCTGCCTGTCATATACTGGGGCAATTATTGGGGTCACTGCTGTTTGCAGAACATCATTTCCCCTTGTCTCCTGCAGTGTCTATATGTGTTTATTTCAATCAGAGTCATCAAGGATGAAAGTAAACAGCATTTTCTGTTTTATGTAGGGAAAACAGAGCCATTATGAGACTGTCATAAATCAAAGGATTTAGTAGCAAAGCAGCAGCTGGGAAAAATGCATATACACACACACAAATACTCAATTCCAATTAAAATAGGCAGTTCCCTCACTAGTAAGGAAATGCTGATTTGTATTGAACTGATCAGCAGGAGTTTATATTGAATTGATCTTAATAGGAGTCTTGTGCAAATTGGAAATTCTGAAAATGTTGAAATGTATTGAGGTGAGTCTACAAAAGTATCTCAGTATAATTAAGCAAAATGCAGCAATTATTTTTTGCAGATCTTAACACACGGAGTGCAAGGACATAAGGGAGAAACATTCTAAAGAGGTTCTTTTTCTGGTCAAAGAAAACAATGATCTTCATTTCTTCCTCTTTTATTGACACATAGGATAGATCTTGACAAACAAGAGTCTCAAATTAATCTGGTCAAGTGTAGCAGGGCTGAGGGAACACAGCATGGTTTAAATGTATTGCAGTAACTAGCACAGGCATCCTTTTCAGCTTTGTTTTTCGTCAACTGCAGAAACTATGCTAACTGCAAATGATGCCCAAGCCTGTCTAATGTCACCCAGAGGAGAGAAGAGCAAGAGAAAAGTCACTAATGCCTGTAGCCTTTTGTTTAGTCAAACAACTGAATTACCCTGAGATAAGTAGGAGTGAGCCAGGCATGATCAATTTATCCTTTGCATTCTCATATTGTGCTGGTAACTGTGCTGAAAATTAGGTAAAAGCTAAAGCTGCCATTTACAAAGGGTTTCAGCTTTGCACTGATAATAGTTATTAATTCCTCAGGCCATGCAGCATTTGCCAGAGTGATGCTACCCCTGCCTCACTGCCAGAGATATTCAGTACCTGCTTCATAAGGCAACATCTGTTCTGCCCCATGTTACACCATAAATGCTTTTATACTGAGGTTTCAGGATTTATAGCCTGGCTTGAAAATGCAATTAATTTCCTACTTAAAGTACAAGTATGGCTTCTTCCAAACCTCCTAAGTACAGCCCATAATACTTTTTCTTTTGAGAGAAGGACAAGGGAAAAAAATGTTATGTGGATCAATGCAAACTTACCTGTTCAGTCAACTAAAAAGGATCAGAAAGTATTTTTTACCACACTGGCTATTAAATATTTCCATGGTTGGTATGAAAGGACTAGTTTATGTTGCAGAAATAAAAATCAACAAAGCCTAGATACTTCGAGGTAGTTGCTTAGAAACTTCTATACAAATTCCCTACTTTTAGTTTTCAGGTTTTTTCTGGAAGTATTTAAGATTATGATCTGTTTGAAAGGCCACTCAGAGAAAGAAGAGAGTACTGACAAAAGGAGGAGATGTTTTCACATATCAAGCATGTTCAAAGCTTAAACTAATCAGTGTTTCCCCACAGTGGGATACATCAGGCTCCCCATGTTAGGTTACCCTGGATGTGCCAAGTTCACACTCATTGCAGTTCAAAATAATAATTTTAAAGAAGTACCCTCTTCATACACACATGGTTAATGATTCATGAATATCCACTGGGTTGCTTTACAGCTCACTACTTTTTATGCATTTGCAGGCAGTGCTAAGTTCAGATAATAGACAAAGTCCTGAGGCATAGAGCTCCTGGCACTGAGCAACTACTGTTTGAAATTGGCCATAAAACTCCAACAGACATACAATATTCAGAATTAACTTTGTTTTATGTTATTTCTTATTCTGCCATTTCAACTTGAAAATAGTCTCCAAAAGCATTTCCAAAACCCATATGAAAAAGTAAAGTGCTGTAAAAACGTCCGATAAGCTGAAGGTCAATTGTGCTCCTCACCTCCTGCCCAGAATTTTACTTCTGTCTACTCAGTTTACCCTGCACACTGAATAGTGACAGTTTTGGAAGGTGCTGCAGTGAGAAAAAGTTCAGACAGCAAACACAAATCAACAAAATTGAAGAGCTGTAAGAAGAGAATCTCAAGGATATTTCTGAAAACAGGCAGCTTTCTGCTCTCCATTTTGCTGCAAGCACCCACAGCACAAAGATAAACACATCAGTCCAATAGGGTCTAGTTGAAGACAGGTTCATAACCATGAGAGGAATAACTCCCATAAGTCAGTGTAAGGAATTTATGTACTTGAAAATACAATGGCAAAGATTCATTGCTTATAAGTTACACAAAGTAGTATTTTAGGAACAAAGCAGTGCACCCAATTCCAGCTGCCTGAAGGCAAAACAAGAGAGGTCAATATTGCCCTGGTTATTCATATGGTTCAGTCATTTTTAAAATTTGTGTCTTCTGGACTTCAGGACAGGTAGACCAAGAAGAATTATACCTTGGAAGAACAAGTCCACTAAGTTTGCAAAAACACCATATATTTGGGAATGTAACTTTAGTGATAACACAGTTTGGTACTGGCTTTCAGGCATCAGTCCTGTACACAGCTATAGACACACAACTGCTCCTGTTACCATCTGTAGAGCCATGCCTCATTTCTGTGTGCAGAAAAACAAGCAAATACAATATGAAGACATGAACAGGGCTGAGTCCTGACTATTGAAACCCATCTCCATAATCATGTTCATCATCACAGTCATTATTAATATAGTAAACATGCCACATCAACTTAGCATGCATTTGCATTAATTAAGAGCTTTCAGTACCTAGGTGGAAATTTAAATTATTGCCCATCTACCTTCTAATTCAGTAAATTCAAAGGCACCTGCCCACCATTTTCTGGAGAGGAGGAATATAAAAATACATTCAGCTTTTCTAATAGGCAACAAGTGGTAGCAAATTTATGACCAAAAATAGCTTGCACTGCAAACTTCCATTAGCACTGAAGAGAAGTTGCCATCTGAAGTTTTGGCCAATATTCTCTTCACTAAGCTATTAGTAACTGCTGCCTTAGACAGATAATTATTATTCTCAATATTTATCCTATTTAAGCCCTAAATATCAAAATAGGTAGACATGATGTCACAAAGAGCTTTCCCCAAATACATTTGTTTTTCCATATGCACAATATGCACTTTAAAAATTTTTTAAATTTCAAAATCTGAGCAATCTAAAGGTAGTTCTTACTTTCAGAAACCTTGCTAAACTTTTCCAGTGAGGATACTCTTAATAACACATAATAATTTGCAAACTGTCTCAGAGGAATATTTCAGGTTTTTTTGAAATACATCTGTGAGTTTTTGAAATTTGTGTATTTATATATGTGTGTCCTTCATAGGCACATATAACACAAAAATAACAGTAACAAATAAGTTATATCGTTTATATATTTGTTATATATAAATTCAATAACTATAAAATACTGTACTATCTTAGCAATGCATGGCTTCATAATACAAGGACTTCAAAAATTGCTGAAGGGATTAAAAAAGCATTTAGAAATTCCTTGGGTGACCTAAGGTAGTACTAGTCTTAGGACACCTTTGCAGCCTTGGGTCATGCTGTCAGTACCCCAGAATGGGTTAAAGTGGTTTTGGATGTCTCAATTGGAACCATGGTTCACATTCCCCTGCCACCTTTATTCCTTCAGCAGCCATTCAGATGGTTGTGTGCAAAGCTGACACTTAAAACAGGTAATGAAAAGGCTGGAGAACAGAAGAGAGTCTGCTTCTGTTCCTTGGGAATCATTGCTTGTACTGATGGATAGGAAGTGAGAAGAAAATACACTTTTGGAAACACTTGAAAGTTTTTAAGGATGCCAGTGAAGCCATTCTTCCCGCATTAAAGAACTTGCCTTTTCTTGAGAGGGATTTCAGCAATGTATAATTCCATTTCCTTTGCTTTAGTACCAACAGTAAATTCCACATTATGCATTGTTAGCACAGCAATTACACTTTCCACTCCATAAAGCAGGCTGTCATCATCTGGAGCTCTGTGCCATCTGCAGGGCCAGCTGACAGCACGGTCACCTGGGACCTGACACCGCGCTCCAACCGCGCGGATCGCTCGCGTGGCGGGAGAGGAACGGAGAACAAACCCTGTGCAGCCATTCCGAGGGCCTTGTGTGGAAAACTAATTTTGTCAATTAAAATGTAACCACGAATGCTCATTCATTTCAAACAAGGAATGAATTATTCATGCTTCGAACATTCCATTTCCCAGAGCCTTTGTCTCTTCTGATCTGGAATGGTTAGAAGCAGCCTCAACTCCCAAGTGAAACATGGACTTGCATATAGCTATTCCTTTGGTACTCCTCATGGAAAATAAGATTTTCAAAATGACCTGCTTGATTTAGGAACAGAAACCACATCTGGAATTGAAACAGGCACACAGAACCTGGAATAATTATATATTCTGGGTTACTATGTTCCTTGTCAAAAACAGTTCTGGGAAAGAATAATGCATTTAAAAAGTTATGCCCTGCCTTGAATCTCTCCCAAGCTTGGTAATCTTCATGTCACTAACCAAAAATTAACGTACTGAGAAGTCTGGAATACTGCTCTAAAACAGTTCAACATTTCTGTATTTTTTAATAACTGCAAAAAAATTATCATCATAGCTACTTCCCAGTAGGATAAATCAATTAGTAACTAAAAATACAAAATCAGATTCAGAATTTTTCAACTGATGCCTCTATGGAACCCACACACTCTGCAGCATCAACTGTTATGATGCATGTTCTGGTAAAGCAACTAGATTTCTCTGCATATGCTTCAGCTGACAGTATAGCTTCTTTTTTATGTCCTTCTATGCAAGTTCTGCATAAGACTAAAAAAAATTACACTGTGAGTAGCTTTCAGCTGGCAAATTCTCTGATGTGTGAAGAAAACATTGTTCAACCTAGGTTGTCCCTAGTTCACAACAAAATTTATACTTCAGATTTTTTTTAAATGATGCTGTGACTGCAACTCATCAGAGCCAGCAGAGAAATTTGTAATGACACTCTTGGGCAATGCCACTGGAGATTTATGCCTTATCTAAAAGCCATTACGGCATAGGAACAATCACCTTCTTAAACACTGAAGGCTGAATACTGTAATAAGTTGATCTTGGAGCCAACAAAGTGACTTAGTTCAAACCATAACTGCTCCTATACCTTTACAATTTCTATCTGAAGAAATATTGTTTGTACTTATAAAATAGTTGTGCACAGTGATTTTTTGCCACAGACTACTTCCAACTGATTAACATCAGTAAAACTACTCTTACTTTTCAAGCTTTAGTGCAGACCATCTAATTATTTTATCCACCCCAGTAACTTCTGGGCTCTTCTAAAAGCCTGTAAAACATCTCAACTCCAGCTTAAACATCTCAACAGTGCAGCTCAAAAAAATACCAGGAACTATCACTACAAATTAAGTGCTTGTGAAAGCAATATTTCAGAATCAAGAAGGCTAGAATTACATTACAGAGAGAGCTCTATACTGGAACAAGAATAGTGTAATATTAATTTGAGGGGAATATAAAAGAAGTGGCAGAGGCTTACTTAGTAAAAATAAACCACCAAGAAGAAACAAAGCTATGGTAATAACAGTTTTGTCTTGCATATTTGCAGCTCCATTAGGGGTTTTGTGAGCACAGAAATATTGCTCATTATTTACTGTTTCCCCTAGGGAGCAGAAATTAAAGATTAGAGCATCATTGTTCTCCCAGTGTCATTCACATGTGCAGATAATTCTCTCGGCTGAAGGGATAACTCTTGCTGCAGAACTCACTGCAGCAGTTTCGTGTGAGGATGTCTGGTGACCTCTTGCATTCCTCTCTGATTCTCAGTGAGATATCCTAAGGAAAACTTTTTCAGCCCTGAGCTCTAAGAGCCCAAGAAAGAGATTAAACCTATATCTCTTATACACAACAGCTCTGCAAAACAGAGCTTCCACTGTTTCCAAGGAAGAATATTTCAACCCTTACCTTTATGTGTGAATAAAGTTCCTGTGAAATGACTTAATTTCTTAGCATATGGATTTCCTTTCCCAGCATGCTACTGTGATTCCAGTTCCTTAAAAAACCCAACAAAAACGCATCACCTCCAAAAAAACCCAACCAAACAAACCCATGTTACATAAAAACAGTGAGCTGTGCCAAGGGAGGTTTAGATTGTCATTTACTATGACAAATTTCTCTTCCCAGAGAATGGTTGGACACTGGAGCAGGGTCCACAGGGAGGAGCAGCACCTAGTCTGCCAGAGCTGAAGAAGCTTTTGGACAACCATACTCAGGTGTAAGGTGTGATTCTGGGGGCTGGCCTGTGCAGGGCCAGGAGCTGGACTTCTATGATCAGCTCAGGAATGGGTTCATCTCCCCACCAGTCCCATTTTCCAGTCTGCCTTCTATCATACACTCAACTCATAACTTTTAAAACCTGCTGGAAGCGAGCTGGTGACTGCAGTACATTCTGCCTGACATATCCATGGCTGGCTGCTCTTGGAGACAGCCTTAGGGAACTGCAGGGGCCTCTGCTCCAAGCCCACAGTGGTACACCAAGAGCTTATTTTAAGAGCAGGAAGTTTTCATTTAAGAAGTTATTATCCCAGAAATCTTTCTGCTCAATGACTCCCTTGAATACTAAGGTGTTAGCCAAAACTTTTTCACCTGATGTTTTCACTCCAAGAAAAATTGAACAATCTGTAAGGTAGGGGGGAAAAGGACCACTATAATGGATGAATTTATGGTGATTATTCTTTGCTTTTTTTCTTTTTTTTTTTTTTAAATTAAGGATTTTCTAGAAGTGTGAGATGAATACTTTAGAAAGCAGGGGGTGTAGGTATGATTTAATGATGTTGCCAAATACCAACCTCTTGACTGCAGACTGACTCTGTATTAACAAGAGTCTCAACCATAAGGCAATGCTCAGAAAGCATTCAGTTATAGTGGGATAGAAAATAAACAGTGTATAAAATTTAGAGATCTCAGTCTTCCAATATATTTGCTAATATTGACATTTCCCACAATACTTGTTCCAGCAACACAGGGCTTACTTTCCCAATAAATAGCTTTTGTGTTCCTAATCTTTCTTTGGCACCATATTCAGACAAATAAGAGTGCTCAGTTATTATAAATACAGAGGACTGCAGTCTTTGGCAGAAAATAATCATGATATTAAACATTTGCTCAATATCCAAATCAAGAATAAGGTTATATAACAAGGCAAGTGTAAAAGAAGCATGAACTACCAATGAAGTTTAAAAAAAATTCTTAGAAGTTATTGATGCCTGGCCTTTTACTGTGTAATTGAAAAATCTAAATTGTTCATTGACCTTGACTGATCCAGGCACAGATATATTGAGAATATCCACATAAGTTAGGTTTGGTGAATTTTTATCACTGACAACTGTGGTGAAGAGACATTACTGGGGAGATTTAGAAAGAGGTGGGGAGATGCTCTAGAAAAAGCAGGAAGCCATTAGATCTTTTCATAGATTACCTTTTACATCATAAATAAAGTCTTCCCAATGCAGAGTACCACAGGAAAATCACATTACAGCCAGGTCCACAAATTCAATTAATTAAGGCAGTCATTAGTTTACATTACTAATGTCTTTTCAGTGAAATAAGTACTTGGATAATGGGTGAGAACAGCTTTAAATTACACAGAAGATTTTTTTATAGAGCTGTGATTTGCAATAATAATTAAATTTTAAAGAAAAACACACTACATTTTACAACAACTAGATGGCACTGTCCAAATAAACTGTTCTATTCATGCTCATTTATTATGCTCATTTATCTGCTCATTAGACTGGAGTTTTCTTTTTAAGCAGTAAGTTATATTTAGAATAACAATTGCCAATCTTCACAAGAAGAATTTAAAATAGAGGGTGTTTTTTTGTACAAAGAGATCCTTTGCTAAAACAAAGCCTCAAACAAATTTTCTCTAATTTCAAGTATTGATATAAATTCCAGCCTGACGGAACTCAATGGCAAAATTCCCAGGTGACTCAGGCAAATATGGGGTTTGATTCATGATGCCAGCATTCATTAGTGGGATTATATAAGTTTCCCCAAACTTTGACCTCTTTTAGCATCTCTCCCCACCATACCAACAGAAATAAATAATTATGATATGCAGAGCAAGGGAATGATCAATATTGTCCACAGTGTAGTGGAGTCTGATCATGTTCTCTCTCCAATAGAAGTAGGCAAGGGTTCCAGGTGCTTTACTGGCAGTAATTCCCAGTGTTTTGGAACTGATTGTTAGTAAGAGAGAAGACAACATAATGAATGAATCACCAGAGTCAATTTTCAAAAGCCTTCAAGCAGTGATGTGTACAATGGGATGGAATAAAGAAAAGCTGGCACTTCTGAAAGGGCTGAAGTTAGCTCATGTTTAGAGGTATTTTTGAAGAAGCATTTTCCATTATTTTTCATGCTTTGCTTCTGTTTTATATGCACCTGTGTATCATTTAAATTGTTGCCTAGTGGGTAACACAGCAGATATAAAGGAGAGCTTTTGGTGCCTGTGCACAGGGCTTGGGAGAGCATTCGAGAGTAGACAGTGCTCCTCAGAGGCAGGCTGGCTGCCTTGTTTAGTGTCCATCCTCTTAAACTGTGAACTTGCATACTTTATTAGCATCCAACTTAAGTTATGTCACGTGCATTTTGTGGTTTGAAGCACATGTCTCATGTATTACAACTACTGATGTGCTAAAAAAAGTTAAACTACAGTTTAAATACTAAAAATAAAATAACCCAACACAAACCCTATACAGGTAAATAATGGCCTCGATTCAGTCAGTGTTGCTTGCTTAACTGCATCTCCTGCCACAAGCCTGCTACAGAGATGCACAAACCAGGTTCCTAGAACAAGAGACAAACAAATGGGCTTTGTTAACAGCCCTGCCTTTCAGGCACAGGGAGAAATCCCTGCAGTAGCAGGGAAGTGCCCATTGCACAGTTACTACCCTTGTAGGAGAACATAGGGACAAAGTGCACCTAATTCAGTGACATAAAGGAAGCAGGGAAGAACATACAAGGTAAGAACATATACTGACACTGTTATAATTATATGATAAATTCATTTGTTCCACAGACAAATAAGTATTGGTCAATTTTGAGCAGACAACCCTTGCTCACCATAATCCTGCACTGATCACTACTTTTGGCAAGCTTCCCAAAAACATGCTCATTGGAAACACAGAGGACCTCAGGAATGTGTACATGGATGTCTCTTGAGTGAGGCAGTCATGCATTACTGATAAAGGTACAAGTTCAGTTCCTTCCTGCATTTGGCTGGATTTTGTCCCACACCTTGCTTATCCTAGAAATGCCCTGAATGCAGGAATGCAGTGAGCTGTCCTGGCAAGTATCCTTTCAGTATCAATGCTTTGCCTTTATGCTTGCTTACCCTCTCCAAACATACACAATAAAGTTTAATGAGAAGTGTTTCTCCTGTACATAAGCCAAGGTCCGTGGAGAAAAAATTAAATAAGTAATAAAATTATTGGAGCAGAGAATAAAAGCTCAGTGTCCTAGCTGAAGAGCACATCCTTGCCGGCAGGCTGCAAAGCTATTCTTTTCTGGTTCCATCTGATTGCCTGTTTCATTTTTTTGTACAAGATAGGACAGGTCTAACAGGAAGGTGAGGCATCCTCCCAGGCAGTGGAAGAACACGATTTCAAGTCTCCGTCCTGTCAGGTAGTCACCTTCACTACCAGATGATTATAAAACACAGCAGCCCGTTCCTCTGGCATAACAAACACAGATCTTATTGTCTTTTTTTGCAAATGCAACAACATCAATTGTCCCACATTATGAAACGTGTTTTTCACACCAGCTCTGGATACATTAGCAGATTGATTAAAATCTATATTGAGTGACTGCCTTGATTCCTTTTTCTTCACCCCACAGCAGACCTAGGGGTGGTGATAGGATTGGAAATTAATTTATTCCCATGGACTCACTCACAGGACTTAAACAAATTTTCCAGTTGGGTTTGCTGAGGTCTCACAGGAGAGCTTTGTGAGCCAAGGACTCCAAGTGCAGTGAACACAATTTTATGTGAAAGAACAGGCACAAGCCTGTGAGCTAAAGAGTCCTGTCCACACAGAGGCTGCACAAAGGCTCAAAGAAACAGCTTGCCCTCTACCAGACAAATCACGTCACACTGCTTTGGTTCACTAATCCTTTTGGAAACCACATGCTTTCAAATGCAAACACTGTGAATGTGTTAGTGGAACTTTGCTAGAAGTATCCATAAACCAAATACTTTAAAATATTATGCAGATTGCAAATTACTTGCATTTTGATTGACTAATCAGCTTCCTGGAAAAGAGCCCTCTATATACTATGATTACTGTCTTGATTGGAATTCAGCTTTGCCAACCTCCTCTATTTTAGCAAATCTATACATTTATCTTCATTAACAAAGATTCTGGAGCTTTTTCTTTTGTCATGATTGCTGTGATTTTTTTTTTTCCCTTTAAACTCAGTTTTACAAAGATAAGCATTGTCCAAGATCAGTACAACTTTTATGTGATTGTGTTTAAAATGAAACATGGTCATATTGAGACTGACAACTCCTGCAACACATTCACAGTTTGCAAAGCATCTGAAAGATTTTATTTAAGAAGAGTGGATTTTCACTCCGTGCTTGCTCCTGCTCACAGCCTGCCTCTGAAGCTCAGTGAGGCTCTTTGGGTCAGCTTTTCTCAGAAAGATGAGAGTCTTCATCTAGAAGAACTGTTGTTTTCAAATGACTTCCTCTCTTTTAAAAGCAGGAAAAGCTAACAAAGGAGAAACGTCGGGATTCCTCCTACTTTCTTTTTTTGTGGGAAATATTGACAAACAGGCACATATATCAAAAACATGGATTATTATCAAAAATAAATATATACTCAGATCAAATCTCTCTGTGTCACCTATTTAAAGTCACATTATAGATGCTCCATGCCACACTGTTGAGACAGAAAGACAGCAGTTAGAAAATGACATTCTAGAAGACAATTCAAAGGGGAAAATATACACATGTAAGGAAAAACCAATAAAGTATAAACTGGGAAAAATAGAAAAACAGTCTATTCTCAGCAATTTGAAATATTACATATGACACCGAACAAGTTAGTCACAAAATTAAAATGGCATTTTTTGTTTCAAAAGAGCTTTTAAAAACCATCTCAACCATCTGTTGTCATTATGTGATCACTCAAGCTGTAGAAAACCCAGAATAATTTTGCTACATTAAATTAAATTCTAGGTGGTATTTTAATTTTCACAGAATATCTGGATTCTAACAGGAGTGAAGTTGTCACTGAACTCATTTGTGTTTTGGGTTTTTTTGTTTATTTCCTCTGTTTTTAGTTTCACTTCTAACATTTAAGAGTTTTCCCTTCCAAAAACTGAGGGAAGTTTTCATAACATTTGTAAATGTTATGGTCTGCAAAAGGTCTGCAAAAAGACCATGTCAAATTAGGTACAAAAAGCCTTTTTGGATGACACCAACAACATCATGGAACAAAGCAGCCAAGAAGAAAAACAGAATGCTGATTGTGGAAATGTAACTTGTGTGAACAAAATGACAGACTTTTATTTATTAACACTTGTCTACCCTTGGAGTCTTCTCAGAATAGTTGTCTCAGAATAACAGCTTTGATTGAAAACAAAATAACTACCCCAGAATGATTATCAAGAAGGTTTCTTTGGCATTGGAACTAGTTTAGCATGATAAAGGAGATACACTTTTAAAATTTGTTTTCTTTTTAAATCAGTGGGTGCATTTGCACATCTCCCAGTGCATGATCCCCATTCTATCACAGCCCAGTTCTATCCTAAAATGCCTCTAAAATGGCCCGGGGTAGAGACTCTGCTGAGCACAGGGTCAGAGCACTGCCCCCAAGGAGTGAGAGCAACACATCTGCACCACAGCAATTTATGGCATGATCTCCTGACAAAAACAAGGGATGGAGCAAGCAAGCAAAGGTTCCACAGTAAATGAAGCTGACCCTTGAAAAGGCAGGTGAAGAGTCAAGAGTAGAAGAAATTAGGGGTTCATCTGTCTGGTCTGGAAATCCTGACTTGTTATCACAGAGCCAAACAAAGCATATTGGAATGGCCCTTGGGGAATGTCACCTGCAGGAGGGCGTCAGAGCTCTGTCACAACTTGTCTGCAGCTCATGTCTGTTCCCAGAGAGATGTCCAGACAGTGATCTGGGATTCCATAATTGATGGCAGAAACAGTAAGAGGAGGAAGGCAAAATTTCATCAACAAATCTCAGAATATCCATGCTTCATTTAGAATTTCAAAATTGTTTAAGCAGAAATATGAGTCTACTGAATAGATTTACAGAGCCAGCAGAGCTCCTCTCGTGTCCTCACTGAGGTCTTGACCTACTTTTAATATAAATATTCGCGTTCCAGTCTAGTGGTAATAGGCAGGCAGGTTATTTCAGGCTGCAAGGCCAGGCTGAATTTGTTTGGGGCACTGGTTAAAGCCAGCTGGCATTCTCCCTTTCCTATTGTTGTGCTTCCCTTTGCAGTTCCCCTTTACAGAAGGGGATAAAAAAAAGAAAAAAAAAAAAAGGCATATTCATCCCTCCAAAGCAGTGAATTACAGAAGAATTAAGATCAGTGCCACTGGAACAGACCAAAATTATCACTCAGCAAACAGTGCCCTGAGTAACTGGGGCCACTGCTGCCTAAAACAGAAAGAAACACAGGCAAAGTGTACATAAATGCTTGAGCATCTCTCTGATTTTGTGTGCCCCTTTGTTTTGTTCACATCTGAGGCTGCTCTTGCCTTCTTAGAAAATTCTTTCCAGATTGAACCTACACATTTTAGAGGTGCAGCCTTGGAGAGGGGTGAAGCACTGTGCAGTTGGGGAAGAAAAACAAACAAATCTCCCAGCAACAAAAGCAGAAATAATCTGCAGTTATGTCAGGCCACAGTTCAAAATGAAAACCCAACAAGAGATACTTTATTTTTGTAGTCTCAATGGAAATATTTGAACACTACCATGGAAAATACAGTCTCAGAAAAGTAACAAAAACATTAGAAAATGGAAAAGCTCATAAGAAAACATTTATCTGATAAAGTATAGCCATGAAAATAGTTTAAAATTTTATAACTTAGAGACAAGTAAAAGTATTCTGGAAGAGTCTGGTGTATTCTGTTTAGAGGGAAAGGGCATGATTGGGGTCAGCCCAGTAAAATACACATTTTATGCCATTTTCCCCTCTCACATCCACCTAACTACATTGTCTCCGTAGTTTTCTTTAAAGGTAAACTTCTATTCAAGTCCAACTATATTTTTGCTGTCTCTTACTGTTATTTTTCACTTCTACTCCAAGAGTGCCAAGGCATCAACCACAAACTGAACTCTGCTGTGTGAGGCATCACAGACAGAACAGCAGGAAATAGTTAAAGGCTCCCAGTACAAGGGTATGGGAGGAACAGGATGGAGAGAAAGCAACCCAGAGCAACAAATACAATGAAAAATGACACATGCAAGACTGGAGCTTGCTATGGGCTAGATATGGCTGAGAGGTATGATAGCCATGGGAAATGAATACAGCTGGGTGGAAATGGGGAGACAGGGAAACACAAAGTGAAGCTGAGGTGAAATGTTCAACTCCTGGCAATTCTTCAGCTCATAAACATATGGGCTGTAAAACTGCAAATAGTGACTATAAAACTTGATTGCAGGCAGCAGCTAAATCTCAGTTGATCCAGAGTTCATATTAATCTCACCTCACTCCACATCTCTGCAAGCCCACCTCTGCTGAGCTGCCACTGAGAGTCCTCTGATGAGTCTATTCCCAGCATCTATGACTGCTTGGTGAATTTGTTCAGACTAGGAATCTTTGAGAACCAATTTAAACACCAATCTAACAATTATTTTTGCTAGAGTTTTCACAAATTTTTCCCTTGTGAAGACTGTTTTCTAACGTGACATGAACTGCCTGCCCCTCACTGTTACAGCAGCAGAACTGTAAACAGATTATAGCCTACAGTACTAAATAGAGACAAAAGATCATTTGCACCTAAATTCTGAAACCCCAAACATTGTTTTGCTGTCTTTGCCAAGAATACAAAATAAAATAAATAATGAAAATTAAAACCCCTACACACACACAAGAGCTAGAGAATGGAAATGGTGATTAAAGTATTTTCTACGCCAATTTTAAAGCTTGAATGAGAATGGTAAAAAATTCTTCCTGCAATCAACCTGCTATTCTACAGCTCCCTGTGGAGGGACTGGAATAATCCAACTTGTTTCACATCTGTGAGCAAGACCTGCTTGCCTGCATTAGCCTTTCCTCAGAAATAACAGTTACCAGACAAGTCAGGAAAAAGTCATCTAAGGACATAAGTTTTTCTCTGCCTGCATGGTACATGAATTATTCTTTATGTTTGGTGCTTCCTATTTCAATGGAATGCCATCTACATGAAGTTATTGTCTACCTTTTCAAAGGAGGGAAGTTTTACAACTTATCAGGATTAACTGCTCTTCACACACACACAAAAATGAGTAAGAGGAAAAGGCCAGACCATTCTCATGCAGAACACACAAAGCTGGAATATAAACCGAGGAAGCAAAACAGAAAGCAAAGTAACAAGCTACTTTTTGAGCCAAAGAAATAATTTGAAAGACCAGGTTTGCAACAGCTAACTCTGAAGCTTGTTTCTCTTGCTTTTAATAAACCAGGCTCGCCCAGGGTTACCTTACTAAGGTGCACAAATTCAGCAGAAGCCTTCAGAGTTACTATTTTGCTGTTTGCTTTGGTATTGGGTTGTTTTGGTTGATTGGTTTGGGTTTCATTGCTGCTGTTGTTTTTACATATGCATTATTTATGTATCATTAAAATACCAAAGATATATATCCATGTCAAAACCCTCCAAGAGTACAACAACAAAAAGTCAATTTCTTCACAATCAGAAGTGTGAACAAATGATGTTCCAAATGCCTCAGCTGAATCTGCCTTAATCGAAAAACTCACTCAGTAATAGCCCTATGTAATTGAGTTTGAGGTTATCAATTAATTTCACAGTGAGACTCAGTAGAAAAAGTACACTTGAACCAGAAAAGGAAGAACAATTTTCCAGTGAGTTTCATAGAATAGTGCACATCCAACCAGACATCCAGACAGATATCCAGGCATGACAGCAAGTGATATTTGCTATTATAATCCCATCTCCTTAGAGACCATCCCAGTAGAGCAGAAAATAACTTATTCTAAGTTAATCTTATTTAGGCAACACAGGTTAACTGTAACTACTAATTAATCCCCCAAGAACCTTCCTCCTTCTGCCCAATGAATTGATAATCCATCATTATTTATGATTTTTCACTTGAACAAATGAAAGGCTTATTACAAACCAGGGTGAAATACTTCGCTGATTTACGTCTGATTTTTCCAGGACTGTATGACTGAAAATGTTTATTATGAAGTTAAAACTTCTCATTCTACTTTTCAGGTTTGTAATACTTTTGGAGTCTTTTCTGATGATTTTGTAAAAGTTTAAAGTCAGTAATTTTAAAGTTCATCATACTCTTTCCTTGCACAGACCAATTACTTAGAATTTGTTTAAAAGCTGATAATATTCTAAAATTATAAAATGTAATAATTATGATAGATTAAATTCATATTAATTGTTTTGGTTTTTAAACAGTATTACTACTGATTATATCTATTTTTAGACGTTCTGGTGTTCAACCCAAAGCTTTCCTTAAAATAATTTCATCTTGATGAACACCTGCCATAGCTTTTTTATCTGTTCATTTTGCAAATTGCAAAGCTTTATGTACATGGGCATCTTTTGTCCTCAAACAGGAGAAAAGCAAAGGCCACATCCAGCCCCATGAGGTCTTTTAATTTACATCAAGAGGCACAATTGTAGTGCTTCTTGTTAAAAAAAATGAAGAGAAGCAAAATAAAAATAAACCCACCACACTAAAATACCACACATTGACCAGAAAAACCAACAAATGTCCCCCAAAACTGACTGTAAAATGTCTACCCAGGACAAACATAATTAGGCTTCATATTCAAAATTCACATTGAAAAATAGACCCCAGCACAAAAATAAGATTTCTGTTCATCAGTGAATCAGGTCCCAGAAAAAAATTGTCTAGAGGCTATAATGCCCCTTATTTTTCTTTTCTTCAAATTCTTTATATATATTTGAGTAATTTTCTCAATATGTTTCCAAAGCACTTTCTCCTGCATTGTTGGAAGGGATGCAGTTTTGAAACCATTTGTTCAGCCCAGCTGTGGGAATCTATTGTATTTCATTGGTTATTTTCAGCAACAGAAATATTCTGTGTTTGTCTTCAGACCTCCAAATAAGAGGCTGGGAAATGTTTGACAAGGAATATTTGTCAAGACGATGACAAGCAGAGCATGATCTTTTTCCACCTCCCAACTCTTGAGCTTTAAGCTTCCATCTGATATCACAGATAATGAAAATCCTAGGTGTACTTCCCATTCACTTCCAAAGGAACAACTTCATTTGTTAAAACATTCTGAGCCATCAAGTTTAACTAATCAGAGGGTACACCCTGAGGCTTTCCAGATGACTGTAGTAATCTGAGACTAGGATACCTGAGGTGGTAAATGTGACATTCTATTTCTGCACAAGTTGTTCAGAAAATTCAGAGTTAAAGACAAAAAAGGTACCTGTGTCAAAACAGCTAGTAAAAGCAGGATAACATTGCAGTATCTTTGAAAATTATTTCAGTAGGCAATTGGTGGCAATTTTCTATGTCCATAAAGCTGCAAGCTTTTCCCTTACAGCATTGAGAGAGTGCTCTCCAATGGCCACAGGTTCCATGGTGAAACAGGTATCAAGAAACTCAGAGGTGATTTTATTGCTGCCATCCCTAGCAGTGCACATTTGCATTTACTGGCCCAGGAGACCTCAGAACAGCTGACATCTAACATGTAGACTATAAACCATAGACACTATCCCACACTGACAGAAGGCTCAGTTTTCTGTACCCCATGGAATAGAGATAGCATCACATTCTATTCCTGAATGACTGATGAAAGAGAAAGCCAAGAAAAAAAAGCTAAACCAAAATTCATCACAAAAAACATCATGCCACATCAATGCAGGTAGAAAGATTTTTTGCTTTGTTCTTAAAAGAGAAGTTCATTGTAGGAAACTTACAACAGCAGTCACAACAGCTGTATTTTTTTAATGGAGAATAACTTCAGAGACTTTGATCTCCTGTTACATTGGTCACAGAGAATGAAGGCAGAAAGATTTAAGGCAAGGCTTAAACANGAGATAGCATCACATTCTATTCCTGAATGACTGATGAAAGAGAAAGCCAAGAAAAAAAAGCTAAACCAAAATTCATCACAAAAGCCATCATGCCACATCAACGCAGGTAGAAAGATTTTTTGCTTTGTTCTTAAAAGAGAAGTTCATTGTAGGAAACTTACAACAGCAGTCACAACAGCTGTATTTTTTCATGGAGAATAACTTCAGAGACTTTGATCTCCTGTTACATTGGTCACAGAGAATGAAGGCAGAAAGATTTAAGGCAAGGCTTAAACAATCCTGCTATTGGGTTCTTAATACAGCCAACCAAAATCAGGAGATCAGAGCAGAAACAAGTTTTATTTCACTGCCTCCTGAAAAGGTGTATTTCCAGCCCTACTTCAAGTAAAAATACTAAAAAAGTGAAACTAGTAAGTTTGTCATATTATTCTGTGTTTTCAGCTATTGTTTCCAAGGAAACATAAAACTAACTCTCCAGGTAAATAATGTCTCAATCAGAGCTACCAAAATGCAACAAGAGGGAGTTAACAATGGCAAAAATAAAAGCAACTTTTTTCATAGAATCACAGAATATTCTGGATGGGAGACAAGCCTCACTGAGAGATGAAGGAAGGAGAACAGGAGGAGAGAGGTGGAAGAACAGGTGACTGAACCCAACAACTGAGAAAGCAAAGGAAATTACTTAATCTGAAAAATATGGCTGGCACAGAGGCAAAACAATAAGACAGATCCCAAACAGTGATTGTGTGACCATCTCCACCTTGCAGGAGTCCCACAGATTTGCTGAAGGCAGGCAGGAGAATATTGGCAAACTCTATTTTAAGATGGAATGCTGAGATATCCAATACTGCCTGTTGTATATGAAGGTCCATTGGTTGAATGCTTTCTTCTTCATGTTTAACTTTTCCATTCATCATGTGATTGTTTCAAAGTAGTCTCTGTAACTAACAAACTTAATAAAAGCTGAGCCCTAATATCTGTGACATATGCTTGAAAAAAGGTCTATTTTCCTCACAGTGGAGACATTACTTCCCTCATCTCAAGCAGCACAAAGAGGTGCATCATTCCCCTCAGAGTCAGAGAATCAGAGAGTTGGAGGTTTGATCATTACATCAGAAAGATTTTTTCCCCCTTATTATTATTGTTCTAGCTCATACCTACATTACAATTCTACCACACTGAGAGCCAGCTGGCTCTGGACTTGTCTAAAGTAGAAAAAAAAAAATCTGTAGTAGTTTCCTATTATCTTAGAGTGATTACTCACACTAATTTTGGCTCTATTACTTTACTCTTCTTTGATAGTATTCTTCTACCTAATTATTTTGCACTCATTTTCCAGCTTTCATGGATGTGGTCTGTTTGTCCTTGAAGTGATAGAGCTGTATCAAAGAGTTAACTCTCACTGCCAGGATTTAAGGTTTAAAATAATGAGATGTGTAGGAGGGAGCTGAAAAGAAAGGGAGTCTGGAACAGCAATATGACAAATGCTTTAGAACATCTTAGTGCAATTGATACTTTAAAATTATTAAAAACAGGCAAAACAACAAATTATTTGCATTGCTACTTTTTATAGGTATGTACATAAATGGAAGTTTGTGTTATGATTTTATGACTTATTTATTGAGTCACAGAGCCTCTCTAATAAGTACTTTAGAACAAGCTAAAAGAACAAAATAAATGAGTATTCACATATTATGGTAATTATGCAAGTTGGCTCTTTGTGCTATTATCTCCTACACATAGATGAAGCAGGGGTGGTGAAAATTTCTGTTAAGGTTAAGAATGGAAAACATTGACAAAGTGGCAAAATGTTGAAATTTCTGCATGCTGAGCATCACATCTTGGTGCCAACATCACATCCCCATGGTCTCTCACAGGGCACTGGCAGCACTGGAGCAGCACACCCCATTCAAGTGGGGCAACGTGGTGGATCAAATTACCCTGAGGTAAAAGATTTGAAAAGGATATTTTTAGGGTTTAGTTTGGGTTTTTTTCCCCCCCTGTTCCTTTCTTTCTCAGAGAAGCTGAAAACAAAGCTCAGCAAGAAATGTACAGACCTAGCAACCTGCTGCAAATGGACACAAAGCCACAGGCTGAGTCAGAACTACATTTGCAGTGTTAATTTTTCAGCCTGTGGGTCTTGCAGAGTAAAGTAAACAGCAATAATTTTATTGGCAGGACAAAGGCACAAGTCATTACAGGGCTAAAGAAAAAAAGACAGGGCTCCAGTGCTTCATCTTCCAAGTGGTGCAAATAGTTTCATTTGCTATCTAAATAGCATAAAATTTACATACAGTAGTAATAACTCATCATTTACAGTCTCCTGATTGGGCTAACATTCCCACCCCTTGCCATGGCATTGGAGGAATGGATTTAAAGGTGAGTTTCAGACTGATAAACACAGGATTGTGAGTAATGTTCAATACAGCAAAGTCTGGGTGTGAATTGGAGAAGACAGAATAGAAATTCCAGGCAAAAAAACCCCCCTGAACCATCATGTTATAAATAGATGTCACTGGGCTGACAGAGCTGCTCTCACTCAACAGGGCTAAAATCCAGAGCTATGATAGGAGGTTTCTTAATTGAAAACTTGACAGGAGCCAAGCTAATATGTTACACCATTATACAGAGCACCCTTCACAGGAAGAGGAGATGAATATCACTGCAGAGTCCCTTGGACTGACAGGTCTGGAACCCAAAGGATTATAAGAAAACACTTGCTACTGGCAGGCAAAGCAGCACTTCCTCACACATGTGGAGGTCCTGAGTTTAAGAATGCCTGGAAAGAGCAGAGCAAAATATTGATGAAGCAAACACCCAAGGAAGTGAGCTCTGGACACTGACAGGTGACATGAGGTCATCATTTTACCCAGCTCTACAGCCTCAGCCCTTCAGCTGCTTCCCTTTTTACCACCATCATTTTCTCCTGATATACATGGGACCTTAAGCAGAAGTCCCTAAGGATATGGTGTAAAGCTATTCCTGGCATGAAAAAAGAAAAAAACCCTGAAGTATCTGATTTCATCACTCACTTTAATAAGACCAAAATTCCACTTTGTTTAATAAAAAGTAATAAAAAACTTATTTGATAAGACCCAGCTGAAATTCTGTGGTGGTTGAGTCTAATGCTAGAGCAGTCCTTGCATAAACTACTCTTGTGCAAATAGCCATGCTCCAAATGTATTTTATTACATTTTATTAATGCAAATTAAGAGCAGCTGTGTTGCTTACACCAGATTTATTAGACAACATAACATTACTTAGGAGAAAGAGAACACAAAGAATAACCAAGGTTTTTTTCCTGACTTCTAGACCAAATCAATCAATCTAGATCAATCATGCTGATAAAACTCAGCTTGAAGAGTTAAATTTTAGGGGAAGAACGAAATTCCAAAGAGAAAGTTTTCAGGGACACTATAGAGCTGTCACAGCTCAGGAGCTGGCAGCCCAAATCTCTCAGCAGAAAGGTGCTGCTGCAGGAGGAGCAGGGGAAGGATCACGTTGGTGGAACACCTACAGGTTCTTCCACAGACTAATGCACACATGCTGTCATCCTCGATGTTGAGAGGACCAGGAGGTTGTGGTAAGACACGAGCAGAAGAAACAAAGCACTCCCATATTCCCCTCTGCACTGCTTCTCCTCATTTGGACAGTTTCAGCCTTGCTCCATTTTAGATTTTACTACCTGGCCACTACCAGCTGTTTGGCATTCCAGCTCCCTGTACCTCACACAGCTGATAAACTTTACAGCTTTTTCTCCAGCTTTATTGCAAGTGGTGCTAGGGATGGAAAATGAGTGCTCTTACTAAGTTCTGACTTGCAGAGAGAAAGAGTCAAGAAAGGGGTTACTGATATGGATCTGAGCAGCTCCATCCCAAGAGGAAATGCAATCAATATAATTCCATTCCCTAAACCTAATTAGATTAATTTTGTGTTTAGTAAGAATATTTTAAAAGTGCACCTGCTTAATTGTCACTAACAATCCCCAGCAAAACCATGTGTACATTAAATACATACATTGTGATAATCAGAAAGTTCAAGTTCTGTATCTTCCACCCCAGGAGCACACTTGAGGACACTTTCTTTAGCCCATCAGTCATTTTAGCACTCCTGCCATGCACATTTAGATGCATATGGGTATCCAGGTGAAGAGGAAAGGACATAGGCAGAGAGCTCAGGCTAACAGCAATGTTAGAAAAATCCATAACAAAGCCATAAACATTAACTTTAGGAGTCACTTAGAAATCTACATGACAAGTAGGAACAGTAAGGTCAAGTATCCTTTAGAATCAGAGCTGTGAGTACTACAGTTACCTAGGCAACATCTGCTGCTGCTTCTTCTGTTTAGGATTTCTTCCATGTACAGGAACAGGAAAAACAAATGGGTGTTTTCAGAAATTATTCAGGTCTCTAATTAAAGCCATAATATAAGGGTGACTAAATGTGTATGAATAAGATGTTGTCTTAAGGGGAAAATGTCAGATTTTATACATAAAAATATGATTTAAAAAAACCTCAAAAATTATTTCATCTATTAAGAGTGACAAAAAGTTTAAGGCACCTGATATTAATGCCTGGACCAAAATAAGGATCATGATTATTTCAATACAGTGAATAACTGTATTAACTGTAATTGAATAATTTGAATGATTTAAGTCTTGTATACCTAAAGCCAACTGATGAATGACTTTTATTCATGTCAGAATTTTAGATTTTTCTGAAAACAAAGAAAATTCAAAACAAGAAATAAAATTCCCACATCACAAAAATCCATTAAGAGCATTAAGGAACTTGTCAAATTGATGGGAACCATTCAGCTTAAAAATCTAAAGGAATCTGCAGTGAAATATTTCAGAGTTAATGGAAGACTTAAATCAATCACCTCCTGTAACTTGTGTAATGGAGTACTCCAGGTAGAGAAATAATATGATTGAATTTGGTTTCCTTCAACATTAGTATTTACTACTGTTAAAATCCTTCAGCCCAAAAAGAAAATCCTCTAAGGCAAATTTGTAACCAGGAAGAAAAATTGCTGCATTAACTGAAATTCACTAGTTTGCTCCTGCTGCAAAATGAAAATAGTAGTCATCAGATTGGAGTAAAGAACAAAATGACATTTCTGAGACATTAATCCTTACAAGATGTTAAATTACTTGTAAAAATCTCAAGAAAAACAAAGGAATTAGTCAGACCATCATTTTCTCAAGAAATGAGAGTGACTGAGCTAATTGGATCATGTAACATACTGAGGACACAATTCTTCAGTAAGCTTACTGAGTTACTCAGTGATGTTCAGGAAGGACAGCTGATTTGCCATGGGCAAGCAATGGAAATGAAAATCAGAAGGTTTTTGTCACCAGTTAATTTTGCCTTTTTTTCTTGCAACCTGGTCTTAAGCACCACCTTTTGACCCTGAAGAGAATATTAATTGGACAGTGTATAGGCTTTTGAAGCCAGGTGAGAGAAAGGTTTGACTACATAAACTTCTAGAAAAATCTCCCTAATTATGTGGAAAATGGAAGCAAATAATTCCACGGATAGTGAAAATGAGTAAAAACTTTTCTCATACCTATGCTGGTCATATCAGCCTATTTGAAAGATCACTGCACTTAAGCTAAATGCCAGATAAGCAATTTGATTGGCTGGTTCTCTCTCTAAACCCTAATTATTTAGAACATTCAAATTAAAGCCTATTAAAATCTTCACCCAACAACTATGAACTGGTTTTATTTTGCCATTACAAAGAGATGACACACCTACCCTTTTTAACTCTTTGAGAAGCTACCTAGTTTGTTACTACCCAAATGCACATTATAGTTTAGCCATTTTCCAGGGGTCCTGTTCCAGTTTGCGGAGTGTTGAATGATTTTTCTTGCTTTTTTTTTGGTTTGTTTGTTTTTGGAGGGCTTGGGAAGCTTTTTCTCACCAGGTCTGGTTTTTTCCTGGAGACCTTTTGTTAAGAATTTTCCTCTTCTAATGCTGTCACCTCTAGCCACAGCAGTGAGTTCTGTATGAGAAGAAACTTTAACAATGGACTGGAGAGTGGAGGTAGAGAGGGACAATTTTCCCAAGTGACCAAAATCCTGTGTACAAGCAAACCTGAGCCAGGTGGTAAAGGTGTCAGAGCTGACAGAACAACCACCCCTCTCAAGCACAGATGTGTCTGAAGACAGATGCCTGGTGCCTTTCCTAACCTTCCTTGCTACTCTGCTTTGTCCGCCAGCCTCCATGGTGATTGCCACAGAAAACTCACTGCTCCAGCTTGGAAAATTTGTTCACATTTCAGAGACACAAATTATGTCTACACAGACCAGACAACAGCTCTTAAATTGCAGCTGCATCTAAAATGCTTTGTGCTTATACATAAAATTCTTTGGCCCTTGAGAATAAAGCAGGCAGCCCTCAGGACCAGCCAGGCATAGTTCACATTGCAGTGCAGTGCAGCCATTAAATAAAACTGTGTAATTGTCACAACAGAGGAGAGATGGTGTCAGTCTCTTCAGTCAGAGATGAAAATGTGCATGAGCAAGGTGGGATATTTATGAATCACATAAAACCCACATACCAACCTTTGCATTTTAAACTCACACAGAACGATGATTTACTGGATGTATTTTCTTAGAATTGTTTAAGATCTTATACTTTTCAGGGGAAATAAAGTACTTTAAATGGTAGCTAAACTGTTTTATTAACTAAAAAAAAAATAAGGGTGCCAAGTGATTTTTAGTACTGTTCCAGGATGGCAAGGTAAGCAGTATGTGAGTAGAAAAACCCCATTTCCCTCTCTGAACTCTGGTCTCCTTAAGCAACATCTGACATTTCTGCTGCCCACATCCCCCCACCCACAGAAATAAGCCTCTGTACAGTAAGCTTCAAAGCCCTGACGGTTCCCACAGTGCCATCAGCCCACTTTACAGTAATTATCTGTCATTACATCTGAAGTCCCACTGATCTCCCCTTTAACCACTGAGGAAGATCTACAGGAGGCTCACCTCCACACCTCTGCAGTGAGGAGCTGCAACTGATGCTTAAGCAAAACCAGCTGGGTCTTCTCAGATGCAAAGCACAGTAACACAAACCCAGTAAGCTGAGACCCTGAAGCACCTCATTTTATGTGAGTCTTACAGCACTGCCATACAACCCCAACTAATCTGGCAGCACAGTTACACCCAGTGCAAGCAGAATTACTCCAGGCATCCTCTTTGGCAACCACCACCTTCAGACAGTGTGGGTAAAGTTGTGCAAATCCCTGTTTATGTCCACATTTTCACATGTTTGGTTCTTGCTGAAACCAGTATTGTAAATAAATTTAAGCTTTTACCAAACCATTACTGCATTCAATGGCAGAATTAAAATGGATCTAAGCAAACAAAGCCTTTTGTACTGACATGTAGATAGAAACAACTTGCAGGCAAAAATACCCTTCTGTCAGAGTCAGTTCTGTCCCTTCACAAGGAAGCAGGGATTTCAGGGAACATGCTACTGCTCATGGCTGTACTTCCTCCTCTTTGTACCACTTAACATTTCAGACAGGTTTTGCTTCAACCACCTGCTGAAAATACCATCCACAGGTGTCACAAATAAAACAAAGATCAGAATCCAGACAGAAACACCTGATTTTACATTGGCAGGGCTCAGACTGACATAACCAGACCTACAGAAAGCAATCATGGCTTATTGAACACAGCTGACTTACAGGTAGAGCTCTCCTTCCTTCTCCACCTGCCAGAACTTCTGATTCCAATTCTCCACTGTTTGTTCTTTTGAAATTAAGTTCTTACGGCAGTTAACGAAGAGTTGTGAGAGGAATCATCTCTTCATGAAAACTCTGTATGTTTTGGCTAACCACTCAGTGTTTCAGACTGCCACATTCCAAGAAAGCCTGTTGTTACTCCCAGCCTGGACTGCCTGCAATGAGAGTCAAAGGAATTACAAAATCAAGCAGGTTTGACAGGACTCTTAACAGAAAACCACACTCAAAGTCAGCAGTGGAACCTCAAATCCCCCGAATAATTTAAACACTATGCAGTTGTTTCAAGCCTGCTTCTCTAGGAGAACATTTGATTCAATTGTATTACTATAATTTGTTTTTCTGAGCTAATCTTTATACAGGTAAAGACATGAAGTGGTTTCTCAGCTCAAACTCACCACAAGGTGGTTCAGCAAAACTCAAGGTTTCCACTTACAAGTAAGTGAGAAAAAGCAAAACAAACTCTTCTCTTTAATATTTGGTTACATTCAAATGTTTTATGCCTTAACAACACCATAACATTTACCTAAACGTTTGCTTAAAATCTGCTAGCTAAAATACAGACAAAACCAAAATATTGGACTTGTGAAAGCCCAAAGATTAATACAAACTTAATGGAATTCTTAGTCAAGTATTCACTTCCCCAGCACTGAACACACAGCCCAACACATCAGAAAAAGCACAATCTTTGCTGCAGAAATAATAGTTCTTTAAAATGTTTACTTCAGTTCTTATGTAAGCACAGCACTCTTTGAAGTGAAATAAAGTATTACAAAACATGGGCTAAATCAAGATCAGAGAATCTGAAAAATCTTCAGTATTTTTATCTCTTTCTGCACCACCAAAGATAAAGCCTACATCAGAAGTCTTCTTCAATAATGTCTCAGAAAAACAGCAGAAACACTTTGCAGATGAGGAAAAGCATTAACCTCTTTAGATTTGATAAAAGATGGAAAGAAGAACATAAGTATCCAGCTCTTACCTATCAGGGAATTGAAGCTACAGGATTTTGCTCCATGTCTCCAGCAGGCAGAGCTCCAAACTTGTGCCCAGTAGTGCAGACCAACACCTGCTCCTCAAAGCCTTCCTTTTTCAGCCTCCACTGCCACTTCCTCACTACATGTCCCTTCTCTCCAGCCCCAGAAAGCCTCTCTACCTACAGCTTTCAACTGTCCTTAATACATCTCAGATCAGGCATGATCACCAATGCCTGAACAACTCCTCAGGCAGCAAGTTTCCCTTGCAGAGATTCAAGATGTGACCTCTCACACCTTGAATCAATTTACCTCAGTAAATAATTCTGTTTGGAGTCAACAAGTAGTAGTAGATCCTAGCCATTAAATTTTCCCCTAGAAGTCTGTGAAGTGAGAGGGACTTTTTCAACTTTCTATGATTTTCTGTAGTCAAATGTGTAAACAGAGAGGCTCCAAGATCACACCTGAATCTTTAAATATGCTGCACTTTAGGTGGGCACCATGTCCAGGCCTGGTCACTCTGGAGTTAAATTAAGCTGCACTTTTCTGGGTGTTGATAGGGCTCCTTTTCAAACTGAGCTGCAAATTCCTCTAGTCCTTATTACTCCCACTCAGGGATTGCTGAGTAGGATTGTTTCTAAACATTTTCACAACCCAGAACATCTTCTGTGGGCTTTTACCTCATCTTGTGGAGCACGTGGAATGTCATCCTGTGCTGCCCTGTGGTGACACTGCAGGTAACAGGAGCACAGCTACTGGCAGCCTTTGCCATTCCCTGCTTCAGGTTTGGAGGGAACCAAGGCCAGGAGGGTTCATGAGGAGATTGACTGGTCCCTTTGCAGTCCCAGATTTCTTTGAAATTGTTTAGAAGAGGTCAGAGTATTGAATTGAACCCACTAAGCTGTTTTGTTTGTTACAACATCTTTATTAGAAAGGCCTGAGCATATCAAGGAGTGAGTTTATCTGTTCCTGGAGATGTGCTAGAACACTGAAGCTTTCTAAGTCTAAAAAGTGATGTCTGTTTTCCCATTTGAGTTGCCTTGATCTCTGCACTTCTAAACACAGGTCCTGAACTTGTCATTAAAAACTACATAGTGTTGTCTGGTCTGCAACCCTGCAAAGGTACTCAGAAACATCACATTCCAGAAGCATTTTACCCTTCTGTAAGTACAACTGTCTAGCATTTCTGCTAGATGCTGAACTTTGCATTTGATTGCATTTAACACACATCTCAGCTGAATGGGCTCAGCTTAGCTCTGTGATTCACCTCTCACCATAACTTGACAACATAAAACTGTAAAAGATTTCATATACCTTTGTCATATTTTTTTAATAAAACCCAGGGTTGTTCAGAAACTGGTCTTTACACCTTCATTGGAAATACTGTTGGTTTATGACTTTTGTGGATCTGCCAGTCCATACAACCTTTTCCTAGGTTTTGCTCTTATAGTGCTACATAATTTTGGTTGATTGGTTGCCTGGCTTTATTGTTCTGGTTTAGTTTTTGTGAAGTAAAGTCCCTGGATTCTTAGAAATTGCTGGGATGCCTTTGAGAAACATCACTGAATAGCACCTCTAACTGTGTTTACAGTCCATAAGAGAAAGCCTCTTCATCAGAATGTTCTCTCATATAAAGCACATGGGTGTATTAGGATGTTGTAAAATCCATAAATGTGGGGCATCTATAAACTCCCTTGCTGAAATATTCAGCAGCTTAGTGCTGCTGCCTCTTGAAGTGTCACTTAGGGCTGAAATTGTGAGTCCTGCAAGCACTTTAACAAAGGACTTTTAGCTGATGATTATTTTGGCTTCATGACAAAGGAAAACTAAGCAATGCACAAGGACAGAGTTTAATTTCTGTGCCTAACACACTAATCAGAAGTTACCCACCCTGGTCAGCAAGGATTACACAAGCATGGTGAGACCAGGCTGCTTTGAGGGAGGTTGGGCTTTGGCACAGAGAGACTGAGCATGGGAACCTGGTGCTGGAGCCTAGGCTATAGCAGAGACATCATCCTGCTCCAGAAATATGCCAGGGCAGCTTCTCCTGGCACAGCAACATGCTCTGGCAACAAACCCTGGTGAGACACATTTTGGGAGACTGTCTCTGAGCTGTAAACAGCAACTACCAGGCTGATCAGAGACTGAACTCAGGATTGATACTTCCTCTGCTTGGAGAATCTGCTTGGCAATCGTGTATCAGATGGTGTCTGATGTAAGCTGCCAAATGCTCCTGTAAAGTGCCATATTTCCCCATCTTTTATAGGTTATAGTGATAAGAAGTGTAATGCTAATTGATTTACATTACAGATACTCCCACAGCAGAGCAGGTAATCCCTTGGTGTTCAGGTCAGAGCCAGAATGTGATTGACTCCTGTGCCTCAGCCCTGCTCAAGATGACAGGGAGAGAAGATGTGTCCCCTCCCTGCCTGGAAAGGTGTCAGCAGCAAGCAGGACAAGAGCCATCTCGAGAATTTCCTCACTGACAGGCAAGACTTTCTGTGCCCTTCAGAGAAAGATACACTGCAATGAGCTAAAGCCCTCAAGGAATCAGTGTGGAAAATACAGAACAAACCCAACAGAATATGTCTTCTGCAGATCCAAAAGCACTCAGGGGCTGTTTGAAGAAGAAGCAGCAAAACCAATTTCACACTATGGAAACAAAATCATGCACTGCTTGTGCCTTCAAACAGCCATTCATTTCCATAAAAGCTCTGTCTGCTGTTCCTCGCATTTATGTGTGGTTTGAATTGTACTTTGCTTGTTTAAATTAAACATGAGGGAAATTTCTCTTAATTCTCTGATCCCCATTTCCAAATTACCAAGACTCTATCAGATACAGAGACAATACTGACAAGAAAAATACAGTTTACAATAGGGCACCTTGGAGTGGAAGAAATAAGTCTTTTTCCTTTCCCTGCACATATGTATTACAATGACAAGATATTTAACCTGCTTTTGTAATCATGTGTCCAAACACTTCAAGACACAGTCTGATGTTAAGGCCAGCAGAATTCTGCACTAGGAATATCACATCACCTTCTCACTCCTATAGGGGCCTTGCTTCTGTGACATGTTTAAATCTATTTTTTTTCCTGAAATCTAATTGTTTCCTGAAAAACCCCAACATCTGTACCTGGAATTGTTGACATAAGGCAAACGCAGTTTCAGGATTCTCAAATTCGGTGGTAAACAATGAAATATCATAAAATGGAAGTTCTAGATGTTAAAAAACCCACAAAAACAAAACATAAAACATTAAGTTTGGAAAGAAGCTATACTTTTCAAACTCTTTATGGGAATTTTAACATATAGTTACAGCCCTTTTCTAACCATTTACAGCTGATTTTGAGGTCAGGGTGCTTTTTCCTATCCTCCATAACTTAGAGGGAAATTCTCTTCAAGATCCAATTATACCATATAGTGTAGTAGCTATAATTAAATGAGAGAGAACTTTATCTGTGCTCAATGACATTGGGTTGGTTAAAGGATTTATGAGCAATTGATTTAACTGAGAACAGATGTAAAATTATGCTAACAAATCAGACAGAGCAAAGATTTGGCTGCCACAATCCAATTTGGAGCTGAAAATCTTTTTCTTTCACCCATGAACGTGCACATACATTTTATTTTGTTTGTTGGGGTTTTTTTTAATACTGAAACATCCTGAGAACTTAAAAGAAGTTCCATAAAATCTGATTTTAGAGAAAATTCCAATAAATCTTACCCAGAAACTGCCTCAGCTTAACTCCTTTGGACATATACACATTTTCCAAGTATTCTTTGTTGCACTTATTAATGGAAATAAGGATACTGAATTCTGTGAAGGAGAAGGTTAGATTTGAGTTGCTCCTAGATTTTTCAAAGATGGCCTGATGTGTTTTATTTTTTAAATTAAATAAAATACAAATACTGTCAAAGTCAACAAATGATGCTAAACTACTCCACATTTCTTATCTATTTTTTGACCCAAATATAGATTCTGTCCTATCTTTTTTACAACTTTTCTAAAGTTCTAAATATTTTACCAAAATATTTACTCAGCACACATCAGATTATAAGGGAACACATAAATTGTGTGAAAACGGAGATAAAGTAAGCTGTCAATCCTTTACCAGCATAGGGCTATGCATCAAAATTTTGTGTAACAAATGGGCTCCTGAGATGGAGGAAGAGCCATATGATCTTTTGTGGAGCAGTTTTGTATGCAGAATTAAGAGAAGTGACCGAGGTCCACATTAGAGACAGCTGTGACTGCACGAGTGCTGTTCCATGGGCACTCAGAGATTTGCCTTTCAAGCCCTCAGCCCGAGCAAACCAGGCACCATCAGTGTCCTGGGAGAGCTCTGAGCAAGGCCACAGCAAAGCACTTCAGTTGTCCTTTCCACACCCCCAGCCAAAGGCTGGTGCAATCCAGGAGAAGGGAAACCTGGAACCAGAAAAAGGGGTATCTATCCCATCCCCAAACACTGTGAGAAAGCAACCCCTCAGCCCAGAGTTTTCAGGCAGTGTCAGCAAGAGTTTCTTTGCTTTGTAGATACTTCACCTAAAGCAAAACAACCCTGCATTTGAAGGAAAGGCTTTTCACTGAAGAATTTAGTGCAATTTCTCCCTCTTTTTGCATTGCTGTGGTGAAGGAAGCACAAAAGAAAGCTCTTGATTTATGGCCAGTGTAAATCTTTGAAGGGACCAATGATGGGCTGCACAGAAACTAATTTGTCTGGGAGCCCCAGAGGAGTTTGCTAAACACTGGGAGATTAGCAGTTCTCACTTACCCTAGAGACAGAAATGTGCTTTCAGCACTGATAAATACTCAGAGACTATCAGCTGCTGACTGCTTGCTGTGTTTTCACAGAACTGTTCAGATTATCTCTTTAGGGAAGCTGAGAGGGACAGGAGCTTAAACTGTATGAATTCTGAGATTTCAGCATGCTGCAGGGACTGAGCAAACCACAGGTTCAAAAATTCAGTGAGAGCTCTCCCCAAAACAGAGTTATGAAGGGCTGTACTCACACAATAAACTGCCTGAAGCTATTCAGAAATATCCTTTACCACAAATCTACTGTTCTCATTGTTTCCTAGTTACATTGCTATGTTTATTGTGTTCCTATAACTTTATCAATAAGTCAGTCTTTACCTGAAGATTGTAAGTATACATGATGTTGTGTACCTCCACCTCCAAAAGAGTATTACAGTTCCAAGTATGCCAGAAGCACATTTGCTCTTCAGAAACATTGATTTATTAACCATTTCTGCACTGAGAACCACTTTAACATCCTATTAGGATTCTTTTCCATGGTTCCAACTGTTCCCATAACACCTAAGGTGCCAAGTGCACCCCTAGCCATCCACTACCAAGAAATCAAGAGTGAAAATTGTTATTGCTTTTTTTTTTTTTAATGTGAAACTGGTACTGAAATTCTAGTGTGAGTCAATTCAGATACCTAGATAGAGACATACAGACAGAAAAAAATAAACCCAGGAATTTAAATTAAGCTAAGCAGAAGGTGAAAGGGCAGGCACAATGGGGCAGTCTTATAATAGCTTTTCAGGGCAATATTATATTTGATACACCATGCTAAGAAAAGTCTGGTAACATTAGAGGGGCATGTTAGTTTTCACCGAAAACATGACTGGTACAGGGTGATCCCCACATTCCTCCTCACCTCTGGCTTTTCATCCTCTCGGCATTTCACACCCTTTGCTCCCCCAACAGACTGGATGAATTTGACTGGATGTGCCTCTGACTGCAGTGGTCTCTGTGAAACCCCAGCCTTAGCTCAAAAACCAGAGCAGATTACTACCAGACACTAAAGACACTCCATCCATGCATCCACGCATCCATGCATCCATGCATCCATGCATCCATCCATGCATCCATCCATCCATCCATCCATGCATCCATCCATCCGCCCATCCATCCATCCATGCATCCATCCATCCATCCATGCATCCATCCATGCATCCATCCATCCATCCATGCATCCATGCATCCATCCATGCATCCATCCATCCATCCATCCATCCCTGTACTCACTGTTGTGTCCCTGTATTCCCAAATCGCCTGTGGGCCCTGCACCACCTGAGCCTACTCCCTAAACCAGCAGAACCCCTGCTCTGCAGCAGTGCCCCCAGCAGCCCGTGGGATGAAACCTGCTGAATTCCAGGGACAAACCAGGATTTGCTCTGGAGAAGCACACTGCAGTTGCTAAGGGACAGCCATAGTTAGCTCATTCTGTGTTTGAAAGCAGAAACAAGAAGTTTGTAATGCTGCTCCATCACTTGTCTTCAGCTGTTCATTGAGGTGGAATATTGTGGATAAAGACTGACATTAGTAAGACAAGTGACTGGAACTATAATTAATAGAATAACCTTGCTCTGTCCTAGAGGAGTCTGATGACAGCATTTCCTGACAATTGATCCTTTTTGCAGATGAAAAAATTTACCTTAAGTTTTATGTGCCAGCATGGGAAAACTACAGGTGGAGCACATCTTGCAACAATTCTTTTTTATTCTCTCTACAGAGCAAAATTATGCTCCAGTTTACACAAAGTAAAAATCCATCTCTCGATAGAGAGAATTTTTATGATCATTTATGTATTTTATTTACTGTTATTTATCCCTGGAGAGCCTGAATTCTCATAGTTAAAAGCAGATGAAAATTACTTTGTTAGCTTTTTTCTTACAAGCACATAAATCTCATTACATATAGCAAATATTTGTCTCTAGAGAAAACAGATTTAAACCTCCCCTGAGATTATAAAAGCTCCACTAAAGCAAGAAGCTACACAGAGCCAAAATGACATCTAAGCCTACCCCAGTGCTCTGTGAAGTGGCCAATTCTTCTCATGCCCTGCAGGTTTGGCAGTGCCCCTGTTGCACCATAGGACATCACCTCAGAGGCAAAGATCCTGACCCTGCTCACCCTTTCTAGGGTGTCAGGGAAGAAACCTGCTGGCAGCCACCTCCAAACCAGCCTCCAGCCAGAGGCAGTCACAGCTGCTGGGGCAGGATGGTGACCAGGAGAACCCCCACACACATAGGGAATAACGAAAGGAGAGCACAGGGAATGAGCAGACATCTAGAAAATATAACCTTTCAAGAAAGTCTGAACAGCACTGAACACAAAAGATGATCTTTAAATGCATTGAAGTGATCATAAAGGGGTTGTATCCTGTAAGGACAGAACAAGGAATAATGAACTGATACTGCAGCAGAGAGATCCAGAGGGCAGGGAAACCTGAGGGTGAAGAGTTAGGTTTCCAGAAGGATCTGGACTCCAGTTCTGAAGGGCTTTGATACCAAATTGGGCTACTGTCTGGTATGGATGCAGCAGAGAGACTCGATTCTTGAAAAAAATTCTGATCCAACCCTATTCCAGTCTCTTATTCCTATAGCTTTTTCTTTTTTTTCTCTCCTTTATTTAAGACATTTTGACTCCATTCAGTAATCCTTTCCCTAACTTTTCATGGAGGTAATCCACCCTATTTTCCCCCTAATTTTCTGTTGTAAAGCTTACTGAAACAGCCAAAACAATTTAAAAAAAAGTACATGAAAGGCATTTGAAGCCAGTAAGATCAAAACAAATGTGAAATGTTTATGCCTGGATGTTTTCCAAAGTTTGGGTCATTTAGAAAGGAAAAATAAATCTCACAGAGATATGCAATGTAGGGTATTTTCTGAGGATTGTTTCCCACAAAAGTTGACTGCAATAGAAATTAAGAATTATCTTTATCCTTTCCAGAGATGTGCTATTCTTTTGTGCTTTTGTCAACAGAGACAACACCTGACAGCCTGCAGACACTCCTAATCTCTGTTACAGGAAGATTACATCACTGACTCTAAAAAGTCTTTTTGCTGATGGGCAACTTAGATAAATACCATCTCAGGTTTATAGCCTTACATTCTTATCTTTCCTAGCTTCGTGGATAGATTCACAGCTTTCAGAGAATGCTTTTGACAGAATACAGATCAAACTGGGGAGAAGTGGGAGTTCAGATTTCTGCCCTGCTGGTTTTTGTTCTCACTGGCTACTGACGGAGCTCTGTGAGGTTCCTCTGGTCCTAAAGGCACAGACACCATAACTGTATGCAAGAGAAGGTTGATGCTAAATTGTGGAGACAGACTTGCAGAACTGGTTTTTGTCAAAGGTTTGTGGTGTTCACTAAGGGCAGAAGGCTAGAAATGTGGCAATTTTTCTTAAGTTGCTTGGTTTTCATCCCTTCATTGTTTGGAGTCCTACAAGGAAGCACTGCAGAGACTAAGCAGCCATCAGTGAAAAACTATTTAAAATATCTGAGGTAGTCTAAGCTTTATGCTTCTGCTGGTTTGAGTCTCTGCTCTTTGTAGCAGCTGCCAACAGCTTCTCCAGCTGCCTGTTTAAATAAATTAACTTTGTCAGCACTTGCCTGTCAATGAATCTCTGGTAATACCAGCAAGTCATTCTGTACTTCAGGAGCCTTTTTTTGATCAGAATCCATGAAACCGTAACTTTTGGTTATTTTGGCATACTCCAAGCCACACATTTTTTTACTTTTCATTCAGAACTCATAGTTTGTTTCTCCTAAAGTATTTTCTTCTTACTACAGTCCCTCATAAAACCTCTTTGCAGGCAAATGTCCACAGAAGCCAACTCAATCACATAAAACTGCACTGAAGGACAGATTTTGGCACATTGTGAGAGGTCAGTCAGGACAGCTGGAACAATATAGCAGCTAAAACAGACATTTTATTTACCACACAGGCAAATTGCTCTAATTTGATTTACAAATTACATCAATTTCCAGGCTGGGATAGGATTTTCTAACAAAAAGGGATGTATGTTCCCAACACAATGCTGTAGTCTCCTCTTTCTGCTTTAGTCCTTAGTGTATGTCTGTGTGAATGGCAGCAGTGGAAAGCAAAGTCATGAAGTATGAAAGAATGATTCCATTACCTAAAGTTTTACAATTGCTGCGTTCTTATATCAGTAATCTCTGCCAACCCAGGGTGCTTGGCTGATATCCAAGTACCTAAGGTATCCAAGTACACTGAACAAGAGGCAACAGGCAGAAACCGATGCACAGGCTGCTCCACCTGAATAGGAAAAAGACCATTTTTACTGTGCAGGTGACCATGCCCTAGAACAGATTTCCCAGAACAGGTGTGGAGTCTCCCTCACTGGAGATGTTCAAGAACCAGCTGGACACAATCCTGTGCTGTGTGCTCTGGAATGACCCTTCTTGAGCAGGGAGGTTGGATACAATGGATGGTCCACTGTGGTCCTTTCCAACCTGATCCATTCTGTGATTCTGTCATAACTGGTGGTCTGCAGAATCTCGGTTCTGAGTGTAGTTTTAGTGGCTTGTCCAACACTGCATCTATCAAGAGCTGTTCCCAACCATTGTAGTTAGTTTTAGTATTTCCTGTGCCTTTGATTAATGCAAAAACAAACTGACAGCAACCAAGAGAAAATTATGCCAAAAGACAGAAAAAGTAAAAGGTAGTTTTGAAGTTCTCTGCCTACTCTTTTAATTCAATTCAGTGCTGTGCATGTGATAATAAATTAATCAGCTTTCAATCATTTGTGTATTGACATTAAAAAATATTATTTAAGGGCTCATTGGATCCAGAACTCAGTTTTTGAACTAAACAATAAGAAAATTTTGTTAACTAACAATCTTAAAACGATCAAACATTAGTTGTTTTTAAAAAAGTGAGAGGTGTTATTTTGCTTTAACAATAAGATATCTCTCAGTAAAGTTAAAAACAAAACCACGATTGATATTTTGATTCTGCACGTAGGTTGGGAGAAAAGGAGTGAAGTGAAATAATGCTAGATCAAAAGGGAACTGAGACTATTCAGCCCATTCCAACTGTAATAAAATGGACCCTCAAGCGCTGTTTTACTGTAGATAATACTTTATTGAACTGTAAAATCAAAATACTGATAAAGAACATAAATCTTTATAAGAGACCAGATAAACAGTGGAATAACACTGCCTCTATTTCAAAAGCTGTGACATATTAGAGAAAGAGGAAGAAAGGAAAAGAAGGAAGGAAGAGAAGATGTCCACTGACACTTGTTTGCTCTCAAGATGGCACAACTTCAGCACTTTATAGGCATCTCCAAGAGCAGAAGAACCTCAGTATGGAGCCAGCCAGCCTCTGCAGCAATTTCAGGTGCCAGTCAGGAAACATTAGGCTGAGATCTGTGCTGGTGAGACACCTGCACTGAAGGCACAGGACAGCTCCACCAGACACAGGGGAGGCTCAGCCCAGCCATGCCATTATCCACATCAGGCTCGGGGGTCCAGGGTGCTGCTGCCACTCTGAGCAGGCAGCAGGACGTGCTTAGAGGCACAAGCTCAGCTGTACAGCCATAGCCTGGCTGAATGGGGACTGGCCCCTCTGATGCTCCAAGGTCAGCCCTGTGATCTCATGAACCAAAGGTTCACCTGGCAAAACTCCAGGTGCTGACCATGCCGTGGCTGCTTTAATTTACATTTTCCCTAGTAGCAGTAATGCTAAGCAATGAGGAGGCGAGAAAGGTCATCTTAGTTTTTTGAAACTTTCTTTGTAACTAAAAATGAAATTTCTACATCTTTGGGGATTAAATATTATAAATATGTTTGAATCAAGCAGGACATTCATCACAAATGATAAGCAAATATGGCTTGCATGAAGCATGGCTTGCATATCTTTTACTGGAACACAGATTTTTACCTCCCACAAGACTAAAATGTTTAAGTTATGAAGAACTTTATATTTTGGCAATATCTGTATAACAGATATTCCTTTCATCAGTTATGTTTATTGCATTAGTAAACAAGAGTTACTCCTTAAGGGAAATTCAACTCCAGAATTTTTCCTTTAAAAGCTGTCATGAGAATCAAAGAGACTGACTGTACTTGCTATTTAATTTTTTATTACTTATTTGCATCACTAGAGTCTGACTATGTTTATGAAATTTAATTTACAAGGAAGAGAAAACTTACTTTGTGTGAGACTGTCCAAGTGATTTCCTGCTGGGAACTCAGTGTTCCAGCTTTGCCTAAGCAGTGTCTGCAGGAGTCAGCATTTCACTGGGTGTTTCTTCATAAGCAAGAAGTTCAATAGTCAGTATTAATGATTAGAACATCTATTTGATCATCCTGACATTATCAATAGATGGTAGTAGAAATAACCACCATGTGGTATTTCACGCATGGACATTATATGCTTTAAAAGATGAAATAAATTAATCTCAAAGCATTACCTTCAGGTTGTTTTTTTTTTTTTTTTTCAAAAAAGGTGAAAGTGTTGTTTGGAAAACAAGGATCATTCAAATTTATTATTTGGATAATATGTTTTAGCTGGATAAATCACTTGGAAAGAAAGACATCCAGAACATCTTGCTCACAGAGCTTCCACAAAGCCTTCACTTCCCTAATTTCAAAATTATTCTTTGAACCACCTAAAACAAGCAACTCAAGACTGTTTCTTGGTGTCTGCAGAAAGCCCAGTGCTCTGGAATCTGAATGCTGGGTGATTCACACTTCAGAACAGGAAAACTTAAATGGGTGACTAAAAGATAGAGTCTTTCTCCTGACCTCTCATCACAATTAAAGAAGGGCAGAAACACTTCAACAAGTGAAGCACTCAACAGGCACAGCCGTGTTCTTTTCCAAAGAGCACATCTTATCCAAGTACACACATGAGCATCACATTTAATGCTATCAGATCAGGGCTAGTGACATTCCTCCCTGCCAAAAGAGGAATAAGTGACTTTTTCAAGTACCTATGAGCACAGAGGTGTCCCTGTAAAATCACTTTCCTCAGGAATTCAGTCACTGCCTGTATTTCAAAACCCAGCAATGCTCAAAGCATAAGATTTCTTCAAATCCACTTTTCCCAGGCTTCCATATTACAAAAGCAGCATGCTCCTTCTGTAGACAGTAAGGCATAGACCTTTTTATCTCTTCTCAGAATGTCTCTTCCTCATGAAGATCTTAAATCTCAGATACAAAAGATAGAGTTAAAATATGTCCAAATCATCATGGTGATAAAGCCAGAGCTTCTTGGGGGAGGAAGGGAGAATGTCAACCCGTGCAGCAGCATCTCAACAATCACTGAAAACTCCTTTCCCACAGATGATCATAAACAATTTCTGCCAATGAGGAAAGACTTGGACTGTGACTGTAATATTTCTTTCAGAGAAGGAGGTTATGACCTCATACATATTGAGCAAAGCCTGAGATCTCCTTCTTGCATTTAGATGCAAAGTCTCAGTTCCAATGAAATCATGGTCTAAATAATTCATCAAAACCTGAAAAGTAATGTTAAATGTTAAAAGGCTGATGTATCTGTGAGTAAATGCAAGTAATTTTATTCCACTTATCATAGGGCAATAGGGAGCTCAGAGCCTTTGTAGAAATGACAAGCCAGCCAGTTTATCTGTTCCTTAGCCAACTACTTTGTAGTGTCCACAGCCTGGCTCTGGCTGAGAACACTGCAGCAGCCCAGAGGGCTGGAAGAGAGAGGGGAGCCAGCACTGCTGTTTGCTAGAACTGCTAACAAAGAAGCAATGCTGAAATGAATTTGTGTAGAAATAATGTCTCTTGCCCTCATCACCTCACAGAGTCAGCCTTGATGGAACTCACTGACAACACGGTGTCTCAAAAAACTGCCAATAACTTTGTATGACACCCTATTGTCACAGCAGTTAAATGTCAGAGGGAGTCAAACTGATAAAACTGCTGTGTTAAATGTTCAATTACTCTTTTAATTGGAGGAACTTATCTTCTCTGCCAGTTGTGCATTAAGAAAATGCACACAAATAAGTGTGATAATCACCAAACACCGACCTTTTTAAAAGGTCAATTTTGCAGCAGCAGAGCATAAGTAAATACACTGTTGGGGGAGGTGAGGTGTTATGCAGTGGAAATGAGTAATTAGGCTGTTCTCATTATGAAAATGCTGTTATTAAAAAAACACCTCTTCTGTGATATAATCACATATAAATATTAGATATAGCATACTCAACTAGCATATGTCATTCTAGATTGTTCACTACTATGCCTCTGCCTCCAATGTCACAGTCAATAACTTTCAGATTTCTGGGACAGAAAAATCAGCTTAAGTAATTCACAGAGTGCAGTTAATCAGAGTCAGTTTCAATGGCCTTGTGATCACTTCAAGTTACAGTGTTTGATTTTGCAATCTGGTCCTGAGTCACACTGCTGTCTACTGGAAGCATTTGTCCAGGTCTCATTAACACTGAAAGGAGATAACAGCTTTTATCTGATGAGATTTTTCCTAGATACTTTTACCTCCCACGTTGGTATCATTTTTCCCCCCTTTTCAATGCTATCCTAAATCCCAAATCAAAATAAGTAATATAGGATAGATGTAGCACACACTTTTCACAGTGGAATAAAATATTTATGCATCCTCTTACAGTATTCACTTCTGAAATTGTTTCTCATTAAGTTTAAACAGTGTTATATTGTAACTGTTATATGTGGAACAGGTAAAAAAAGTTCTGAGATGGCTAATTTCAAATGCATCTACTTCTATAAATTCCTTGTTTTAGTACATGTGTAGTAGCTGCTTTTCTCTCCTGGGAACATGACTCTATGATCTCTCTTGAGATCAGCACTAACATTGGCAACTTGCATGCAGAAGTGTCTGATTAACACTAAGCAGTTGAACTTCATGAGGTATTTAAATATAAATATGTAACTTCTCTTTTTTTTTCCCACTAATCCTTTTTCCTTAGAACACAAACCTCGGTATCACAAGCCCACAAACAAGGAAAAACTAATTTGTACAGCAACTGTGATTCTCTTTTCTTCAGAAAATAAAACTGTATTCTATTGCCAGCTGCTTTTAAGGCTCCTGTCAAACACTCAAGTAACTCACCCATGTCAGCTTACTTCCATACTTCTATTCTTTAAGAAATTGAATCGGTAGGAGATGGCACAGGGACATGTTGCCAGCCAAGAGCCTTTCAACTGGCTCATCTGACTACAGCCAAAGTGTTAAAGGTCGCTGAGGGGAGGACGAGTATTTGGTGTTTTGCACAGAGCCCATGCAGTCATTTCTGGTGTTGCTGAAGTAGTTTAGGGATATTGACCAAACCCTGCTTGAGCCAGGCCTCTGTGCCGATTGTGCTGGGCAGGCAGGAGTGGGGAAAAAGATCTGGAGGGCGAGGACTTGGGCAAAAGAATATAGTCGTGCAAGGCCAGGCTCTGAGGCTTCTTTTGCGAAGCTCGGCTAAATGGGATCGCAGGAGGTTAAACCGAAGCAAACCCCGCAGTCCCTCCCGGCTGGTGCCCGGTGCCGCGGTGTCCCGGCGCCACCTCCCGGGGGTTTGCGCTCCTCAGCGCCCGCAAGGCACCGGCCCTGAACAGAGCCTGCACCACCCTCGGTCAAGGCAGTTCCAGCTTTCCTCTCTCACAGAACCTATCAGGTTTCAACCACGTTCAAATACTTGCATTATTTATGAAAAGCTATCCTATTGCTGAAAGATCATCCTCCAAAAAATTCTGCTTGCTTTTTCACTTTAACTCAAGAAAGTCACCCCCTCTTCATCAGCTCTCCTATCAAATGGTGCCACTGGATTTAAAGGCTTGACTTCTATGGAGCAGTGTCCTCATATTTTCCTTCCAGAAGCCTTTACTTTGTCTGTAAGCGGAGTGGCATACGGATGGAAAAAAAAGACCCCTTCATCAAAAAACAGCTGAAGTTGAGGCAAGCTATTTTTTGAATATTTTAGAAGAATTTAAGGATATACAAGTATCAATGTGTACCCATTTCTTTCTGCTCAAAGTCAAGGCCTATAGGCTGCCAGAAAAAAAAGCAATTTAAACCATTCCACGCAAGTACAGGCAATTTAAACCATTCCACACAGGCATAACTCTTACTGCACAATGAGTAAGTTATGAACACTTCCAAAGACATTGTTCCTAGTAAACGAAAAAGTTTCACACACAAGGTTTTTTTAGGTTCTCATTTTTAATGGAGTCAGGACAATTCTATACAACTATATACAGATTTTGAAGTATGACTAAATATCTATTTCTTCCTACATACAACAAGCTGGAATAATAAAATGGGA
>VWYP01014472.1:0-57626 GCA_013400435.1 Pycnonotus jocosus
TATTGGAAATCGTAATCCGATATGTTTTATTCACTGAGAAGTAGGTTTTTTGCTCTTTTGTACTTAGACTAGATTGCAACAGATTATCTGATGCTCTGAGCATCTATCCTACTGTTGGGGTTTAGATTTGTTTGCTTTTTCTTTTTCTTCTTATAAATTTTTTCCCCATATGTTGCTAAGGAACTAATTGCTGGATACTTATGGGTACTTGGGCAGAGTAAAGGAAGTCAAAAGAGAACCTGGCTACACCTTTTGTCTCTCTGGGGGAGACAANTTGTCTCTCTGGGGGAAACAACATGAGTGCTTTTGGGGGCAGATAAAAGACAGAGCTGGAGGCAGCTTTGGCCCTGCTTCGCTTTTGCACTTTGGGCAGCCGTCAGAGAAGACACAGACAGGCTGTTCGGCAGAAAGAACTCCAGTACCAGGAAAATTTTCCGTTGTCTGCTTGCGCGCCTAGGAATTCTGAGCTCCTCGACTTGCCTGCCTGCCAGAGGGAGCTGGCCCAGCCCTGCCCCGCCACCGCAGCTTTTTCTTCTGCACTGCTCTTTCTGCACCTCCCCCCTGCCCTGCGTGGACACCCAGCCTTTCCCAGCTGCCAGCCTGTGCTGTCGCACTCTCTCCAGCTCCTTGAAGCAGCCACTGAGACCACCGTGCCGTCAGGACCACACTGTCCTTGGTTTTGGGAGGCAAGGTTTTCAGGGTTCTTGGTACTACTGTTTAGTTGTTAATGCTGTAGTTATTTCCTTTTCTTGTTTGGTTCGTTATACACATTAGTAAAGAGCTGTTATTTCTTATTCCCATAACTTTGCCTGAAAAAAAAAGCCCCTTTAATTGCCTTTCTTGTCTAAATTATAACAGCTTGGAGGGAGGGGATTTGAATTGTCCAGATACCTGTCTTCTAAACCAAGACACCTACACATTAACTCATGCTCTGAGCTTCTAAACACAGTAGTGAAAATTAGAGGAGAAGCATTGGAAACTAAAAATCCAGGTTGACGTAATTAAATAAGAGAGTATCGTATTTCAGTATTGTTATAAATGAATAAGCCAATTTGACAATTAAAAGGAATTTATCCCATAATCAAAATAAAAATCATAAAAGCCACAAGCAAAGTCCAACAGCACTGGGCCAGCATTCAGTGCTGGGTGAACCACTTGCGAAGTCTATCTCACTCCAAAACCCCATGGTTCACAAATGCTGCCTTTTTGGGGTTCCTTCTGATACTTTTCTGGGGCCTTGCAGGGTATGGAGTTGGTCTTATCTTTTAGCATGTTCATGTAGTTCTTCTTTCTTGTTGCCGATCTGGTCTCCCAGAATTGGGATTGCATATCCATCTTGCATCATCTTGTTGCTGGAATTCTGTTCAGGAATAAATATCCTGGCGATGAATATTATCTTATGTGTATTGACTGCACACAGTTTTTGCATATTGGAGGCATAGTGCTGCAATTTTTGCCAGACGAGAAGATCCTTTGGAACAAACATCTTTGGAGACAGCTTTATCTTGCTTATTTGAACCCTTCTCTTTTTACTACCTTATGCAATTTGCTTTTTCACTGTCACTGGCCTTTCGTTACAAGAATGGTGTAGTTTTTAATTTTTCTGCACAAATTATTCTATACTATCCACGACAAGTATGTACAGTTTCAATGGCCCTAACAACAGTATAGTTGATACTGAGCATCATTTCTGCTCTCTTAAAAACAATTCATCCTGTGGAAAACCTGTATAACAGTAAAGCAAAGGACTGAAGTTATAGAAAGGTTCATCTCAATTACAGAAGGATCCATTGAAGCAGAAAAGTTTGCAGCACACACACACAGACATACTACTACAGACATGAAAATAGGAAAAGTAAAGTACTAATAACATAGCAAGACATAACCAAAACTGTTTGGGACTTAGATAACTCAGGTTGAGGAACATGACAGCACTATACTGACTTCCTACAGTGGATACATTTCAACTTCTAGAAAACCACCATTTAATTAGATAAGAAACAGAAAAACGAATTAGTTAACTAATTGCTGACTAAGGATCCCAAAGAGCAAAGACAGTACATACCTTTCTTCAGTGCACTCCTGTTTCTCAGTTCCATCAATTTCAATTTCTATCAGCTCCTCTGCCTCTCTCTTAGTCATGGCTGCTATGTCTTAAGAACACAGCTATGAACAGAAAAGAATTTTTTGTGTAAGTCACAGACCAACATGACTAGACAATGCTTTGTGTCCTATCACATATTTTTTAAATCAAATATCAGAATAGCCTTTTAAATCCAAGAATTCATCATAAAAAAAAATACAAAAGCTAATACAGATTTCACAAAATATATTACTATACCTGTCCTCAAACAAATGTTCTAGAAGCAAACACGGGACTATTAAGCCATTTGCACAGAACCCGAAGCCTGATTCTCTTGGAGGCACCCAAATACAAGGATTTTTTTGTTGTTGCTACAGGCCACCTACGACAAAGCACATCTGAAAATTCAAACTACCTCCCCAGCAGGGGTGAAAGATGCTTATAAATTTAACCAGCATTTTATTACATGAAATGCTGCAGGAGGCAGTTAGGGAAAAGATACATCATTTCTTCATAAGTCAATAAAGTCAACAACAAAGTGTTTGTTGACTACCCCATCTTTCCACCCATGCCTCCCACAGGTTGATAACATGAGCACAATGAACGGATCTTGTGAAGTCGCAAACTAAAGCAGATGCTAGTAATGAAAGGAAAAGCTATTCTGTGATGACATTCTCACTAACATTGCAGATTTTCAGGCCCTGTAGAACACTGGAGTCTGTTGGGAATGTAAGTGGGAAACAAAGAATTACAGCATTTGCTCTATAAAGACACAGCTTGTTTGGTATTGCTGTTTTTCATTAACCAGCATATATATCATAAGTATCAAATTCATATGATAAAAAGCAGGCCCAATTATATTAACAATTTACAAAAAATAACATCATGAACTCATAGCAGAAGAAGCAGGAAGTAGAAGTACAGAGGAAGAAAACATTGGAGAAAAAGCAAAACATGACTACTATGTAAATATCCAAAATAGAAGAGGTCACCAAGATTTCCATCCTAGAATCATGCTTTCCCAGGTACTACTCTATCCCAAACCCAACTATTAGCAAGAATATCTACTGAATACAAGACAATAAAGATATGTATTCATCTCTAAAACTTCTCATAAGTAATAGTAATCAACTATGTTTTATAGCTGCTACATAAACTGTCTAAAGAAATTCAAACTACGCATCATCTCCTTCAAAAACTATTTTGTAAGATCAGTTGTGAAGAAATCAAGTGCTGCATATGGTTCATTCTGTAAGAAGCTACTAAGGCTAGGAAGTAAAAAAATCACCTTATCAGTATCTCGTCACTAGAAGCAAACCCAGAACCCATTCCAAATCTGGTTCTGTAAAAATCTCCAAAGGGCCAGTGTAGTGTCCCTCGAATAGGGCCCCAGGAGTCCAATTTCTTTATCACTTTAATCTTGCCTATTATTCTCATGATAAATGTAAAATACTGAAACACAACTTCTGAAGAATGCAGACAGGCGTAAACATCTGAATGCACTGACACCCGCATGGTTACAGGTGATCTGTCAGACTGTTAAAAAATATTTCCAAACACAGATTTAAGCAAATTCTCTTAATGAAAACTCCCAAAGCAGCAAACCTGTATGACAGATATAGCTGGACTAAATCTGCACAGATGATGTGGCTTAACAGATACCAGCTCCACCAGCCTAGCTCGAAGTAAACAAGTCCCTAGACATGACACCTCAGCTAACTCCTTGGAAGCACAGTTACACCCATATCATTGGCCAGTGAGCTAGGCAGAGTTAAGACCTTGACCAATCATGTCTGTAAGCATGAGAAATTTGGAAGCTCTATAAAAAGAGCTGCTGAACAATAAAGAGTGGCTATTGCTACACAAGCTTCAGTGTGTTAATGTCATGTCCCTGTCTCTGACAATAGTGACATATGGTAACCTCCTGACGTGATAGCAACAAGTGGCTGTGCTGTTGTGGGGAGACAGGGGAGCAGCAGGATTGCTGCAGCTAGCCAGTGAGGCTGCAGGAGTAGGCGGGATAGTGCCGCAGAGCAGTGAGATTGCTGCACACAGCCAATGAGGTTGCGAAAGGCAGCAGGATAAAGCTGCAGAGCAGTGAGATTGCTGAGAACAGTCGGTGCAGTTGCGAAAGGTGGCAGGATAGTGCCATGAGCAGCAGAATTGTTGCAAAGTCCTGGCGGAGCAGCAGAGTATTGTTGCAGAAGGCAGCAGAGTGAGCCATGCAGGTCTAGACCCCCTTTTGTGGAATAGAGGCACCACTGGGAACAGGGGAGTGGGGGGCTCAACACCAGAAAATCTCACTGAAGGTATGGACTTTCTTTCTTAAAAAGAGAGGGATAAAACATGATGAGCAGGCTCTGCTAGCCCTGCTGATGTGATGTGAGAGCCACGAATTAAATGTGTCTGAATGGGACTCCCTAGACTTAAAAGCTTAGAGCGGGTTGGCCAAGATATATTTGCTTCAGCCTCCATAGGTGATGAGACAGCCATCAAAACTATAAAACCGTGCAGGCTCATCATGGACTTACTAGAACAGTTGAAGAGGGAGCAGGAAGCAAAGATGGCAGAGGGATCGCTGTGAATGCCATCTGCCGAGGCAAGTGGTAAAAGCGCAGCACCAGTGGAGGCGGCAGGGGGCGCAGGTGCCACACCAAGCGAGTGGGAGAGAAAGAAAGGTGAAGAAGTCACAGCACGCCATGAAACCACCTGGGACTGCACTGCTGCCCCTGCAGAAACGCCAACCCAGCAGAGCAAACCCTGGTCACCCAGGACCGTGCCACTGTCCTGGGCAGGGAACATGCTGCTGGCAGAAAGTGCCACAGCCGAACCCCACTTTGCCACTCCATGCTTTGTTGCCCTGTATCCTGCTGGACCAGCAGAAACCCCTGAGACCACCCCATGTTCTACTGCTCCATGTTCTGCCGTGTTGGCAGGAACCTCTGCCACCCCTCCCGGCCACAGTGAGACTGCGCAGCTGCTATGAGATGCATGCTTGCCATGGGGCTGCACCTGCCACTGGCTGCTGTGACACAGTGCAGGTCACTAGCTCCTGCCAGGCACCCAGCTACTGCCAAGCCCCTAGCCACTGCAAGGCCCCATCCACTGCTGAGCCATGCTCTGTGACCACCACGACTGTAAGAGCTCTGTCACCGCATCATGGGGATGCCCAGCTCTCATAGAAGCAAGGCTCTCTACAGCTGTTCCAACTGTGCCTGTGCAAGGATTTGATCAGTGCTTGTAAGAGCCATCTACACCTCCTGTGAGCTGTACAGGCTGCACGGTTCCCATGGCACGGAGCAGCCCAGAGCTCCAATCGTATCTGCACAGCTACCAGAACAGTGCACACCAGGACCACATGCACCCCCTGCTACTACATGCGTGCCAGGACTGCCTCCTCCTGAGACCAAGTGGGCCAGCTCTAAGACCACACCTTTGTGGGGCTTGCCAGCACCTCCAATTCAGCTCTCTAGGGGTATACCTGTGTCTCCGACCCAGCCTTCAGGGACAGGTATAGGAAACGAGTCACCAGGAATTCCTGAAGACATGATACCCAGAAGCAAAGCTGCTATCCCAAGTGCACCATCCCTGCCAGAGTTGGAGCTGTCCCTGGAATATACACTGGCAAGGTATGCAGGAGATACCAATAGAGAAAGCCAGACCCATCATCCCTTTGTGGAACACTGTATTTCATCGCATTTGCAACCGAATCCAAGCTGCTACTCTGCCATCAGCAGACCAGCCAAAGAATGATGTTTGTGTCACCACAGCTTTCCCTCCAAGCATTTCTATGCCTTTAGCCAACAACTCTAAGTTTATCAGGGCATGGGCAAAGCCCCTGCAGGGAGCCCAGCAAGTGAAAAGCAGTGGCAGAGACAGCAGGGGGAAGCATGCGGGGGTGTGATGCCATGAGAGCAGTAGGGATAGGGCTGTCCTGAAAACATGGTGCCAGCTGCATGGCACGGCCGTCATGCGGCGGTAGGGGGTGGGCCACCCTCTCAGCAGGCTCAGAGGTGTGGAGGTGCATGTTTTAAGTTTAAGTTCAAGTTTTATGTATTTTGTATTGTTAAAGTTTGCTGTAACCCAGTTATTTCCCTGTTGGTTTGTCCCATACACCCCTGTATGTTTTCCCGCCCTTGAGTTGGTTCCTCCCTGTCTGTCAGTTGTTTACACCCATTTTCCCCTCAGACTCTCGTGTCCATCAGTTGTATCCCTGCCCCCAGGACCTGTCCATTACCCCTGGGCCTCTCCCCACGTCTGGAAAGTTCCAGGGGAGGTCCTGTGGGATTGGTCAAGATCCTGGGGGACCCTCCTCCTCCCCACAGTGTATGGATCTCTGAGTTGTCTGTTGCCCCAGAGCCATGCCCATGCTGTTCCTCATTGGTTCCCCTCCAAACCCTGCCCCTCACCCCTCCTCCGGTTAAAAGTTGCTGCACAGGAGGGGCTCCCTGCTCTTTGGGGCAGACTCCTCCCGAATAAACTTGGGTTGTGGTCCCCTCAAAGAGTCTCTCCTTTATTTCCCACCATTGCCACTCAGAGCAGAGGATTAGAGAGCGAGTGAAAGAGCTCACAAGGGAAGGCAAGGTCTGCCCACAGACCGAGCTGTACCTCTCGTGCCGTGCGTGCTGCCCGAGCTAGCCAGGACATCGGGGTCTAGGCGCACTGCGACACAGCGGGACATCAGCAGCTCTCTGCATAAGGGCAGTAAAGAAGCAAACCAAGGAACTTAGCAGTGCTGGCCAAGGCAATGCCAACAAAGGCAGCGCTGAGCTCCTACCCATACACACAGCAGCATGTGCCTGCTGAAGCGTGGCCTCCCTCCAATATGTCAGCAGAGCACCACTGCCACTCCATCCGCCACTGCTTTGACTCTACTAAATCTTTCACACCCTGCAAACTCTGATAAGCTGATACTAAATAAAGGAAAAGGTTGTCTAGTTTAATAATCTCTTCTTCAAGAGGGAAAACTGCAGCATTTGCATGTCCTAAACTTGAAACTGATTCATACAATATATCTTTGTTAGCTAGTTCTCTTGCAGTTACTATGATGGTATTATGCCAGTTGTAAAAACATGGACTACAGCTTGCCTAATTTGTCTTGAAGTTTATAGTACAATGCTTATTGATTTTGCTTTTGTGCACTCTACAGCCATCATGTTTGCTCCATAAATCTGAAAAACTAATCCCACTGTTCTGAATTCAAAGATTCAATTGCTGTCAGGAGTGTTTTCAGCTGCAAGCTAAACTCCTCATTTCCCACAAATTATATGTAGACATTTTCTGGCTTTATTATTCAAATAGCAATTCCTATGCGATTAAAGAGTAGATAGTATCAGTACTGATATTATGCCAATGTTACCACTATCCCAAACCTTCACTTAAAATTACTTTTATGAATAGATGCTCCTGAAATAATTCTAATTGTACGCTATCCTTTCAAGCAGAAATTAACTGATGTGTTTTTTCAAAATACCTTTCAAAGAAGAGAAAACATTAAGGTATCTCTTTTCCTCTTCCAAAAACCTTGTAATTTCAGTTATGGGATTTCAAAATCTAAGAAAAGTTTCGTTCTCAGTCACTTAAAAATTATGCAACAATACAAAGCTCTAAAGCTTAAAAGCAATGCTGTTGCCCCATACAACAGCTTGTGGGCTTGTAAAAACCTCTGTTAAAAAAAAAAAATTAAGCTTTAATCACACTTTAATCATATTTTTAATGGGTTTAGATCCTAATTTCTCTGCTCTGAAACTCTTTACCCTTAACGAGCCACTGCAGCCCTTTTCTGTACTAGAGGCTTCACGCCAGCACTCACAGGGGCAAGTGAGCAGCACCCCAGAGGTATTCACCTAGACTTCATTACCTTACAGTCTTAAAAGAGATTTTCTTGTGACAAAAAAAGACACCTCTGTTCCAACCATATTACCTATTCACAGTCCAGCCCTTTTGCTGAGTCAACACCAAAAGAACTAATAGTTATAGATCTTCTTTGAACAGCTCTCATTCAGTACAGGACTGCAGATGTCATCTCCGGGGAAAGAATAGCTGAGCGTGAAGCAGTGGTGCACTATGACACAAGAATTTCTGTCCAACGTGCCAGGAACGACAACTGACCATCAGGTTCACAGCTGCAACACATCATATCCAAACTACCAACCACAATGCCCCCAGGTACCCGTTTGGAACTGTGCACAGCCCAACCAGTAATGATAACAGATTGTATTCATCATGCAATACCCACAGGGCAGCTAGGTCCTGAACCAAAACCTTGTAAATTTTTAATAATGGGTGAGTAGAGTTCATGCCAAAGGATTTTATGTTTTACCAACTGTACTGTCTGTAACATCCTCACAAAAAAATCACTGTTTTAGCTACCTGTCCTGACTCCCTGTGTTTCTTACCTAAAGGACTAATCACAGCACAAGCTTTTCTCCTACCAAAGTCATGCAGCGACACATCTTTCACTGCTTATACAAGAGAGATTAGCCGTAGGTGGCTGCATCTCACCTGTGTCCTAAAGCATCTCAGGAAGACCATCACCCTTGCAGGCCTGATCAATACTGGTGCCGACGTCACTCTGATATCGAAAAATCAATCGCTGCAGATTGGACCATCCTACCTACACTGGATCAACTAGCAGGTATTGGAGGTCACTGACAGCTTTCACAGCTTACATCTTGTTACTTTTGAGGAACCCAAGGGTGCCACTGCTACCACCAAGACATTTACAGATATAGTCCTTTGTGGAAGGGACATTCTATAACAATGAGGTCAGGAAATAGAAACAAATTTTTAATATGGGCTGTAGATGAGTGTGACACCTTAAAACTTACATGGACCTCTAACACACCTATTTGGGAAAATCAATGGCCCCTCCCAGCAGAAAAACCTGCCACTCTGGAACAATTAGTACACGAACAATTAGACAAAGGACATCTGGCTCTAACTACAAGCCCTTGGAACACTTCAGTTTTTGTAATCAGAAAGTCAAACAGTGGAAAGTGGAGGTTGTTACATGATATCAGAAAAATTAACGAAGTTATTGTAGAGATGGGCTCGCTGCAAACAATGGTTTACCTTCACCAGTTATGATTCCTAAAGTTTGGACATCAACTGTTATGGATTTAAAAGACTATTTCTTTAATATTAGTCTGCATCCTGAAGATGCACAACCATTTGCCTTTTCTATTCTATCTATTAATCGGCAAGCTCCGTTAAGATACCACTGGAAAGTTTTGCTGCAAGGCAGCAAAATAAACCTTGTTGACTATCTGCCAATGGTATGTTGCAGAAATACTTTTTCCAGTTTGTGCATAACATCCAAATTCCCTTATTCTGCACTACATGGATGCAGTACATCTCAGTAGCAGCTGAAGATGAAGCATCCATGCAGCAAACATCAGACCAGGTCATCTTAGCAGTGCAGGAGGCAGGATTCACTGCAGCCAAGTCAAAAATACAGCATCTTCCTCCTTGGAAGTACTCAGGATACAAGATTACAGAACAGACCATAACACCACAAACGCTTCAACTGACAGACAATCCAGAACCACTAAATGAAATGCAGAAATTATTAGAAACTATAAATTGGATCAGACCTCTGCTAGGAATTACAAATTGAGACGTAAACTCTTTATTCAACCTATTAAAAGGAGACACAGCACTAAACTCACAGCAAGAACTCACCAAAGAAGCTCAAAATGCCTTGGAAGAAGTGCTAAAAGCCATTCAATCACCTCAGGCACACTGTTGCAATCCTAACCTATCCTTTTTGTTTGCAGTTTTAGGATAAAGTCCCAAACTTCATGGGTTGATTTTCCAGTGAGATCTGGAGAAGGACAATCTGGTAATACCAAAATGAGTCTTTCTGTCTCGACAAATGGGTAAAACTATAACCACCTGCCCTGAAATTATGTCTCAGCTCATAATGAAAACCAGATCTCGAATGTTTTCTCTTTCAGGGAAAGATTTTGCAGAAATATTTTTGCCAGTCAAACCTATGTATTTAGAATGGTTAATTCAAAATTCAGAAGTTTTGCAAATTGCCCTTGCAAATTTTGCAGGAAAAATCTCAGTTCATTACTCTAAACGTAAGTTATTAAATTCACCTTTGAGATTAATTCAGAAACCTCTAAGGAGTCATACACCTTCAGAAGCAATCACTTTTTTTTACAGATGGCTCAGGGAAGTCTCAGAAATCTGTAATCGCCTGGCTGAATCCAGACACCAAAGAATGGGAATCAGACATCGAGAAAGTAGAAGGCTGTACCCAGATTGTGGAGCTAGCAGCTGTAGTGCGTGTGTTTTCTAAGTTCATGTTTCCTTTTAACTTGGCAGCAGATTCCTTTTATGTTGCATGTGTGGTGGAGAGAGCAGAGGGATCTCTACTCAAATAAATTTCAAATGATCAGTAATACAGTTTACTTTAAAAATTAATCTTTCTTCTTTCTTCTCGACAGCAACCTTATTTTATCACACGTATTAGATCACACACTGTCCTCCCAGGTTTCAAAGCAGAAGGCAATGCAATGGCAGACCTTCTGGCAACGACAGTATAGGACACACTACCAATGTTATTGAACAGGCTCAAATAAACCATGTGTTCTTTCATCAGTGTGGAGGGTCCCGAGGAAGTGTCAGTGGAGCTAGCAGCTCTCCCTTGGAAAGCATCAAGTGAATGATGTTCTTGACCAATCATCCCCCAAGTTTTACTAACCAATGGTTTTACTGTTATGCTAATTGCCCCTGGTTTTGGTCGGTTAAAAGTCTCATCCTGTTCCCCTTACCCTATTGGTCCCTTTTTCAATCCTTCCCCTGATTGGTTGCAATGTTGAACCCCGCCCCCTTAGAAGTGTATAAAACCCCAGCACTCTGGTGCTTCGGGGTCTTCAAGGGATCCCCTTCATTGAATAAAGAAGATCCTGAGGAGCACCGCTTGAAGTTCGTGCCTCTTTCCGCGTCGCCGGGAATAGGAGCTGCTGACCCCCTCTCCAGGAACCCTATAGGCCATGGAGAGCTGGTGGGCAGAGGTACCTCGGTACCTCTAATAAAGAGCTGAGCCTTGGCACTATGGTGCCCTCACAAGAGAGCGAATCACTATAAGAGAGGCTGTGCCACCTGGCCGAGACTGCCCTTTTGAGGGCGGTGCGCTGGGGAAGGTCGCGGCCCTCCAGGAAGGCTAGCCGGGGACAGGAGCAGTCAGTGACACATCAGAACACATCAGCCCTGGTAAAAATGTTTAACAGCTCTCAAAATCAAGCTAAAGCAATAGTCCAGTCGTGTCCAGACTGCCAAAATCTAGCCACTCCAGCAACAGGGGTAAACCCTTGAGGTTTAAACAGTCTGCAAATATGGGTAACAGATGTAACACAATATCAATAATTTGGAAAATTCAAACGCATATATCTCTCTATAGATATGTTTTCAGGATCAACTTATGCCTCAGCCCATGATGGAGGAAGGACCAAAGATGCAATTAAATATTTCCTACAGGCATTCTTATCCCTAGGCATCCCTCAGGAAATTGAAACAGACAATGGACCAGCTTACATTTCCCACAAATTACAGCAGTATTTCAACATGTGGGGGATCAAACACACTACAGGAATACCTCATTCATCCACAGGCCAATCTACTACAGAATGAGCTGAAAACACTCCTGAAAAGACAAAAAGGAGAAGTGCTCTCTACAGTAGAAAGGTCAAACAAAGCTATAGATGTCTTTAACTTCCAAAATAATTATTTTATGGAACAGATGCCCCCAATTTTCAGAAACTCTAGTAACACTGCTCAAACAAAGCTCAAGGAATGGCCACCAGTTTTCATAAAAAACCCTGAAACAGGACAAGTTTCAGGGCTGTATCCCCTTATAAGGGGGAGAAGTTTTGCATGTGTTTCCACAGATGCAGGCCCTAAATGGATCCCTGCAAAAATAATCATGTCACAACTGCAGCAGATAAAAGAGCAGCAGAACACACCTGAAGAAGAACATGCAAAGAACATTGAGTGACCACACACCATAGCTTCGAAAGGACTCCTACACCCTGACACAAACCAGCAGGATGGACACTGGAACATTTTCAAAGCAGACACTGAGTTTTTATGAAGTTTGTACTAGTTAAAGATTACTTAGCAGAGTATTCTTTGCACTGAGAAAGTTTTTATAAGTTATTGCTGCCATATTAATGTTATTATCTTGTTTTCAAATTGTATGTTAAAAAAGTTTAAAGATTCTGTTAGTCCCAGTTCTATGTAAAGAAGAGAATATAGTTCACTTGAAAAATCTCTCCAGACTAAAAAGCAAATTATAGTTCCAAAGCAATGAGAGACTGAATTTTAATCCTAAAAAATTAATAACTGAAATAATTGGCTAGAAAAGAAGAAAGGGTAACAAATTCAAAATAATTTAACCCATAAAAAACTACAGCTGAGTAACAGAACTGAATTATAAAGCAATAGTAAGTTATTAGCACAAAGTGTGAAATTTTTTTCAAGGTAACTATTTGTCTTTTTTTTCTCTTTTTTGTACTAAAATTAAAAAGGATGAGATGTTGCAATGCACCTCGACACCTGAGCAAATGTTCCCATATTAGGCAAAGAGTTTAGGCCTCAGCCCTGAACTTATAAGGAAGATGGACCAGAAACTTCTATGCTCTTCTCACCATAATCGCCCCAGTGCCAGGACAAAAGCACCTGTTGGACCCTTGAGGCTCCTCAAGGAATGTAGCTATTTTCTAATGGGCAGCTTGCCAAAAAACTGTCCTAGATCATTGCATACTTAAGAGAGAGCATGGAGATTCTCGGGGGCATTTTGGGGGTGTCTTAGCAGGTGGAAGACTCTCCCTGCACTGTGCACAGCTTTTATTCTTTTGTTTTCGATAGTCTACAGTCTTCTATAGTTATTTTTGCTTTAACTACAATCTTTTTGCTTTTTCAAAACACCTCTGATCATGCCATCTTGCTAATTATTCTTAAGCCATTTCTGGGAGGTTGCTAGCAGCCCTGAAGAGTGTGATGAACCTTTGTGGAGCCAATAACACACTAGCCTCACACAGAAATTCACCAGAGGAGTGTGTAGTCAAGCCCCACAGAGCAAAGTAGTGAAAGCTGTTTACACCTTGAATCACTTAACAGTACCAGAAAAATTCCAAAACCCAGGTATCTCAGATAATTTCCTATCACTGCAGTCATCTGGAGATGCCCAGTCACCTAAGCCTAAAGTAATGGTAAACGACATTATCACAAACAAGTGGGAAGGCCCATGGGACGTGGGTATGCCTGTGTTTCCATGGACACTGGAACAGGATGGATACCCATCAGGTGTGTTTGCTCTGCTCTTCGTCCTGCTCAGGACCAGAGACAGTATCTTCCTGATGGAGCTGCAGCAGACGTTATGGAGCAGTGAGTTAAACGACTTGTGCAAAAGATACACAGAGATCTGGGACCTTTTGAGATGACAAGTTTATTTACGGCAAAAACCTAAACTGGACAAGTTGCTTTTTCCGGTTATTTGACTTTCCCACACTTCTAAAGTTGAAATGTTTCCTGTTCATAGAGTGAAGTTGTAAGTTTGTAACTTCCAAGTAATAAACCTGGTGTGCCAATTTGAGAGCTTATATTGCCAGTAATTCTGTCTGACAGCTCCTGCAAATGGATGTGACATTTTCAATTATATACTTGGGATGCATCACTGGCTAAGAGAGGCTAGGCTTGTCAAATAAAATTATATGTGTCATCATGCTGCCCTGTCATTTTATCTGCAAAGGGCCCTTACAGGTAAGATAATAAGAGAACACTCTGCATTTTTATTAAACTGAGAAAGGGGAATTACAACAAATATAGCTGGACTATATCTGCACAGATGATTTGGCTTAACAGATACCAGCTTGAGGTAAATAAGTCCCTAGACACGACACCTCAGCCAACTCCTCTGAAGCACAGTTACACCCGTATCACTGGCCAGTGAGCTAAGCAGAGTTAAAACCCTTGACCAATCATGTCTGTAAGTGTGGGAAATTTGGAAGCTCTATAAAAGGAGCTGCCAAACAATAAAGAGTGGTCATTGCTACATAATCTTCAGTGTGTTAACATCGTGTTCCTGTCTCTGTCAACACTGACAAACTGGTATGATAAAAAACAGGTGAATGCCTTTTCTGTATTAGCAATCACATTAAAAACACAAAACAAAGGTAAATTATCTTCTTTTTTTTGTGATGAAAGGAGTTTACCATTAAGGTCACAAAGGTGTTAGGCTGGGATTTTGGTTCTTCAACATATTCATAAACTATTTACTGAAAAAACATTGCAAATTTACAGAAAGAACTGACCATCTTGATAGATTTATGGCAGAAAATATTCAATACAGCTAAATGTAGAGTGATAAAATACTACTGTCCATGGTAACAGCACAGAATTAGGTAAGGTATTTAGAAGTCCCTATGGCTTGGACTCCAAACTTGGAGCTGGACTAGTAACCGTTCACTCCCTCTTCAAAGACAGTTCATTGTTAAATCTCTCTGGCTTTGTCATATTTTTGGATCCCTGGAGGAGCAGGAAAGAGGAACCAAGGCACAAAGAGCAGGTGCAAAAAGAGGAAGAAAGATGGTTCTGCTGAGCACAGATACAAAGAAGGGGGACAGGTACAAATAATAACAACATAATGTAAACACATAAACTCATTAAAGTTCATAGAAGCCTAAAGGGGGGAAATTATTTAGTCTTCTCTATACTAGCATTAAAAGACTTCTTATGATATATACAGTTCACATGAAGTCTAGCAGTTTGTTCCTACAGGATGATGCAGAGTTCGAAAGTGAACATAGGTTCACATGGACTGAGCTGCCTGACCCTTCCCTGAAGGCTGCTGAGATACAAGAAGACTCAAAGAGCCTAGCTTGCCTGGGGAGTTCATTTGGCAGGAACACTACAACAGCAGCATTTGTTCAAAGGAGCATAAAAAACTATGGTTGATTCCTGGAAGGTTCAGCCTACTGATTTCTGCTTGTTTCTACCTTTTCCTTCAACCTAATAAACCCTAAGACTTATCTGTTAGCCAAGAAGAAATCTGACCTCCACTAATGTACAAGAAGGCACCTGTCAACAGAGCCTTCTTCCCTTGCATGACAGCCCAGAGCTACTTCAATATCTTTTACAGTAAGGAGAGTAGTCCCTTCTTTCTGTTTAAGATCTATTTTTTCTCTAGAATACAAGGAGTTAAACAAGGAATGAGCCCCCTGTGAAATAGACACAAACTCTCTGAGTAGAATTATGTTTGCTATTGTACCAGGTAATTGTGAAATGGATCCAGCTCTGGAGTTCATACATATAATCAGCTGATACTGAAGCCCAGTCACTGGAGTTATCTATGCCCCAGAGAAGCTCTGGTGCGTGGACCACATGGCTCCTATCCATCCATATTATCCAAATTATAAATACCAACACAAAGCAGGTAACAACGCAGATAGCCTGTCCTTTACAGATCAGCTTTTACAACTCATGAGCCAGTTCAGTTTTATGATGGAGACAGGGTGGGGGAAAATCACACCAGATTTGATGTGTTTAACTTCCCTATCAACAGCCTGAAGTGAGAAAATAAAGCCAAAATGGGAGCCATGTCTGTGCAGCATGTACCTGGCCAAACATTAGGAAGCAAACTATGCAAGATCATGGGATCAATTAGGCTGAAAAAGACTTTCGAGATCATCATGACTGAACACTACGTCAACTAGACCACGACACTAAGTGCCATATCCGATCTTTCCTTTAACATCTCCAGGGATGGTGATTCCACCACCTCCATGGGCTGCCTGTTCCAAAGTCTAATCACCTTTTCAGTGAAGAAATTCCTCTTAGTGTCCAACCTAAACCTCCCCTGGCATAGCTTAAGACTCTTATTACTGGTTTGTGGAGGAGCAGAGCCCGACCCCCACCTGGTTGCAACCTCCTGTCTGGGAATTGTAAAGAGAGATAGGGTCCTCTCCGGGCAACCTTTTAGCCGGCATGAGTCCACCCAGTTCCTCCTCATCAGACTTAGGCTCTAGACCCTTTCCCAGCTCCGCTGCCTTTCTCTCGACTTGCTCCAGCCCCTTTACGTCCTTCGCGGAAAGAGAGGCCCAGAACTGCACACAGCACTTGAGGGGCTTCTGCAAGGGGAGAACCACAAGACGCCACATCCTGTTAAGTTTTCACCGAAAACAAGGATTTTACAAGCGGAGATAAGTTTTCACGGGCTGGGGAGGCCTCGCAAGCCCCGCGGCGGGAGTACTCGATCCTTAATCCTGGGGGCTCTTCCCCACTACTGCCAAGGCGCAACCTCCCCCTGGGCCCCGCTTCCCACGGCGCCTCCGTGTCGTTGTTTGAACCCGAAACGGAAATGGGATCGCGGAGCCGCCGGGGGAGAAACGGAAACAAAACACGGGCCGGGCCGCGCTCACCCGCCGCCACCGTCCGTCCGTCCGTCTGCCCGCCACACCGACACGTCCCGCCGTTCGTCTGCGTCCGCGAACTCCCCCAGCTCCGAGTCCAGGACCGGCTCCGGGAGCGGGTCCAGGAGCGGGCTGTGTCAGGATCAGGGCGGCGCGCAGGCCCAGCGCGGGGAAAGCGCGCGACACCGCCGCGCCCCAGCACGAACTACGACTCCCGGCGGCCCCCGCGCGGCATCTGCGGCTCCCGCGGCTCCGGAAGGCCCTGACACACTTCCCCTCATTTGGAAGTGTCTCTGTGCGGACACGGTGCGTGCTGGGCTGTCCCAAGGCTCTTCCCGTGCTACCGCAAGTCCCGGTGGGCGCTAAGCGGGGCCGGACGGTGTGTAGGGACGGGGGAACCCTGGGTGTGCGCGGGGGGGCGGGGGAAGTTGGGGTGGTTGTTCCCGGCGCGCATCGCGAGGGCGGCGGGGCCGAGTAGAGGTGGTGTTTCGGCCAAGGTGACTTTGGGGAGCTTTGCTGCGTTGAAATTGTCACCTTTTTTCTACTTAAACAACATGAAGAGTGAAATTCACCACTTGTCTGGGTTATTCTGTTTCGGTTCCGTACCGAACGTGCCGCGGAGCTGCACCTGTGGGATCACGGTGCGCTCGAGTTCAGTGGGTGCTGGAATTTCCCCTCCCCCCGTCATGCGGTTTTAAATAACCTTCGAATACCTCTCTGCTTTAAAGTTCAGCTCCAAAGTACATTTTTCTTTCTTCTTTATGCACTTATCTTAATAATATCTTAATAAAGGAAATCTATTCTAAGTACTTTCCTGGTTTCAGCTACAAGATTTTTTTTTTCCTGCTTTTCTATGCATTTATATCACTGTGACTAATTCTTTATTCCTACTTTGGTGTTTTGTTAATGGTTAAAGTAGCAGTGCCATCATGATCCTGCAACAGATCTTGCGGCTTTCCTCCCTTTTCCACTCTGCTGTGTCCATTCATGTGCGCAGGAATATTGGGCTCTCTGCAGTCGTGTTCAACAAGACAAAAGAACTCGACCCGGTTCAGAAACTCTTCTTGGACAAGATCAGAGAGTACAACACGAAGAGCAAGTAAGTAAAGGAAACTGCTTTAATGAGGGGTTTGATGACAAAAGGGGAAAATCTGTTGATTTTAACATAAAAACATCAGACATGAAGTATTGAAATTGATTCTTGACAATTTGATAGTTTTGTAGACTGGTTTGTAAATACTTAAAGTGTGTTTTCCTGCACACTTAGTGATGCTTTCCCTAGTGGGAAAGCTTGTTCTTGCATATATAATATATATTTTTTTCCTTTAAAAAAGAAAAAATCGAGTGTCATTCTCCTTGAGTAGTTAAGGCACACAGTTAAGGTCTCTTGCACACTGCATGAATGTACCATTAATGTATGAATGTATCTTAACTTTTACCCATCTACATGCTCTATAAATAGGGGTGGGGGGAAAGCCAAACATACCCTTTTTTTTGTGTTAGCTGGGGGAAACGGTTATTCTGTAGTCTTGTTTCCAGAATGGAAATAGCCTCCAAAAGCAATTGAGAATTAATGGAATTATCAGAGTGATTCATTTAACATCTTCAGTTAATAAGCAGTTCCTTCAAATGGAATCTTAGATTCTTGTAATGTTTGAATGATCTATTGACCAGGAAACTAAAATTATAGTAATTCTGTATAATTCATTCTTGGTAGATATTTCTGGGAGGAGTTAAGACGCTTCTTAGCTCTACTGCTAGAAGGTGTGTGTATCCTTACCTACAAACCCATCTGTGTAGGGAGGCAGATATTAGGTAGTTTTAGTAATTGTAAGCATGGATCCTGTGCTTGTACAACTGAATGCTGGCAATCTAAGGAGTTACTATTTTAGTTACCTGATGTTTGAATACCAAGAAGCTCCTGTCCTGGTGGGGTTTTTTTGCTTCTTCAGCGTTCAAAATATGTTCTCTTGGTAAGAACAGTTAAGCTTTACTAACTGAGATAACTAATTCAGAGATAGAAGAGATGCAAATCACAATGTTGTTAGGAATTCACACCTGGAACAAACAAAACTAAAAGTCCTGAGAGCCTCCATACTCATCAGTGTCTTTGCCGCATAAGACCACCTTTTGTCTCAAAAGGCTTGGATTTTCATCCCTCATAGTTGGATTTTCATCACTGATAGCATAAAACCTTTACCCTGAGAATCTTCTTTATGTGTAAGGTAAGGAGGCCCTAAGACGTCATATTTTGAGTTTTGGAAATACTTTAAATTACTTCCTTTAGTTGGTTATTGAAAAGGTTTTAATTCAAAAATGGGCTTGAAAATGTAGAATTTTCCATGTGAAATGTTAGAACTGAGTTGTTAACCACAACTTTTAATGTTTATTAGGCAAGCTGGAGGGCCTGTTGATGCAGGACCCGACTTTCAAAAAGATATGAATGAATCTCTTGCAAGGCTCCAACGGGCGTATGGTGAGGGAGATCTCACCAAGTTTCCAGAATTTAAATTTGAGGGTGAGTTAACAATCCTACTGAATTCTAATTGCAAGTAGAGACATGTTCACTCTCAGGTTTTTCTAATTCCCCTTTAGTTTATATTTGTATCATTAATTTTGTGTAATATGCCCTCTGGAAATCATATGCTTTTGCACAGTTCATATCTGTTTCCACGTGACTCATGTTTGCCTGTTTTAGCAGAGATGTGGTCTTCCTTATACTAACGATGAACAAAACTTGCAGTCAGATCAGGCTGTGTTAATTGTCCTTGAGACACCGTAAAAAAGAGCTCAAATAGTAATAGCCTACGGTCTGTATTTTTCTCATCTTGCCAAAGAGATCAGCAGACCATAATGTGAATATCAATTAATCTTAACATCATCTAAACTGACTTTTTTGATTTTGTAAGCTCCTCAGGAAAGCCACTGATTTCAGAAAATTAACATAGGACTTAGCTTTCTTACATATGAATATTTTGTGGCTAAATTATATTAAACCTTTATCTTCAGCTATTTGGATATGACTTCTGTTTGACTGCTCTAAGTTTGTTTTAGTGTGGAAGGGAAAGGGCAGACAGCCAAGGCCAGGCCACCATAGTCAACAACTTGTAGTTTTGATCAGATTTGCTGGGAATTCTAATTTAGACTAGAACACATCTGAAAACGTTTTGGGTTTTGGTAGTATTGCAGTTGGGTAAAGTTGGTGTCAGGTTGTTACTGGTGCAGATAAACCAGACTACCTGTAAAGTAGGACTTACTGTTTTTCTTTTTTTATTTTTCCACAATTTTAGGGATGTAGTTTCTCTTTATTTATTTTTATTTCTGTGTCATGTGTGAAACTATGCATATTAAAATTTTACTTGTTTTTGTAAGGAAAAAGGATTTGTGTGACCATAGGAATGGAGCAAAGCGCAGACACAACATGACTGTGTTCTTTTGCCACTGTTGCCTAGCCTTGATCTAATTTCAGTTAGGTTTCAAATTGTAATTATATGTGTAGAACTTCAATTTTTTTACCTTAGGGATGCTTGCTATAAGCTGAGCCTTGCCTCTCAGACATTGTATTAAAACCAGCAAGCATTAGTAGCCCATGTGCCCAAAGCCCTTAGCTTTGTGAGTCTGTACCTTTGACATCAAGAACTCCTTGGTCAGTGTTTGCATGTGGAGAGTATCTTGCTGAGTCAAGTTGAAATTGTGTGCACCTCTCTGTTAATATATACTGATAATACACTAATGAAAGAGAGAGAAGAGCTTGTTTACTTGTTCTTGTATCAGAGCTATGTTGGAAATACTTGCCCAGTAATATCCTAGTTGAATTCTTCAGTTTCTCTGCTGTCTTCTCCCCTATCCCAGGTGTTGCTGAAAGCTGTTTTGGCAGAATATTACTGACTACTTATTATACATAACTCCTGCAAGGTGAAAAAGACCTGTCTCCAGCCTAGTTGCTATATATTACTACCCACATTTAATCAGAAAGTGGGGGTGTAGACTGCAATGCTTGCTAGACTGCTTTAGCTTGCCAGCATGATGGTTAGTTTTCTTTGAATTACAAATTAATTGTGGTGTTTGAAAATTGAAGAAGAAGAGACTAACAGGAATTTTCTCTCTCCCATTTTTCCTGTAGAGCCCAAGTTTGAGGAGACTCCAAAGTGATCTCTGCAGCCTGTATACCAAACAGCAGTGTACAGCCATGGAGTTGCTGAACATGGCACCAGTTGCGATTTAATAAACGTAGTGCTTCAGTTTGATTTTAGTGGTGTGAAGAAGCTCTTAACTGCATGGTGAGCGTAACTAGCTGTGATCATCAACACTTACATGACAAAGGGAGTCGAGTAGTGCTGCTCAGTGTTACCTGCAAAATTCCTTTGTGTGCTGTTTTAATGCTTAGATATTATAACACTTGTAATAATATACCAGGAAGGAACTACTGGTTCTGTTGAGTTTAGCCAAAAAGCTTCTGCAGAAAAAACCCACTCCATGAACCTTAAGTCTGTAGCAAAGCCCTACAGTAGTGATGGAGCTGCACAGGCAAAAGCATAGGGACAAATGCCCTAGTTCTACACTGCATCAATGAACACAAAGGTGATGAAGTTAATCTTCCAGAAGAAACTGAAATCTCCTGAAGAGGTTGTAAGGTGTGAATTTCTGCGACTGAACTATTGACAAAAACACTTCAGCTTCTGAGGAGCCATTTATTCATAATAATTATTATCCAAGAAGCTACGTAAACACTTCAGCAGTTAGAGTCTACATGTTACATGTTAGTTTGAATTGTATGGATATGATTTTTCTTCAGAATGAAAGTCCACAGAGAGACAGACTTCCACATTAAACACTAAAACACTGCTTGAGCTTTAATTACAAGAAGATCTATTTTGTCAGCATAGTGAGTTTATTTCTGCACAGCTACAGACTGTAGTGAGGTCATGTATGAAAGTTACTTGAATAGATTGTTCCAAGCTGCAAGAGTGAATTGCTGCATGTACATATGAACAAAATGAGAAGCTTTCACACACAACTAAATTGAATACAGAAGCTAATTTGTCTTTAAGTTTTTTGGGGGGTTATTATTTTTGAAATGCCATCACAAGTAGGTTGACTAAATATTGGCAGTTTCTATTTTCAGTGTGTGAAACATGGGAACTATTTACAGAGCAGAGATCAAAAGACCCCTTGGTATTGTGGTTTAACCCTAGCTGGCAACTAAGCCTCTGGCTCACTCCCTGCCCCCTCCCCCTACTGTAGGTAAGGGAATTGGAAACAGAATTTATGGGTTGAGATAAAGCAGTTAAATAATTGAACCTAAGTAATAATAACGGAAAGAGAAAGAGAGAGAAAACCTGAGAAGCACAAGTGATGCACAGCTGAAGTGCTCAGCACCACTTGCTGACTGATGCCCAGTGCATTCTCCAGCAGCAAATGGCCCCTCTCAGCCAACTTCCCCCCAGTTTATATACTGGGCATGATGTTCTATATCCCTTTGGCCAGTTCAGGTCATGGTCCTGGCCTTGTGCCCTTATGGCTAGAACACCTTCTCACTGGCAGAGCATAAGACAGTGAGAAGTCTGACTCAAGGTGAGTACTGCTGAGCAACAACTGAAACTGTGTGTTATTGACATTATTCTCATAATAATTAAAAAAATCAGCTCTGTACCAGCTACTAGGAANCCCAGTGCATTCTCCAGCAGCAAATGGCCCCTCTCAGCCAACTTCCCCCCAGTTTATATACTGGGCATGATGTTCTATATCCCTTTGGCCAGTTCAGGTCATGGTCCTGGCCTTGTGCCCTTATGGCTAGAACACCTTCTCACTGGCAGAGCATAAGACAGTGAGAAGTCTGACTCAAGGTGAGTACTGCTGAGCAACAACTGAAACTGTGTGTTATTGACATTATTCTCATAATAATTAAAAAAATCAGCTCTGTACCAGCTACTAGGAAGAAAATTATTTTCCATCTGAAACCAGTAAAGTATCAGCTGCTTATTACATACCATTTATGTCATGCCAGATCCTGCCCTTTGTGATACACCACCACCTTTCCCATCTTTTTATAGATGCACACACAGATACCATTTCCTTAATCTATGGACAATTCCTGTAGAAGTCTATTTAGTTCATTGAGTCCATGACTTTTGGCTTCTGACAGTCATGACTGTCATAAACAGTTTTTCAGGGCAGGAAAGAGGATGTCTGGTGTTTGATTGTTGCATGTTGAAGCCAGTTCTGATTCCATCACTGCTTGCTTATCCAGTTCCATCGAAGTTTAATCTTAATGTGGCAGTTGAAGGGGAATTGGGTTCAGATCCCCAAAGCTGGAAGGATGGAGACAGGCACCATGAGGTGCCCAGTGCAATGGTGACATAGAAGTGGAAATACACAGAATTATACAGCAATTAACATCACACAGTTCACTGGCTGTTCAATGAAATCCATTCAATGCACAAACCAGACTTGGCCATCCTCCCATCTTACCAAGTGTGCCCAGGTCCTTGAGTGAAAACAATCCAACAGATGGGTTTGCCTTTACCCAAGGCAGGAATAACCCAGACTGTCTTCCACAGCACATTTTTCATGTGCACTATAGGGACTTTATTCCCTTCTACAGTAAAAGTTTTGATTGGGCAGGACCAGCCCACTTGGCAGATCTAGTGCTGACTCACCAGGTAGCCTTTGCCAATGTGCATCCCCAATGTTTGAAGGTCCTCCTGCCCATTGCTCTCAGTGTAGTCTAACAGTCCACTGGATCATTTAGTTTTCTCAGCTGGTGCATGATACAATACACCTACTAAATGCCATGTTCTTTGGCCCAAGCATCTGTGAGTTTTTCCAAGTACTTCTAGTTTAAATCTGCTCAGAGGCTTGGTGTTGCTCAGGGGCCTATGTGAAATAATAATTCTGAGTCACTTGATAAAGAGGGCTTACAATCAGACTAGTCTAGAATATGCATTTTCAAAAAACCCACAACATCTAAGAGAGTTTACTTTTTGAAGAAATGGATTAGAATTTCTTTCCATAGGATCAGGAGTAAATTCAGCCCTTCCACTCTACCTGGGAAACCATCCACTGGAGATGGGAGTAGCAGCTTTCCTGCAAGAACCCCCATTTGGGACTATTTTCCTTGGAATTCATATACCCATGTCTCTAGGGTAAAGGTAGGTCTTCCATCCCAATTCTTCATGCCCTCTCTCTGGTCTCTCAGCTAAATCCCATAGGGTATGCATCCTATGGTGTGTACCTTCCATATACTCCCTCTTGAGCCAATGCTTACTGTCATTAGCATGGATCTGTAGAGGTGGAGAATAGAACATATCCTCTTGGAACTGTTGAAACTCCTAGTACAGTTTATCTGATAGTTTCTCCACAGAAGAGGTGAGAGAGAAAGAGAGGTTGTCTTCAAATTCCCAGAGATGGCAAGCCTCTGCATCCACAGATGGTTGTGTGGTGTCTTTCCAGATTAATGTTGCCAGTGGGTTGGTGTGTACTCTTGGTATGCTCTACAAACTTCCACCACATGAGTCATGTGCAGAGGAATTGGTAGGCATCTATGGAGAACCTTGTGTTGTCTAGGTCAAAATAAGTAATCTCTAGCATGGCTAATTCTCTCAAGTATTGGATATCTTTCTACTTGCATGGTGACATGTAACATCTTTCTTGTAAGGATACCTTCATGCTTGACAGGAATTGCTTCCAGAGGCTGAGGACTTGTGTCCCTCATGGAATCACCTTGTCAATGCCTGCTTTCTTATAAGGTGATTCCTGCCCTCTTAATTCCAATCTGTTAGCCTCATTATCCCAGCATCAGAGCAGCCAGGTGGTAGTATGCTCATCAGGACAACAGCTGAAATATTTATGTATATCCTGCAGCTCACTCAGGAATAAGGATTGAGTGGTTGCCTCTTGTTGGCCTGTCACTGAAGTTTGTGTAGGAACAGTACGTGTTGGTGGGGTTTTGGTAGCCACAGATTGTTTCTTAACCCTAAAGAATGCCTGAACCATATGCAACAACATACTGATTGTTACCAAAAGGACCAGGTTGGTTTCAAGGGTATTCACAGGATATGCAAAGTCTTCAAAATTCTCAAATGCTACTGCAATCATCCTGGTAGGGAAGGAAGGGTTTTTTTTTCCCATGGGTTGGCTCTCTGAGGGTAAAAGGCAGTAGATGTAACTGTGGATAGTTTCCACCAGATGGCTCCCAAAGGACGGTGGGGACACACTAGGCAGGCTCATGACCAGCCATACCATAAGCCAGTACAACACCAGAACAGCCAGAACACCACAGTGATAACCTTAGCCCAGGCCTAGATAAAATGAATCAATATGCAACTAATAAACCTATACAACTAACTATTGTATAGTTAAACCAATACAATGAAGGCTTACCACAAACTTATTCTAATGTGCTCTAGTCAGATCTGTTTTTATCTCAATCTTTTGAGTCCCACATTTTGTGCCAAAAAAGGACTGCCAGCAGCTTAGCCAGCAGCTTAGCCCCATGTGGCTGCTTGCTCACTGTCCCCAACCCAGCCCAGTGGGAGAACTGGGAGAAAAAAGTAAAATTGGAGGGTTGAGAGAACAACAGTTTAATAATTGAAATAAGATACTAATAATACTAATGATAATTATAATAATAATGATAATAATAACAACAACAATAATATGAACTGTAGTGAAAAGGAGAGAGTAAAGCCCAAGAAAGACAAGTGATGAACAACAGTTTCTCACCATGCACTGATCAATTCCTAGTCTGTCCTCCAGCAGCAGTTGGCTCCTCCTGGCCAACTTCCCCAATTTAAATACTGGATGTGATATTCTGGTGTGGAGGTGGTCACCAAGCACCAAGCCCATTTGAGTTCCAGAAGTGTTTGGACAGTGTTCTCAGGCACATGGTGGGATTCTTGGGGTGTCCTGTGCAGGGCCAGGAGGTGGACTTCATGATCCTGATGGGTGCATTCCAACTCAGCTTATTCTATGAATCTGTGATTCTATGCATGTCCCTTTGGACAGCTCAGATCAGCTGTCCCAGCTGTACTCTGTCCTTTGCTTCTTTTGCACCTCCTCACTGGAAGACCATGGGAATCTGAGAACTCCTTGACTTGGAGTAAGCACTACTCAGCAGCAACTAAAACATCAGTGCGTTATCAACTTTATTCTCATATTAAATCCCAAACACAGCTACTACAAAGAAAATACTCCCAGCTGAAACCAGGACACTGATACTTTTGTATAACAAGTAGTTATTTCATATCCCTCACAGAGGTTGAAATCTTCTAAATAACAAAGGACTTGGTATGCTTGAAATCCTAAATAAAGCAAACAAGGTTACATAAAAAATAGTTCCAAAATTTTAAGCAGGTTAATATTTAGTGTACATTTCAGAAGAAACTAAGGCATTGAGCTTGACAAGAAATGTGTCTGATGCACTGTTAGTAAATGTTTATTCTTTTCTGGGATGGGAGGTCTACAAAATGCACTCTACACTGATGTAGTAACCTATTCATAAATACAGGTATCAAACAGCTCTGTTCAGCGTGTGATTTTTAAGTGTACTAACAATGATAAACAGATACCATAGCTCTTAAAAGCTTTATCCTTCTCACTCAGAGCAAACAGATAGTTGGTCTCAGGAAGTTTCTTATATACATACTAGATCAAGGAATAAGCTTGTGCAATTTATTATGTTTTGTTTTGATTAAGGAAATGGGTGGTGTTCAGGGATCTTTCAAGGTTACATCAGTATTACGCATGCTACTTAAACTCCTAATGTCCCTAAACTGTAGATAGCGATATTAAGGTACTCCTAGTTGAAGCTTTACTTTGAACTCTAATCCTTTTGCACTAACCTGAAAAGCTGGAATTATGTACATGTAGTTAAAGCCTTTGAGCCCACTCAAGGAAGTGGGTGGAAGTAGTAAATTCAGCTTCCGTATTTATTCAAGTCTTTTGACCCACATTATTCTTAGAAGAGTTAGGGCCCAATCTTTCTCTCATTGCTCTCTCAGACTGTGTCTCAGTTAGTTAATATGTACAAAAAGATGCAAAGTATGGAGCAAGATGCTGTAGTTGTGTGGCACTTGAGACTATGCAATAGGAAGCTGTAACTGCAGACAGAGATAAAGTATCTCCAGGTACTGGAGCCAGGTAATGGCACGGTAGGAGTGAGGAGTTCGTGTACATGTGCAAAGACATTACAGATCTAAGGAACTTTGAAGGTATCTAAAGCTTTTAAAACACACTAGTGAACACAAAAGACTTGCCTTTTCACTTGTAGATTGATAGTTCATTTTCTTTCTGTTAACAGAGCAGGAAAGGAATACAGGTTAAATAGAGACTTTTTTGTTGTTGGTTTATAGGAGCCTTTGGGAACCTTATATATGAATGCATTTTTCCAGATTTCCAGCAATCATCGGGGTTTTTTTCCCCCCTCTCTTAGGAAAAAAACTTACAATAATAAATCCATTGAATGCTTTTAGATACCAGTCATTATCTCATAAACCGCTGCCAAACACCTTCTCTAGCTTGTCTTTCAGTTACACGTTTTGTCTAGCTCATGGCCAAAACTAAAATAGCTTGAGAAATTCTGACTTGCTACAAAGAAATTTGAATGAAATAAATCCATATCAAAGGAATAGACCAAGCACTATGAGAAAGTTTCCACCAGTTATATTTTTACAAAACACTTCCTGAAATAACCTGTTGATATGGATATGAGAGCAGTTCAATTTGGTTCTGATTGTCTTGTGTCTAGTTTGAAGAGGAGACACATGAATGCCTATAGCTGAGTTAGGGGTGTAACCTATAACTGTGTGAAAGACATCTCTGCATTTACCACAGTAATGTAATGATTCACTTTCTGACCAGCACACTGGTTTCTAATAAGGAAACCAGCTAGTGTGTAGGATCACGTTTATCTGTGTCAAGAACGCTACTGCACAAGAATCATGTTAGAAAGGCTGTAAAAATCATTACAGTTACTAAATCATCTGAAACATAAGTACAGTTTGCAGTGATGCAAGTACTACTTGCATCAAGATACTTACTGGGAAGAGCTTTCCTCTGAAAAAGAAAAAAAAGAAAAAAAAGAAAAAGAATTAGCACATGAACAGTTTCCTTAGCTGATTTAAAGTTCTTTGAAATAATTATTCCTAGAATATTCAGCTCTTCAGTTGCTAGAAGGAGTTTCTGAACCAAACGTCTCTTTTTGGTCTTGTGAGTTTAGGCAGAAGAAAGATTAGGTTGCTTTCAAGGTCAAATGAAGCTCCAAGTGAACTCTAACGAGCAGCTCTGTAGCCTCTGGTACTTTCAGGCAGCTGACCTTTTCAGACTCCAGTGTTTGGTATCCATTGTTGCTGTGCTCAACCCTACAGGTACCAATGTAAAGGCTACAGAGAGGGTTGCTGGGTGTTAAGCTTATTGCAGCAATCCCTAAAAGCAAACTTTTTCCATGATCTACAGGAAGAAGACAGTTAATTTAGTTTCCCTTACTAAAACTGGTTTATTTTTATGTTGCCTTTCTTAGGCTTTCCTTATTCAAAACTAGAGTGGAGAGGTTCCAGGAACCAGGATCTGGCTTGTTACTTTCCCTAGGTTGTTTTTTGGTAGCCTTAAGCAACTGCACAAACATCTCCTTGTCATTTTCAAAGTACCTTTTGCAGTAGATATTGGCAGAATAAAAATGTCTGCACAAAATGTTGTGGTTTTAATGCTCTCCAGCTTTAGTACCATACAGTTAGAACCTAAATGGAAAGGAGGACATGTCATCAGAATCATAAAATTATGGAATGGTTTGGGTAGGACGGGACCTTAAAGATCATCTAGTTCCAACTCCCTGCCATAAGCAAGGACATCTTCCACTAGATCAGGTTGCTCAGGAATCCCTCCAACCTGTCCTTGAACACTTCTAGGGATGGGGCATCCACAGCTTCTCTAGGCAAGAGAGAGTGTCATGGAAACTCTGCTAAATAAAGACATTTTTTTACACAAGGAAGGAGTGATTTTATTCTACTTACTTGCAAAATAGCCCTTTTTTTGGGCATAGAATACTCCAAGGCCAGACAGTACCATCACCAGAGCCACAAATAGTACAGCCACAATGATACCGCTTACATTAAGGTCATCTGTAATTATAAAGCAGAAGTCCAATGTTCTAAATTGTAAAGATTTCCACTGGTTGAATTTTTTCCCCTGATTACCACAGGCATTTTTGTATCTATTAGTCTTTGACCCAGGATGAAAAAGTTAATTAGTAACATTTAGATGTATTTAAGCAGTAAAAAGCACTAATGTGCCACAGCCACTTCAGCAGAAGTGCTTGGTACACATCAACTGCTTAGTTTGGGTCAAAAGTAAGGAAAGAATAAGAACCAAGGATACATACTCCTCATCATATCTACTCCAGATAAGTATTACTCAAGTCATATGTCTCTGAGGAAAAATATCTTGAAATCTTTTTAAGTGTTAAAGCAAGTTTTTTATAGGTAATTTGCTTAACACAACTGAAACAGCTGATGGCAATTGGGTTCCACTTCTAAAGAACTCATGGAATGAGTTATTTGAAACACAATGATTTTTTCATTTTTAAATAGCAAGGCTTTTAAAATACAACACAATAAAGCTGAGTTTCCTGAAGTTAAACTCTACACCAGACTATTGAAACATCTGGCCATTTTTATTTTGAAGGTGATGGCTTGAGTTCAACCATGACAAGGACCACATCCATATCCTGATATAATCACTAAGAGGTTCAGACTATTATCCATTTTAGGAAAACCAAAATCATCAACCAGCAGAAACATTTTTATGGGTTTTTGTTATGTTTCCAATTACTTATTTGGATTCCAACTTTAAGAATATGTTAATATATAGTTGAGATTTTTACCCCAAAACCTATCAATTTTTGTACAATTTAGGCTGACAGAATTTAGGACTTAGTGCATATTTTCACAGAGTGATTCTGTCTCAGTAGCTTGAGGAACATTTGCTTATAGTCCACCAGGAATGCATTAAAATCCATGACACAGTGATTTTCATTTAAGTTCCAGGAAAGCACCTTATGGAACTTGGCAGTTCCATGTGCTGCTTTATGGAACATTTGGACATGATCTTCTCTGCAGTGGTTATTAGGATTTGTTACTATTTGCTTTCCTATGATATCTGCAAGAACCAGTTGTATATTTTGCAAAAACCTTCACACATTTTGGGTTATTACAGACTGTTACATTAAGATTTCTCCTGAATGAATTCCAAAAGGGAGGCTTTACATAAAGGAAACACCCCAGTGGGCTCGCACACTCTTCTGTAAGGCTTCCACAAAAGCATTTGGAAATATTAACATTCTCATATGACTGATGCTTTTCTGTGAAGTTCAGTGTTTAGCAATCTAAAAGCTGTTTACTGCGATAAGGAACTTATTATTTCTCCTCCTCCCAAATGCCATAACCAAATAAAAAGATTTAATTCAATCTAATCTTAATTTCTTAGTTACACTATGCAATTACATGAATCCTAGTGCAAGACTATTTTCCACCATTATTTTCTTTAATACATACCGACTTGCATTCGCTTCACTGAGCATTTCTGAGATAACCCAATCCCATTGGAGGCTTCACAGAAATACTCTCCAGTGTCATTCTTTGTAACTGTATTAAACAGCTGTTAAGAAAGAGTCCAAAACCATCATCAGAACAGGGGGAAAAAAATTCTGTAGGATAGAAATGTTGACATATCAGTGTGTGGATTTGATTGTTTTAAACAAATAAAACCCAAAAAACCCTGAAGGCAAGTAAGAAATTCTGGTCCATTTCAACCTTGTAACAGCTCCCTAGTCACATTACCTTGGTCCTTCAAGTTCTACTTGTTGCCTAAGAGGTTCCTTTAGATGGACATTTAACAAAGTGGAGTGTATCTACAAGGAAATTAATTTTCAGTGTATCAGAACTTTCCAATAATATCCACTTCTTTAGATATGCTCTAATTTCAGAATACCTGAAATAAAACAGTTTGTTCATTTTATCAAAACAACAACCACATTAATTGATCCTTCAAAAAACACATACAATATGATGCATTGTCAGCTGAAATTTTTCAGAAGTAAAGAATTGTTTGGGTGGTTCTCAACCTTCCAAAAACACACTTTTTGTCTTCTTCCAACAGAGAAATGCTAAACCACACTATTTATCAAATGCTACTACTACTGTAAAAATGAAAATGAGAAAGTGAGAGTGTAGCAGGACATCTCCCCCAGCCACAGAAGAGCTTATCTGTTGCTTGTTAGCTGGTGCAATAACTCAGGGCATCTTGCTCTCACATGAGCCTCATGTGAGCTGTGGTGAAGTAACTCAGTCAGGACAGTTTGTCTTGTTGCTAATTATTTCATCACTATGGGATTGATGCTTTCAGCTGAGAGTAAACATCTTCCTGTGGAGGCAGATGTGGAAAGACAAGCTGGAATTTCTGATTGACATACACTTCACTTTATAAATTATAAAAGCTATACCATATTTTCACAAAGCAGAAATCTTCCGCACATTTCCAGGAAATGTGTGGGGTCTTCTCCCCAAAGTCAGGACGCCACCTTGTGGTTACTCTCCTGGGGGCTGAGTGAAAGGACTCAGTGTATGCTATCAGGAATTCGGTGGTAAATTACATTGACTCCTAATCTATACTATTTCTTTGCTAGCTATAATATAGGTACCTTAATGTCATGCACTGTTTTATGTAATCTACCAGTAGTTCTTTTATTTTAAACTGTGTAATAAGTAACTGTTTAAGGCCTCTTGTCTGTTACCTTCTGCCAATTCAATAAGTAACTCATTTTATAACAGACCTAACTGTCCATTCTTAAGAACTTGCAAGCGAGAGAGATTTAGGTGCAGGTCACCTAAGTAGAGCTGCTGCCAAAAATCTAAGCCTAAGGCAGGGCTTGTCTACAGCTCTCACTTGATCCATAACAAAGAGATAGATAGAGACTGACCTCATGTCAATTCCAGTGTTTCTGATTTTTTAATCATTAGAATTGTTAACTGTTTCTTTTTAATGCATGACATGCTTCAATATTTTCAGAACTGATTAGTAAGTTTGAGTAGTCCACGTGATTTCTGTGATGTGTTGAAGGATCCTCAGAACATCTGAATGCTTAGTCATACTTCAGTTTCCATGTTTGAATTTGCACAAGAGTAGTGTTCATAGAACTTTTTTCTTCTCATAGAAGAATCTCAGAACCCTAAGAAACATCAAGTTTTTTTGAAGGATCAGCTAATGGAGGAAGAATGAGAGAGAGACAGGCAATTCTGAAAGGAAAAAAAACCCAGCACCACAACTCACAAAACAAACTACAACTCAAACGAAGAACTAAGCTTACTTACAGTCCCAACTCATTCCCACTGACTTCACAGGTTCTGGATGGGAAGTTGGCACTGGATTGCAGAGATTCTGTACTGCCCTGAGTGATGGACTCTCCTTGAAGTGTACAAAGCTATTATTCCAAATTTTAAGGTTGTCAAATATAGCTCTGTTGCTGACCAAAAATGCATTCTCACCTGGCACTAGTTTAACCAACTGACAAGGTAAAATTTGTCATGTAGTTTTAGATTCTCAGTTAACACAACTGCAGCCTTGCACCTCACCCAATTTGTGTGTATCATTCAACGTCTATGGCTTGTCATTGGTTTGAGGCAGAAACTACCTTCTACATTTCTCACCACATATTTCAGCATGACATTGACCTCCAACAAAGACTGTGAAATTTTGGATTTAGATCACTGTGCATCATTGTACTGAACAGTAAATTTGGTCTCCTTGACAGCTGTCTATGACAGAGTTGGTTATTACACTTACCAGAGTGCCAGACTTTTTATTCATGGTGTAAGTTATGTTTGCTGCTCTAGCACTGCCTGTTCCTGTCTTCTCCAGCAAGGCAACACCATTCTTGTACCACTGGTACTCAGACGGAGGGGAGCCCTCAGTTTCCTTACAGCTCATCTGCACGACTGTTCCTGTCATTGCGGAGCTGGGTACCTCACACACTGGAGTAGTCGGAGCAACTGGACAGTGAAATTGCACTTGTTACACATGTACTTATACTGTCCACACGTGTCAGAGACTGAAATAGTTAATGCCTCAAACATTGATACAAAGTTTTGCCCATTATAACAAAAACTCTATAAAAAAGCTACAACAAAAGAAGCCTCCCTGAAGATATCTGACTGAGACTTTGGACAGAATGTCCAACTGCTGAGATTAGATAAAAGGAAAACCCATTCTTCAATCACCTGAAACAAACAAGTCAACAAGGAAAATAATGTGAGTCAAACCCAGCATCTGTGCTAAGAATCATCTCTAGCTTGCTTCAGGGTAGGGGAGTCCATAGCCCACAGACCCCTTTGCTGGGACCAGGTTTGCACAGAAATCCCCTCCAAGCCGAGGTGTGGGGAAGTTTCAGTGTGTTGTAACCTCTGCTCAGGGGCAGTGAACCCATCCTCCCTTACACAAACTGGCTATGGGATGGCCACATCCACAGGACATTCACGTGACAGGCAGCTGAGGGGGTGCCTTAATCCATCAAAAGCCCCCTGAAATGCTCCCCAGAGTCATTCCTAAAGCCTTGCACCACAGAATTGCACGTGATGCAACAAACCCAGAGTCTGTTGTAAGAGACAATGACAAACTCCGCCTGCCGCCCCAGGGAGGTGCCAGGATTTTCCTACCTAGCCTGAGTGCATGTTAACCCATCATATTCTATGCTGTCAGGGGGGACCTTCACCACCAAGAAGACCAGATGGAGAGGATCAATGAAACATCACTGGGATCCACAGAGTGGTAATATTTTCCTTATTCTGTCCCTGTTACTCTCTTTCTGTCCCCCGCACCTATTTCCTACCTCTCTCTCTCTCATATATTTACTATTAAATAAATCCCATACTATTGTCACTGGCCTATGGCCTCATTTGCACCTTAATTCAGGCAGGGGCATTTCTAAGAACTTTAGTAATGGGATCATGACAACATGCCAACAGGCTGACAGTCATTGTGAGGAGGTGAGCACTTGTGCACATTTGATAACGACTACATCAATGAAATGAGGTGTGGGAGAAGGGCTAGAAGGCACAATCCTACTGCTGAGAGCACAGTAAAATTTATGAGTTGCTAAAAATTAAAGAGGTGCTTACTGCCAGCCTCCCCCTATCATATGCTGTGTCATCCTGTCTCCAATCTGTGCATTTTCATCCAGCCCCAGAGAGTTTGTTTCACTTTGTTTCTTGTATGGAACCTCTTGCTCATAGACAGAGATTGGAAAACTCAGAATCTGTAGTCCAGTAATTGCCCCCTTTCCTGTCCTAGTATTTAAAAACTGAAGTGAGGAAGAGGAAAAAGAGTTTTTGTATTAAAAGGAGTCAATTTTTGAGAAGTGATTTTAAGAAGTGATACTTCTCAAATTTTGAGAAGTGATACTAATTCGCATTAACTTTCAAAAAGGTTTGTAAGCAACACAATGCCCCCACACCCTTGCCCTTTCTCTTTTGGCCCCGAAAACTTCAATTTTAAATTAAGAAGCCACATTTAAAACAGGAAAGCTGTTGAAAAAGTATAAGAAAGAAGGAATAAGTGGGGTTATGTGGCTACTGAGCTAGCTAAGATGGATAACACCTTAGCCCAGGTAGCCTATGCAGAAACCATAAGCCTGAAACCATGGGAGGTAGGATATAGAAATTAGGATGCTATAGCATCATTCCAAAATAGGTCATGTCTCTGGTTCTACTTCTCCGTTGGTTCAAGACCTTTGACATATATAATCAAACCCCTATCCCCTGTTCAGAATTGGACCCCTGCCCCCATGTAACCTTATATATTGTTAAATTAGCCATGCCTCTGGGTCTTTGGATGCTGCCTCCCAAACCATGCAGTCACTGTGTTTGTGATCAGACTACCATTAAAGTTCTGCATTCAGGCATTCCATCATTCCCATCCTGTTTATTTTGCCACACTCCGGCCAGCCAGACTGGACCCAGAATCACACTGCCGACTGTGGTAAGTGGTGCCCAAATTGGGACACCCATATTGGGGAACCTCTCAGGTTCAGTTTGGCTGGGCCTTTGGCCAACTGGTAGGACTTTTCCTCTCCACTGTGGATTACTCAGCATCAGGCCTGACCTATTTTGGTGAGATGGTCTTCGGAGGAAGCCCAGTTGTCTCAAAAAGATGCCTGCAAGGAATGCAGGTGAGCAGAGAGAGACAGAGCTTTTCCTATTTTCCTACCCTTACCAGGGGGGTATATCCCACCCCATCCAAGTTTTGCTGTGCTGTAGAATGGGTTTAAAGCTCTCTACTTTAGAACAGGAAGTATATGGATGTTTCAAAAAACTTTTAGCAGACCATGGGAAGGAGTCCAGAGGAGGCCATGGAGATACTCTGAGGGCTAAAGCTGGCCAGCAGGAGTCATGGGAACCCATGCAGGCTCACGGCTGTGCTGGTGACTGTCACCCTGGCAGCTTGGGCTCGTTCTCAGGTGAACCCCTGACCATGGACACAGCACTCTGCAGCCCACATCAGTCTGGCTGGCTTGAGATGCTGAACCAGTCCTGTTCAGGTTTGTACTGTGATCCCAGGTGAGTGACGCACACACCTCATTCATCACTGCCTGAATGTCCATCTGCTGCCCTTTGAACGAGACCAGCAAAGGGACTTGAAGTCTAATGGCTTTCCTGGAGCTGGGAAATCCACAGCTTTGGGGCTGCTTTTCTGGCGCACGTTAATTTTGATGTTTCAGTTGGCACTTCCACACAGAAATTGATGGGATATGTGGGCCTCCATCAGTGTTGAGTCATCAGAACTGGTTTAAAAAGTAGTGGTTAAAAAAGGCCATACCCTAGAGGCTCCTACCTATGGGAAGATGTAGGTGCCATGGCTCTTAAAGTGTGGATTTAGCTCACTTGAAGCACAGGAGGAAGGTAGAGGAAGCAAACTTAAACCATTAACGAGTGTCATTACATTATCATGTTTATGGTTTCTGCATAGGCTACCTAGGCTAAGGTATTATCCATCTTAGCTAGCTCAGTAGCCACAAGGTTATCTCATTGTTGGCGCTAATCAGAAGTTCATGCATTTATCATATTTTGTGAAGAACTTAGAGACTTCATATATAATTTTAAAAGATCAACTATTATTATTTTTAATAGAACAAATACAGAATCTACAAAAAAAAGTGGTTTATTTTGTCCCTGTACAGGTAAAAAAGGAAAACTATTGGCCTCTACCAGTCATCCAGTGGGACAAATACCAAACCCAATGTGAGAACAATGTGCTCAGTATTCACTTTTAAATCCACTCCCTAACTGGGAAAGAAAACAAAGACCCACAAAGAACAACTGCTCCCCAGCAGGCACCACCATCTCTCCTGCAAATAAAGTCCACCGATTCCCAGCTCTCAGGCTGTCATTGCACAAAAACTCTCTCCTTCCAAAACCAGAAGGAGACTGTAGCATATTGGAATGAACTTCTGTTTATGAATATTTGATAAGTGTTGACAGATGCTGACTTTCCAGTGCCAAACACCCATGATCATCTTATCCAGATTCTCAGTCACTGAGCTATTTCAGTTTTCAGAACTGAAATTCATTTTGATATTATAAAACCCTAGTTATATTCCTTTCTAATGCTAGTGTGACTTTTGCAAAGCTGTTTTGTGATGTTGTAGAATGTTCATGTGCCAAGTGTGTTTATAAACCCAGCCTGAAGAAGACCCAAAAAACCAGCAGCCACATACTATGTGGACAACCCTACCTTCAACATCCCAACACCCCATCATCCAGTTTCTTTAAAGAGCTTAAGTAATAAAGTTTGTACCCAATACTGTGAGAGTAATAGTAGCCTCTCCCAGGCGTTGCCCCTCTTCACTCTTGGCACTGATTTCACAGCGGTAGGTCCCAGAATCCCTTCTAGTCACATTCCTAATTCGGATTCCTGTATTCAGCATCTCTGCTCGGCCTCGAAGATCACCTTTAAGGAGAACAGACACAGAGGTTTCTGCTCTTCCCTTATAGAATCATAGAATCACAGAATGGTTTGGATTGGAAGTTGTGGAGGCTGTTAAGCCAGACAGTGTTAATACAAACACACTCCCCTGGAGAGAAGCTAGACAATAATATAAACATGCCTCCTTAGAAGGAGAGCAGTTAGGCCAGACAGAATATAAATACAACCCCCCCAAGGGAGAAACCCTGGCAAACAGCTGCCTATGTTATGGTGAAGAAATGTGTTATACCCCATTGGGGTTTTTTTACCCCAGCTGATTGGTCCATTTTGGATCCTTCCCCTGATTGGTCCCTTTCCAATTCCTGTCCTCATTGGCCAAGTTGTGAACCCCCACCCCTAGCTACCCGATATAATCCCTCTCCCTTGGGGCCAGTGGTGGGTTCTCTTTCCCTGTGGACTTCGTGGAATAAAGAAGCTTTCCTGGAGACCGGAAAGACTCCATCTCACTTTTATTCCTGTGTCACCTGGGGCGGCAAACGTGGCTCTGCTGCTCAGGCAGCCTCACAAAAGAGCAAATCACTGCACTTGATAGTGCACCTAAAATGCTGATAATTTTGCACCTAAGGGTGCACAGAGAGCTGAATCACTCTCTGCCTGAGAGTGCCTGTGCCTCTGCCGACCTAGGTATCTTTTTAAAGACACTTCTAGGGGGGAAGGTCATGGCACCTTCAGCACTGGACCAGACTGTGACAAGAAGGGACCTTGAAGATCATCTTCCACTCCCACTGCCATGGGCAGGGACACCTTCCACTAGACCAGGTTGTTCCAAGCCCAATCCAACCTGGTCTTGAACACTTTCAGAGATGGGCCAGCCAGTTTCTCTGGGTAACTTGTGACAGTGCCTCACCACCCTTATAGGGAAGAATTTCCTTTGTATATTTCCTCTGTATATCTAACTTAAATTTCCCCTCTTTCAGTCTGAAGCAAATATCTATGGCTCATTGGCTTATTCTGAAATCATGTGCAATTTATTGATATTTTATGTCATATTGTACATTAAACTATTGCTCATTTGTTCAGTGTTAGTTACCTCTCAGCAAAGAGCAATATGTAATCCCCTTCTCAAGACAGTATGAACCTTCCATGTAGTCCAAAAGACCACCCTCAATTCAAAAAACCTCCATCTGCCATACATTATCCAGTTGGTAAATGGAATGCATTTTTCTGCAGGTGTTTCAAGAAAAGATGCCCAGCAGTAGTGAGGTGACTGAGAGACATCCCTTTCCACTAGAGACATGGCAATCACTAACTTAATTACTTTAAAGAAAAAGTTGTGAGACCACAGCAGAGTATTTGACATTTTAACTTGGCAACAAAAACTTGATGGATTTAGCAAAGATATTGTCATCAGACTTCTTACAATGAAGTTTTTTAGTTCTACATCTTATTATGAAATTCAAGTTACATGCACACACACAACCATGAGTTCCAGTGTTTCTCTAAATTAAATACATGCAGAAAAAACAAGGTCCACACATCTGCTAGTTCTACAAGCTAACAAAATTTCTGTGCTTTTATTTTATTTCCCAAACTTAATTTATTGTGTACAACGTAGTAGAGACCCATATGTTCTCCAACACACAAAGCTGAGCTAAATCCTTTTCAGAACATACAAGGAGAAACTCTACTTCTGAAAAGAATACAAATAATTTAAAATACACAGCTGAGTTTATATTTTAGGTATATAAAAATGCTGCATTATTCATATCTAAGCCTCCTGCTTTACAGGAGGCTTCAGAAACCTCTTTTTAGGATAGAAGTGCAGAGCCTGCAGTAGTTATGGGGAGTTTACATCCACATGGAATTTCATTGTTGAAAAATCCCAAGGAGTCTGCAGAACCATTTTTCTTAGTCTAAAGAATTTTATTATATTTAACTTCATTAAAAGGTAACTAATAATTGACAATATTCTAAAGAAATGCCTTTTTCTTCCCCAGAGAAGAATTTTTTTCTCAAAAGGACAGCTCTTCTATCTGAACAGTCAAGAGCCTTTTTGTTCAGTCATTCTTGGTGTTGTCCCCCCCCAAAAGTCAATAGCTATGCTAGAAAATGATATGTTAAACTACTGTTTTTAGTACTGTACCTGTAAATTCACTATTGTAGTAGACAAATGAGACTCCTTGAGATTGGATTTTCTTCCACTCTATTCTTAAACTCATCCCTTTTGAAAATTTGTGTTTGCAACTAAGAATAGCCTCTAGAGGGAAGAAAAAAAAAAAGACAAAAGGGAAAATTAGAGATTTTAGTATTGTGTTGGCACAGGTTCAGGCTTCATGAAATTCATGTTCCCCCTTCAAAAGAATCTGTACAGTCAGCAATGGCCAGATCTGCTTCTCAAAGTGATGCTTCTCCAGATTTACACACAGTGGGGGAAAAAGAAACCAGTAATTTTCCTATACTTTAGTGGCCTTTGGGTCAAACTTAATATGCTGGGGACTAGATATTCCCATGCTGGATAAGGTTTATTACTTTTCCCATCCAACATGGGTATATCTAGTTCATCAATTACATTCTTTATTACTACTGTCATTTCAGTTTAAATATTTTTGAGCAGATCAATGCTTAAAAGGGGACTCTGATCCTGATATAAATGTATTTTTGGAATTACCATTCTGAATTCAGTACCAATAGTTTTTCTGTTTAAATGTATAACTTAATGGAGATGGAAAATATTCCCTTAGATGATTTAAAGAAACAAGTGTAATATAGACCTTGCTACCTGTAAGCTACTTATTTTCCAATACAGGCCACAATATCACGAGCAAAAGCATTTATAGTTTTGACAAGGCCAGTCTAGCTTTTATGATGCAAATATGCACTGCTCAAACATAATCAACCATCATCTTCCTTTCCAGTCTCAACAAATAAGGCTGGAAGGCAATTAAGAGCTACTGACAGATCTACTCACTTGCCCTGATTTGCTAGGTCTGTGCTGAAAAGAAACAAAAATCCAGACTGGTAGCCTTGGTGATATCTCACAGGGGAAAAAAATATCCAGACTTGAAAGAAAAATTGAGGTAGGAGGGCATTCTTGCCAGAAACATGTTACACATACACTGGCCGTTTTGAAAAACATACTGTGTTCTCAGGAAGTCTGAAGTTCCTGACTTCAGGTTGAGTGGATGGGTGGAGGCTTCCTGAATCTTAACATTTGGTAGTTTCCTTTATATTTTGTTTTTGTATTCTTCTAACAAAGAAAAAACATCATTCAAGCTCAGCTTGTTTTGCTACTGGCCTTGTGACAGCTGGCTTGTCAAATGAGCTGGTCTATATTAGCTGACACAGAGGCAGCTCAGCTGAAGTGTTCTCAGCTGAATAAGTCACCTGTGTCTTGAATTAAGTGCCCCTTTTTTGCATGCCATGTGTGTTTGTTTCAGAAAAAAAACCCTAGCATTGATCCCCACACACTAATCTTATTCGGAGAAAATGAATGGATGGAAGAAAGGGAGTGTGCACAGAACAGAGACAAAATAATAAAATCATCGTTAGTTGTAGCTCCCCTCTGCTGCTTTTTCCTATAGTAATGGAGTCAGGGAGAGGTATTTTTCAGAGCAGGTGTACTTGACTTGCATCAAGGTAGGCTGACAGGATACTGTGCATCAGCACTGGTACTGCTAGGCCTGCAAAAGCCCTCTGGAATCTTGGAGAGATCTGCACAATGTTTAATTTGGATTTACATCTGGTCAGGAGGCTATCATTGGTGATAGAATTATAGAATATTTCAAGTTGGAAGAAACCCTAAGGATCAGTGAGCCCAACTCCTTGCTCCTTGCAGAACTACCTAAAACTAAACCATGACTGGGAGTGTCACCTAGATGCTCCTTGAGCTCTGTCAGGCTTGGTGCCATGACCACTTCCCTGGAGAGCCTGTCCCAGTGCCTGACCATCCTCCTCTACAGTAACAGAAGTTAAAGGAGAAAATGAAAATGCATTTCAGACCAGCTGCAGTCAGTGGAATAACTGTGTCTACTGGCCCTACCATCCTATAGTGCTGCTGCACATGGAGAGCTTGTCTTGCCATCTGGGCTGTGCTAAACTGATTTCATTCAATGTAAGAACAACAAAAGAACAAAATGCAAGCCATATACCATATAAAAAGCCAGAACCTAATCAAGCTTCAATATTACCTGCATTTCTCCCTGCTTTTGTATGCCTTGAGCTCGAAATGTATTCTGTCAAGAGAAGTCCAGATGACAGCTTTAGAGACCTCTAAAATATTTGATTATTACCTCAAGAAGCTGAGTAAGGTTTAAAGTTCAGAGAACAGTTTTTTCTGTCCCAAATTCCCACCTCTTGCCACTCCAAATTCAAAAAACAAACTCATATAACCCACAAACCTCACACTGCAGTACACCCCTTTCTCATCCACCCAGCAAACAGGTTTTCCTCTTTGCCTCTGTAAGTTCCCCAGTTATTTGAAGTAATCTGCCATTTTATATATGACACATACATATATAACTATGTAAATAGCGATTATAGCTACTGACAAGTAAAAATAGCCATTACATTATTTTTATTTATCATTAGCTAACCTATATCTGTTCTCTCTAGTCCCTTTTCTGTCTTGTAAGATATTTAATATTTCTCCTTTCCATCAGCTCACATAATATTGTGTGGAAAGAAACCAGGCAGAAGTTCTGACTGACAAAAGCAGTCAAAGAACCCTAGAACAGGTGAGGTTGAAAAGTAAGAGAAAATGGAAACAAGACCAAGACAACACAGAATTAGTGGAGAGTAGGCACAAGATCCTTCTAGAAAAAGGAAAACAATCTCAATAGGTGCACAGCTTCTGTATACATAGTTTGCATGTATTTGTATATATTAAAAATTATGACAACAATGCCCATACTGTACCCTTAAACTCCTCTGCTTTTACATTTTTGTTATCAGTTTCAATGGAGATTCCAGACACATCAGGATCTGCAAGGGGACAGCAAAAAAAGACAATTCAACTATAAACATTTGTCATTTCATATGTGCTTCAGCAGCTACAAGCAATATTTTTGAGACCTCCTCAACTGTACAGGTTAGACATTTCCTACAAGAAAGAGTACAAACTAAGAGCTAGACCAAGGCTGGCCTTGAACAGGTCATCTTTTTATCTCCAGGCACTGGCATCTGTAAAAAATAAATATTTCTGTTTTACAACGGCATAATGATATTTACATGTGAGCAGTTCTATATAAACAGTAAATATTTTTTACTGGGGTAATGCCTCAGTCTGTTTATAACTGGGGAAACGTCTAATAATCCATAAGTGTATTTTCCATTATATTCTTATTACAAGGCATGCATATTTGCTGAAGAATACCACTTACAGATTCTACAGGGTAGAAAATATGTACAGTAATTGGCAATTATCTCAAATTCTTGTTGAAATGGGAAGGAAGATAATCAAGATTTATTGAGTTTTACCCCAAAGAGAGAAAAAAATCCCCATACACTCTTGGATATTTCATTGTTGTGTTCCACTAAGGGAGAACTGTGGAAGGTTCTTTTAAAACAGATGACTAAGGATGGAATTAAGTGAAATGAGGTAAGCATTATATCTGAGAACCACTTATTAGTAGTGAAAAGGATTTTGCCCTACTAAGGAAGAAAAGACAGAAAAAGAACAAGAAGGAAAATGAATGGGGAGAGAAACAGAGGAGGGCTATGGAGTGAAAAAATGGGCATTACCACCAGAATTTCAGAGTGTGCAGTCGAGGTCCTGTTGGCAGGTGGTGTATGAACATGGCATGCCGGTGGAGCCTTTGCAGCTCTGGGAGCAAAGGCAGAGCTCCTTCATCGATGGACAGCCAGACACAAGATGAATGGGCACTTGGGCAGGAGATGCAGAACTGTGGATGGGATCATTGTTGCCTGTCATAGCAACAGGCTAGATCAGCAACACAAAGTTGGGAGTAGGCGGATCAGGCAGGAACAAGGCAGGCAGGTCTGAAGCAGGTAGGGCATTGGGCAGGAACACAGGCAAGCAGGACAGGTGACAGCTGGAGCACACGAGGGAGGCAAAGTGGTAGGGCAGGACACAGGAAGTGGTCAGCAAGCATCCAGCCAGGGAGAGGGAAGCAAGTGAGCAAGGGCAAGCGAGGGCCAGTGAAGGCAAAAATGGGGGCAAAAGAACCAGCTAGTCAGGGTGTAAAAAATGAGGTTCACTCTCCTAGTAAAATTTAAAAGTTGAATAAAGGATGATAGGAGAAAAAGACAATAAAGCAATGGCCAGGTGCTTGGCATTCAGCCAAGAGCCCATCTGCTATTTCAGAGACACTCTTTATATACTTTTTCAATTGCATCAGTCTATTGCATTTTCCTAAACAATTATGCATATTTAAACTTTTCCCCAAACCAGTTTATATATTCTAAGAACTGTTTAGCATGGCTCCTCCTTGGTCCAAATTTTTAGAGCATGAGCATTTCTTGGCTGTAGTTTTAGTCGGTTCTTATTATTACCTCTAGCTTGAGTTTTGGTCTATACTTTCTTTAGACAGCAGGTGCTGATAGTTGGCATATCAATAGTAGGAGTCTTCATCATATCTTCATTGGATGTTATCCTAACCAAGCAGGCAGTTCAATTACAAGCATAACTATATCAGCTGTTTTACTATATCAGCTATGTCTAAGTTTAGTTAATAGCAGAAATAAAAACTATATCTTTACAGCAAAGTTACTTTAACATTATACATGTAGCATCGATTTTAATATTTGCAACAAGCCAATATTATAACAAGGGCAAAATGACAAAGAGCTCTGAAGCTTGTGATGCAGTTGTTTTTATACCCTCTAGCTCCTCCGGTCAGCAAAGCTGACAGGAGACCATTGGCCCAGTCCAATATTCCACTGCAGTCCATTGCCCTTTCACCATCTGATTGGAGAACCTCTCTGGAGGCCAGTGTCCTTAGTGCTCTTCTACTGATTGCCTATTATACGTGACATGTGAGATGGCTTCCAGGAAAAGTCTCATGAGAGACGGGGCGTTCCATCTTCTCCTAGCTGCCTGCTGCAAGTAGCACTTGTACAGCCCCTCCCCCCACACCTCTGGTAATTTCAAACAATATTGAGACAGAACTCAAAATTAAATTGGTTCCTCACTCTCATGTATTGGGAAGACTGAAATTCCAGAGAGAACAAGTGAAATAGCCACTAGAACTACATCAACCCTCATCCAGCTACCAGGAGTTGGTAACAGGTATTAAAATTAATCCACATCAGGCTAACAAGTGCTTAACAATAGCTGAACACAGTTCTTTACACAGGTCCACTTATTTTTTTTTTCCCAAAAGCATCTCAAGTTCCCTTGGTTTAGGATTAGTTTTGGAGACAGCATGGACACTTTGCAGTCCATTTCCTCTGTCTCCATCAGCCAACTGAACAATTGCTATAGTGGGTATGGACAAGAACTGAGAAACTGAGAACGTTTCATCAACATTTAGAAACTCGACTTGGTTAAAACCAATCTTCTTTTAACTGACAGAAAATGGGAAAATAGAAAGATTAGACTTTCTTAAGCACACAGACCTCCTTTGTCCATCTCTAAATAATTAATTTCCCTTTCCCCTGCTTAATGGGGGAAGAGTTGCACATATGCTAGCAGATGAATATATAGTCTTGACCTGAAGACACAAACAAATTAACAATCTCTTGAGTCTTATGGCTTTCTTTTAACAGTTGATTACTTCTGTTGAAGTTAGTGCCTCACTTCTGCCTTGAAGTGAGTCCATTTGGGCTTTCAGTGCTCAAAGTTAACATCCTGTTTTCTTTGTTTGAAGATACCATCATTGAACCTTAGAATGGTTTGTGTTGAAAGGGATCTTTAAAAGTCAGCTAGTTCAAGCTCCCTGCCAATGAGCAGAAACGTCTTCAACATAAGTAGGTTGCTCAGAGCCCTATCCAGCCTGACCTTTAATGTTTCCAGGGATGGGGCATCCACTCTATCTTTGGGTAATGTGTGCCAGTGTTTCACCACCTTCACTGTAAAAATTTTCTTTCTTATATCTAGTCTGAATCAACTCACTTTTAGTTTAAATCATTACCCTTTACCCTAACCCACAACAGGCCCTATTAAAAAGTTTGTCCACATCTTTCTGATAAGTCCCCTGTAAGTACTGCAATAAGGTATTCCCAGAACCTTCTCTTTCACAGTGTGAACAACCTCAATTTTCTCAGACTGTTTTCACAGGAGAGGTGTCATATACCCATGGTCATTGTAGTGTCACTCTGGATCACTCTGGACTTGCTCCAACAGGTCCATGTGCTTTTTATGCTGGTACCCCAGAGCTGGATGCAGCCCTGCAGGTGGGTTCTCACCAGAGTGGGGCAGAGGGGCAGAATCCCCTCCCTGCCCTGCCGCCCACAGGGCTTTGGATGAAGCCCAGCACATGGGGGTTTCTGGGCTCCCAGTACACACAGCTGGGACATGTCCAGCCTCTCACCCACCAGCACCTCCAAATCCTTCTTGAACAGCTACTCTGGATCTGTTCATCCTCCAGCCAGGATTGATACTAGGGGCTGGACCCAGGTGCAGCATCTTGAACTCAGTCTTTTTAAACCTCATGACATTCCCATGGGCCACTTCTTGAGCTAGTCTAGGTCTTTCTGGATGACAATCCCATCCTTCAAGTGTGGCAACAGCACCACTCATCTTCCTGTAATCTGCAAATCTGCTGAGGGTGCACTCGATCCCTTTGTCTATGTCAGCACTGATCCCATACACCATAGCACCCTATCACAGTTTTCTTCTCAATTAAAAATCATTCCTTAGGGTTTAAGTCTGGCACAACAGAGGGAATTCTTCATGCATTCTGTTCCTATGGCTTTTTTTTCCTCCTTAATTTTCTAGGTTTTTTTTCAGCAGTCTTTAAAAATACAAATTACAGTTCTACCAGTATCTTTAACCACTGCCTCTAAGTCATGGAACAACACTCAGAATTGGCATCTGAGACCCTGGCACTGTAGCAAGAGTTCAGCTATTCATTCACTCTATATTGTGGTGATTTGACCTTGGGTAGCTGCCGGACATCCACATAGCTCCTCTCTCACTCCTCCTTAACGTGACCAGGGAGAAAATAAGATTAAAAAGCTCAAGGGTCAGGAGAAAGACAGGGAGTTTAGTTAGCAGTTGCCACCACAAGCAAAACAGACTAAATTTAGGAAAAAATAATTAAATTTACTGCCAGTTTAAAAAGCAGGGTAAATGCAGTAATTGTAGGATGAGCTCCTCTCTGCCTCTCCTTCCTCTGCACACTCTCCCCTACTCCAGCATGGGCTGCTTTCTATAGGTCACAGTTACAGCCAGGAGCCTGCTCCAACATGTATTCTCTGTGGTGCTTTCCAGCTATCTCACATCCCCTTCCAAACACATGTCCAACAATTCTTGCATCTAAAAGAACACAGCCTCATACCTGACACTATGAATTGAATTTTCATATGTGCACATTACCAAAAGATCCAAATTGTGTGTAGCTATCCTGTCCGTAATATATTTCAATTTTATCAAGATCATGTTACCCCAAAAAGAGTTGTAATCAGAAGTTTATAATATGAAATAAATAAGACATGAAGAATTCTACCAATGACATCTATGTACTCTGAGAATACTGAAATAGCAAAAAAAATTTGCACTACAAATAGCACTTGAAATTTTTTCGCACCCCTCCAAGAAAGCTTTCCTACTAAACTTTAAAGAAAGAAATTTTTTAAATCCTCTATATAAGCCCCCTCACACCCTGTTGAAACCAGAGAGGAAACCATTTCTCCAGCCCCTCCCAAAACAATAATTTCTCCTGCAAGTCCACACACAGCCCAGCTCCTTGTTTTTATTTAGTCTTAGTCTAGAATAGCACCAAGTCAGTAAGTAATTTTCTTTTTAACCTATTAGGTCCTATTTAGATTTATGGGGAAAAAAAAATTAACCTGTTACTTTTACCCAAACCATGTTTCTAGAACAATAGCCCTCTTGCCCCTCTCTTCTCCCATATTCCAGATGCCAATAGCTAACAAATCACATTTATCTATTGATAATAATAGATAATAACATCTTCCTTCATGATGGGGAGGAGCATTTTATTCTGAGACTCTGACAGCAGCTAACACTTGATAATACTTCAAATGGAAGCCTTTCTAGGTCTCCAAAATGTAGATAAAACCATTTATAAATTATTGGTTTATCAACCTCTTCTGCCTTGACACAAAACAGCTCAAGTACATGCAACTCACCACTGTATTACATTCACTGTTTCCTGAGCCTGAAAATTTCTCTCCTCCTCATTAATACAGGTGTCATGCAGCTCACAGTCATGATCAAAACACAGAATATGAAGCCACAAGAGGAAAACCCATTTTGTGACTTCTGGGGCAGGACCATGGTATTTACTTTCCACTATGGAAGTCATTACAGAACTACTTTGCATGCTTTTTACTTGGAACTTGTAATTGGACAAAGTCTCCATATTTACCCTTACATCAAGGGATTTATAGAATACATGAAGATTCTATTATAAAATACAATTAAGTAGAAAATATGAGAAGAAGGGGGAGAAGGGGCAAGAAAGAAGTTCAACATACACACAGCCCTCCTCAAACACAGAAACCACACATATACATAACCCTTTTCAAGAAGCTCTAGAGTTCAAACAATAATGTAACGTGGTGCAGAGACAGCTGATTATATTAAAACAATTAGATATTCTGATCAAGCAGAAAGATAAGAGAGCTCCTTAAAGCTAGACATCCCTTCCCCTAGACATCCTTCAAGAAACGCCTCTGCCAAATATTCAGAATCCAAGTCTTCAGCTTTGGATTTAATTCACCATATAAACAGCAATAGTGAAAAGATGACATATTCTGTACCAGTAAACCTTTTATTCAGGCTGCTTTTTAAAGACCAGGAGAAAAAAAAAAAAAAAAAAAGGCAGCTGCGCTTTTTACTGCTTTTACATGTCAGTAACTATGCTTTCCAAACCAACCAACCAACCAAATCAACAAAAAAGCCCCACCTACCTCCCCTCCAAACCTTGAAAGTAAAAGTAACAAAAGACTGAAGATTTCAGAGCCAATTATCTAAAGTTATCAGTAGGAGTCCTAAGAATGTAAGGTTATGTTAATGATTAATTTCATTTCAGAGCCCCAAGGACAGCTGACTCTGGAAACACAAAACTTGAAGTGCTTGTAGAGGAGAAAGTGAAAAGGAAAAAAAAAAAATCAAGTGGCATACGGTAAGAAAGCAAGAGATTATTCAGGTCAGCCTTCCTGAAAAACTGAACACAAAAGTACAACAATTTTAGATAAACTCAACAGCCTCCTAAGTGCTTTCAGTAGTCCCCAACACTGAAAGAATATTGCATGAGAGGGGGAAATGCTGAGGGAAAAAAAAATATTTTAATGTTTTATAATTAATAATCAAAATGTAAAATTTAATTCCCTTCAATTTTTATATTGCCTTCTTTTCTACTCACACAGAAGAGAGGAAGGGTTTGAATGCACAGAATACACAACTTGCAAAGGTTCAATATAGCATGGAGTTTATTCCAACTGAGAAACATCACAGAAAGCATATGCTGTTAGCCCAATAAATATTTATAACTCACACTTTTACAGGTCTCAAAACACCAGTATTCCTCTTGTCTCCATGGCAATTCAGAGGGAGCTTCTGCAAATGAGGGATGGGGGTTTAAACTAGTCAGGCTCTCAAAAAAAGCCTATTTTCCAGCCATCTCCTGGTCCTGCCCAGCAATGGTTTCCACAGTAACTCACTGGTGGCTCAAAGACAGCTTGTAAATGCAGTGAGAGCCTATAGCTGCTTCAGCTGTTGCTTATTTTAAGATGCATCAAGATGCTGAGGGCATGTGTCTAGTGCCATCATATTTCAAGACTATGTGAATAGGCCATTGGTGTAGAAGCCCCTTATTACTGCTGTCCCACCCCCTCATATCACACAGTGCAAAACTGAACAAACAGATTTCCTTTTCCATTTCTAGGTCTAACAATCCAGCAGAAACACTTGCCTGTGCAAACATCTAGAGCAACTGCATAATGTTATTAAATTTGCAAAACGAAGCTTGGTACCCAGTGCAAACCAGTGTGTTCCTCTGAAGTCAACAGTACCAAGATTGATTTACATCAACTGTAAAATCAGCTCTGAAACACAAGAGGGTTGGGAAACCAGAAGAAACTAACAAAACCCCACTACTCCCTAAATGAACACAACCATTCTGGCCCGCAATTTGTAATAAATATTGCCGAAGTCTCCTACAACCTTTAAGTGACTTTTGCTGGAATTACCAAACAATCTTGAAAGAATAAACACTTTCATGAAGTCACCTCATTTATAAACACACCCATTATTTATCTTAAAATCCTGAAAACGGATTTAGTCTACTTTTAAACTATGTCAATCAGTATTAGTTACAATTCTAGTAAATTCCATATGAAACTGGAGCCCTTGCTCATTCAGAACCAGTGAAGTCAGACAAGTTCCCTTATTGTTGGAGCAAGTTTCCAGATGTTTAGGAGGAACACCTTGACAGTATAATTAAAAATTGTTCTAAGTAAATACATTGGTAAAGTGAGCATGTGTCTCATCCTATAGTTAGTCCTATTAATTTAAGCTGGAACCAAATTTCTTGTGCATCACAGAATCATATAATGATTTGCGTTGGAAAAAACCCTTAAAGATTATCCAGTTTCAACCTGTCTGCCATCCTCATTCCCTCTCAAATGGATCTTCTCAACAATTTTTTTATTAATCTTAATATTTCTATAAAGCACTTAAACTGCAGAGGATGAGTACATACAACACTGTTTTAAGTTCTGTCTTCTAAAGGTATGGAAGTAGCTAACTAACCAGAAATGTGCATAGCAAACATCTGAAAGAGCAGGCAGGATAGCTAATTTGGCCAACTACAGAAAAATGTCTCATTTGCACCAAAGTATAACAACCAAAACCAAGTTAGCATTGACACCTTATATCCCACTGTCTCCTCGCAATGAAGGAGATAAAATATCTGAAATACTTTAAATTTTTTAAAAAACCCATTCTCTCTGAAGCAAACACTGACCTAGAATATACTTATATATGCAATGCATGTAACTCCTTGAGGTGAGTTTTTAAAAAGGCCTTTACATATGCTTTTCTCATTCAAATTTTGCTGACTTTGGAACAGACTATCATGACTTCATTCTATCTAGCATGCTCATTAAAAAACAAAAAACCAAAACAAAACAACAAAAAACCACCACCACCACCAACAAAAAAACCNNNNCCACCAACCCGCCCCCCCCCAAAAAAAAAACCAAAAACAACAAACCAACAAACAAAACCAGTCCTTCCAACACTGGTAGGATGCTTTCTAAATATTTAGCAAGGGTCTTGTACAATGCTTTGTGAATTTAGAATTTCTGAGATGTTTCCTGTAACTGGGGTGAGGGTGGTGTCCTTGCACCCATATTGGAAAACTGAACCACCCTGGGATTACAGATTGGCCTGAAGGAGAAAACTTTAGTCTCTGTGATGAAGAACAAGAGCAAGTGGCACATGCTGAATAAGCTGCACTGTACAAGCAACTGCCAGCAGAAGAAACATGTTACGCTCTTTTTACAGATGGTTCTTGTTGCATTGTAGGGATGAAACAAAAGTGGAAAGCAGCTGTATGGAGCCAACATAGCAGGTTGCACAAGCTACTGAAGGAGAAGGTGTGTCAAGCCAACTCACTGAACTCAAAGCCATTCAATTTGCCCTGGACATTGCTGAAAGTGAGAAGTGGCCAAAGCTCCACCTCTACACTGATTCATGGATGGTAGCCAATGCTCTATGGGGATGGCTGGAGAAGTGGAAAAAAGCTAATTGGCAGCATAGAGGAAAACCAATCTGGGCTGCTGAAGAGTGGAAAGACATCGTTACTAGGGTAGAGAAACTACCTGTGAAAGTCCACCACGTAAATACCCATGTCTCCAAGGATAGAGCTAATGAGGAGCACCGAAACAACAAGCAGATAGATCAGGCTGCAAAGATAGAGGTGTCAAGGACAGACTTAGATTGGCAACATAAGGGAGAGTTGCTCCTAGCTCGATGGGCCCATGGTGCCTCAGGTCATCAGGGTGGAGAGGCCACCTGTAAATGGACACGAGACCGAGGGGTGGATCTCATCATGGACAGCATTTCTCAGGTTATCCATGACTGTGAGACATGTGCTGCCATCAAGCAGGCCAAGCGGGTAGAAGCCCCTATTGTATGGTGGGCAGTGGTCCAAATATAACTATGGGGAGGCCTGTACACTACCCCCAGACATGCCAAGGTAAGCGCTATGTGTTCACAATGGCAGAAGCCACTATGGAATGGCTGGAGACCTACCCTGTGCCTCATGCTACGGCCCATAACACCATTCTAGGCCTTGAAAAGCAAGTTCTTTGGAGGCATGGTACCCCTGAGAGGATTGAGTCAGACAACGGGACTCACTTCAAGAACAGCGTTTTCAACATCTGGGCTAGGGAACATGGCATTGAGTGGGTGTACCATATCCCCTACCATGCACCAGCTGCAGGCAAAGTGGAAAGGTACAATAGACTGTTAAAAACCACCTTGAAAGCCCTGGGTGGGAGATCTTTAAAAAACTGGGAGGAGCATCTTGGGAGAGGCCACCTGGTTTGTTAACACCTGAGGTTGACCAACAGAGCAGGCCCTGCCCAGTCTGAGCTCCTGCATACAGTAGATGGAGACAAAGTCTCAGTGGTGCATGTCAGAGGTTTGTTAGGGAAGAAGTTTGGATCAATTTCGCCTCAAGTACAGACAAACCCATCCATGGGGTTGTCTTTGCTCAGGAGACAGGCTGCACATGGTGGATAATGCAGAAATATGGAACAACACTATGTGTACTTCAGGGAAATCAGATTGTTGAGTGAGAACCATGTGTAAATATCACTGTTTGCTGAATGTCACTGCCATTGTCTGTATATATCTGTATACTGTATATATGTGTATGTATAATGTATGTGTGTGTAGAGTTAGAATATATATTCATTTTGGTAGTAAGTTGACAATGTGGGGATAAGGGGTGGAATGTTCTAGGGTGACTTTATGCTGCTTGTATCCCCAGTCATCTGTTCTGTTTGTGTTGGATATTGTGTTCAGTACCTTTAAGACTGGTTCTGAGAGGGAAGGGGGAGAAAGAAGCGGCACGGAGTTTGTTTTGAGAAACAGTATTCACTCCTATGCATTCCACTCCTGGACTGTGTTCATCTGAATCAGACAGACAGCGGGACAGAGATTTCCTTAGCTTTTAGTTAGTTTAGCTAGCTGAGGCAGAGAAGCTCCCTGGACTGTTTTTTTTTTTTCTTTTTCTTGGGACTGTTTAAACCTGCCCTGGACTGAAAAACCCAGAGAGACACTGGGAGCTCACACCTGTGGCCCACTGAGGCCTGGATCTCAGCATTCTCTGGCACTGGAGGGACTGGGACTGATAAGAGACTGAGAGAGCCAAGCTACACAAACAGCAAGGACTTTTTCTCAATTTTGCCATCTCTCTTCAGAGCGGTGAGAGGTTTTATTGTTTCATATTATTCATTCTTTATGCTTGTGGGCACTTTGTTTGTTAAATAAATAGTTTTTTCCACTTTTTCCTGAGGAGATTTTCTCCCAGATCGGTTGACGGAGGGGCCATTTGGGTTTGCTTCCCAGAGGGACCCTATTTGGAGGTTTTCTCCCGAATTTGCCCTAAACCAGGACACACTTGCATAAATGTCACTTGAATCATGAATTTTAGGACTGCATCCTATTGAGCAATAGACAGCACTGAACTTAGTTTTTAAGCTTTTTGTCCTCCAGACTAAAGACGAGGTTCTTTGCTAATATGAGCAGAGAACATGATGACCAGTTCTCACAGCTAAAAGAGTATCGTGAACCCTTCCAAACAATCCAAATGCAATGGCCAAATTGCTCATCCTATTTTCATTCATATATGATCATTTACATTGCCAAGGTTGCTCAATAGTCCCTTCCTGGCAGAAGCAACTAAAAGTCATGTTTGATGACCAGTACCTTCAATCAACATTGTAGTTTACAGTATGAATGCATATTTTTAACTTTAATTCTACAGGCCTTTAATAGATAATTTAGTTGTTTTATACCAAATTTTATAGAAATGTCTTCTGGCACATTTGAATAAGACTGAAGCCATTCTAATTCCATTAAGGCTAACATATGCCAAGAGAAGCTACAGCAAACAGAAGATGTTTTTCACACTCAAAGGAGAAGGTTAGATTTAGAAGATTAGAAGAAATCCTCCGGAAAGTAGGGCTAGGAACAATAGGTCACAGTATAAGAAGTGCCAAGTTTTCCTTAAAGGGGACGAAGAAAATTTAAAAACCCAACTACAAAACACTGCAGTCTTCATCACAGTAAAACCTACACAAGCAAAGGTGTTCAGATTAAAAAACATTAGAACAACATTGGAAAGTTACAAGAAACAAGAATAAACAAACACAGGAAACAAGAATAAACAAACTCTATGCCTTATCTATTTTTAAATCAAGCATAAATTTTAACTCAGTGATCATCACAGCTTTCCACAGGAAAGAATGTTTTAGGAGCCACATCCTCAAGACTATTTCCCTGATGAAACACTTTGTAGCTTTGCATCAGAAGAAAGGAAAGCTCAGTACATGAGCCAATATTCACAATTCAGTGGTTTGCTCCTTCATGTAATGGAATTTTATGATCTTGTCTGCAGGTACTTACACTGAGCTGTTTCATTGTCGCAAAAACTGTCTTAGAGTGATTTATTATGATAATGCATTCCACAATCCTCTGCTCTGTGCCCCAAAATGGGTATTGTATTTTAACACCTTGTAGCCCAAGACCTGGTGTGTGGGGGACCAGGGGGATGAACAGTTCTGCTTTTGCACAAGTGTTTTTAAAAGCTCCCTATCCAGGATTTTCATGGCTCTGTGTGGTGTGGGTTTTGCTGGCCTGGTTTGGTTTTTGGCCCAGGCAAAAAGCTTTTCCTTTCCTTGGCTCAGAGAAACTGCAGTAGCGGTCTTTGGGCTGTCTTAAGGTGAACTGAGCAGCTCCTTGTTGGAGACCAGAGACACTGTGCCAGCAGGAGTAGAGCGTCCCCCACTCTGACAGTAACCACAGTGAACCATGCTAAACTGGGAAGAAAACAGACTGAGAGGCTCCAGCCTAGCTGCTTTACCTACCGTGATATGCTGTACTTTGTTGTGGGGAGAAGGTTGATGCCAGATGAGCCACTGGGCCTTCGTCTGCTGTGAAAGCTCCTGCCTTGCCAAGATGCAACCCGACACCATCTTGTATTGCGTGTTGAGAGCAGGTAATCTCTGGCATTTTGGGTCTTTGTTCCAGTGTGTGAGGGATGAAGTCTAACAGTTTGATATCTAGCAGTTATTGACTTTTTCCCCTGCCTTGTGGGCATTCTGTTTGTTAAAAAACTGTTCTGCTTTTTTTTTTTTTTTAATTTTCACCTATTAGTATTCATTTCCTGTTGCTGGAGAGGATTGTTGGAACCCTTTAGAGAAAGCAATTTATTCCAGAGTGCTGTCCTTTAAATTGTCTCAAACTGAGACAAAAATAAAACAAAAAAAAATTCTGATTAAATTCTGCAATTCTGATAAAACACAATAAAAATATTTTTTTAAGCCATGTTTGTTTGTTTTTTTTAGAGTAAACCACATGTAATTAAGGATTCTGTTCCCTGGGTCACTACTATCTCCGGCACAACATCCATGCTTAAAAGTTTGGTGGTTAAAATGGCTGTCCGTAGTACCTCTACAACACATATAATATTATCAATTTAGTTGTTTAATACCAAATTTTACAGAAACATCTTCTGGCACATTTGAACAAGACTGAAGCCACTCTAATTCCATTAAGGCTAACATATGCCTAGAGAAGCTAGAACAAATAGATGTTTTTCACACTCAAATGAGAAGGTTAATTAGAAGAAATCAACATTACATTTCTAGAATACTTGTTAGAGTCAATAGATCAACACATTTTATTAAGCCATGCCTGCCATATAAGCATATATAGCGCTTTAAACTACTGTTTTGTCATCTACTTTTCCCTACTTCTGCCTGTATTCCCTTTATAACCAACTGCTCATGGCATATTGATGCTCTAGAAACTTGGGTGACACAATTATTGCTTAAAGGTTCCTTTAGAAGTCACAGAACCATTAAGGTTGGAAAAGACCTCCAAGACCGTCAAGTCCAACCTGTGACCAATCCTACCCTGTCTCTCAGACCAGAGCACTGAGTGCCATGTCCAGTTATTCCTTGGACACCTCCAGGGATGGGGACTCCACCACCTCCCTGCGCACCACATTCCAATGCTTGACATCTTTCCTCAAGGATTTCTTCCCAATGTTCAACCTGAATGTTCCCTGACCCAACTGAAGGCCATTTTCTGTTGTCCTCTCACTTGTTCCCTGGGAGAAGACGCTGACCTCACCTGGCTATACCCTCCTTTCAGGGAGTGGTAGAGAGTGAAAAGTTGCCCCCCGAGCCTCCTTTTCTCCAGGCTGAAAATTCCCAGCTCCCTCAGCTGCTTCTCATCAGACTTGTGCTGCAGACCATTCTCAAGCTCTGTTGCCCTGCTCTGGATATGCTCCAGCACTTCCATGTCTTTCTTGCAGTGAAAGTCCAGAACTGGACACAGGATTTCAGGTGTGGCCTCACCATTGCCCTGGTCCCGATTATATTAAGACAAATAATGCTACTTTGACTGAAGAACAGTCCAAGGACTATACTGCGAAGCAGCTTATTCAGGCAGATACACATCAGCATAAACACTGTGATCACAAGGAACCTGAACACAAAATAAGGTCTTCAGAGGTCAGCTCTAAATTCACAGAACAATTTTGTTTTAATAAGAGGATCTAGGTACATTTACAGATTTATTTCCACTGTTGTTGCAGGGCTGAACTTGTTGCAATGGGCCTGGATGGTACAGAGCAGCAGCAGTGCTGAGTGGCCAAGAAATCAAAAAAGGGTATAAGATGGCTTGTTGAATAATACATTGCTACCAGCATTTCTCTTCCCAAAGAGAAACTCATCACCAACTCAGTCAAAGTTCAACAGTTTTGCTGAAAGAAACTTTGAAAAATAAGTCTGTAAGTTTTTATTGTTTATGAGTGCCAGGTGATGTTTTAGGGCGGAAAAGGAATAGGTTCTTTACAGGACAAAATTAATTACTCTTGTACAGGGAAGATTATCCACTTCAGAGTTTACAGATACGCAATGCAAGTCTTCATATACGGCTCTTCATAGCCAAGTCTACACATATCTTCTACTTAAACAGTCTAACTTTATAACAAAGCCTTTTGTCCCATTTAGCCATAAACTTCCTTGGAGGCTATGCATCCACCTATCACATGCATCCCATCCCACAGCAGAGGCAGCTTGAGAACAAACTATCTACCCTTCAGTAAACACAATTGGCAATCTAAAATAATCAGATTTTTTTTTTTTACATGCAAGATTTCAGCAGAGCTTCATAAAGGTACAGGGAATTCAAACACAGCAAACAGCTGCAGGATTGTAGCTTTAAGGGCAAAATAAACCAGTAGATAATTTTTCCTGTTTCAAAACTGCTTAGTCCCATTCCAAAACTGAGAGTGTTTAAGTTACTAATATATCTACACTGAACGTACTATTTAAAGAGTGTGCCTTTAGACAGGGTTAGCTCAGGAAATATGTTCTGCACCTGAAAGTCTGTACATACAAAAACTGGCTGTCTTCATCCTCTTTCTCTGTTCACATAGTTTCAAAAGCTTTGAATAAACTTTAAATATGTATAAATGCTTACAGAGGCATCACTTCATTCTTCTCTCACAAAAATCAGTCCTCCCAACAGCTACTTATGTTAGAAAGCCACTGTCTCTCAGCAACTGGGCAAAGCCTCTGTAGTACTGTTTTCCCTTCCTTCTTACCCCTTAAAAAGGTGGCTAAGAATTTAAACACAACTGGAAAGCAAGTAGTAATTGCGTGTGGATTGTTCCTGTTTTGAGGACCCAGCTAGAGAAACAACTGGAACATAAATGAAACAAGAAACAGTGTGCAGTAGCAGGGAAAAAGCAGAGTTGAAAAAACTTTTAGTCTCTCTACAAATACTGCTGATTCCCTGTTGACAGAGGTTTCCCAGATGACTTTTTATCCCCCAAAATATTATTTATTGAAAGAGTCTGAAGACAAGTGCTATAAGTACATTAACTTCTGCAAATACCCCTGAGCCAGCATGTCAACAACACTTCATTGAACACATAGAGAATAATTCCATTTACTCGTTATGCCCAATACATTTCAGAAATGTATCCATATCATGTGATTCAAATAGCACTAGCTGATGTCCAGGATGTAGGTCTTGTTTAGGAAAGGGAAAAAAAAAAAAAACACAAACAAAAAAAACCAACCCCAAACCGCAATTGACTTAGAAGTGAAATTATGTGAAGACTTCTTAGTAACAAAACCATAAAGTATTTTAGCCCAAAAGGCCACTTTTTGATATCTAACCATACTTCCACTACAGATGCATCTCCCTATTTTACCTCTTCTCCCAGGCACCAACTTGGATGTTACCAGAAAATCTGGAGTGTCTCAATGTCTTTGCTTTACTAGTCATTCCAATAATACAACAGCATCACCAAAATCTTATGAGCACTTGCTGCTACCTGTCTGTCCTAAGCCTTCAGCTTTTTTACATTTTCAGATCCTGTATTGTTCTATTCCAATACTGAAATGCTGATTTTCCTTATAGAAGCCTCTCAAATGATTATGACATTCTCATGGTTCACATTAATACACCAGGGAAGACCATTATTCTGGTGAACAGAGGGCAGCATTCATTGCAAGATACAAATAATAATCAAATACTGACTAAAAATAAAACATTTACCTTTCACATGAAAATATTTACTGACATTAAAATGGAAAGCTACTGAGGCTTCTTGAAGGATATAGACCTTTTTTGCACAAACTCTTCCACCATCTGAACATTGCTATTAATGGACTTTTAATTGGGCTTTATGTGGACATTAAAGCAGAAAGAAAGAAAGAAAGAAAGAGAAAAAAAAAAGAGAAAAAAAAATCTA
>VWYP01014472.1:57696-70858 GCA_013400435.1 Pycnonotus jocosus
TGGTGTTGTGGTTGTTGGGGGGGGGGGGGGGGGGGGGGGGGGGGGAAGTGCAGGAGCAGTGGACAGTGACAACCACCCATCCGCCCAATAAACCAATAACACAACAAAAGAACTCAACCCAGCAATTGAGTTTCTGAACAGTGCTAAGAAGATATCAGAGATGTCTCTTTGATATTGTAATACTTCGGGTTTAGAGATAATCCTCTTCTATTTTATCATTCCTACAAGGGTTGCAAACATCTGAAACAAGATGGAGTTGTTTATGTGCAGTATAAATTCCTGACTGGAAACTTGTAAGTTTCAAGCAATTAAACAATAGGCATTTATCCGGTAGAAGTTATTAAAGAATATACCTTCTTCCAGATCTCGTTCCATCCCGTCTACCATGGGCAGGGACACCTTCCACTAGATCATGTTGCTTCAAGCCCCACCCAACCTGGCCTTGGACACTTCCAGAGATGAGGCAGTCACAGCTTCTCTGGGTAACCTGTGCCAGGGTCTCACCACCCTGAGAGGGATGCACTGCAGGGATTCCTGGCCAGCAGCACTCCTATGTCCTGCCACACCAAAGCCATAATTTCTCATCCCCATCCAGACTTTTCTCTATTTAGGCAGGGAATCAGACTGCGCAAATACAGAATATTACCTTTTGTTATTAATAACTTGGACAGGTTGCTTAAATCGCAGTTCCAGAAGTCCTCAGCACCACTATTTTGGACAGTATCAAAGCTGAATCAAAGTCCTGTTACACTTTCCAAAATCCCAGTCAATCTGCCTCAGAGACTGAGAGACACAAACAAGCCAGGAGTTTGAGAATTCCTCTCCTTGGTAAGTGGCCTCCTCAAAGACTGGAGAAAGGGCAGAAAAATCAGCTTAGGTGGCCCAATAGTCTAAGTGCAAAGAATCAATATTTACTTTTAAGACCATTTTATGGAAACATAGACTACTACAGCACAAAAGTGACCCAGAGCATGCACCTAAACACATCAATGCATTCTACAGATATAATTTTAGAGATGTTTTTTGTCTTAGTCTGAAAGACAGATGCCTGCCAAGCAAGGTAGGAACCTCCCTTGGAATGTTCCCTGTACATTATTATAACATTGAAATTATAGGGCTTCTTTCAGGTAAAGAAATAGGAAAAAGAATAACAGTTCTTTACTGGAATATATATGAAACAAGGCAAACAAACAACAACAACAGCAAACAGAAAAAAACCCCAGAGACCCATTAACAGCCTTCTCTCGTCCATCAAGCAACCTCCCATTTGGTGTAGGTAGTCACAGCCGGCAGGGGCGCTGTTTGCTCCCGGCTGGGCAGGGCGGCACAGGTGCGATGATTCCTCCACGGCTGCAGGGGGCGCTGTGGCGTGAGCTCAGCACCTGGTACTATCCTTATGGTGGCTCAGCCAGCAGGAGAGAGAGAAATGGGGCTTCCTATTACAAAGTCAGGGTGGGGTGGAGGGGGGCGGGGCAGTGCAGCGAGTCCCCTGCCCCTCCGGATGGCAAAATGGACTATAGCAGGAACCTCGGAGCAGGAAGCTGGAACAGCAGAGGCGAACACAACAAGGGTGACAAAACTCCAGAGCTGTGGCATGTCTGGGCGGACACAAGCGGACACAATCAGGTTAAAGTGTAGCAAAAAAGCCCCAAGCAGCAGCAGTAGAAGACAGAGGGGCTGCACAGTGGCAGCTGGGAGATGCTCCCTCCACCGTGGGCTGAGGTCCTGGGTTTTCCCTTGAGGTCGGGTGTTGAAAAGTTACCAGTACAACGGCCGCTCTTACGAGCAAAGGTCCACCCACGGTAGGAGAAGCAGTGAAGCTCCATGGAGGCAGTGAATTCTCCCCGCGGCAGCAGCAGCCGAACCATTCTCCTCTGGTCCCGATAGCGAGAGAGAGCAAGGAGCTGAGCCCAACTCCAGTGACTCCGCCCCCCACCCCCCCAGCCAAAATCTCAAGGTATCTCTCCACTTCCCAAGAGCTTCCACTTCCCTCCAGATAAGACCGTGGCTAACTGCACCCTTCCTCCTCCTCCTCTCAGCTACATCTTTTGTCTCATAAGTATTATCGTTATCATCTCTTAGGAAACAAATGGAAAAAAATTCCTGGAGAGAAAAAAAAAGAAAAGAAAAGAAAAGAAAAAAGAAAAAAAAGGAAAAATCCTAACCTCCAACATTTTTTTGCTCATTTTTGCCAGCTACTAGAAAGCTTCAGTTATGAGCCAGGGCCTCCAGAGACAAGTATTGTCTATACTTCCTAGTGGCAAATTGCTGTCTGATTCATATAATAGGCATTCAAATGTTGGTTTTCTGCATATATTTTCCCCATATTTTTACAAGTGTGCCAAGCACAAACACTTGTCTAACTCTAACAAGCATACATAAGTCCTTAGCATAATACCCCACAGACTGTATCCCAATTCATACTGGGTTCTTTCTGCAGGCTGAAATACAATCATTCTGTATTGTATATTATAATAATTTGAGCAAATGTAATTTCTCAGGAATTCTCCATCATTACCTCCAAGTAATATATTAGAAGTTTGTGAACAACAAATATAGCCTGTTTTGTTAAAACTATGTAGTATCAAAACAACCCTATAATGCATCATTTTTCCATCCAGATAATAGTATGTTTTGTTCCCCTTTGAATCTGATCCAGTGGTTTGGATGGTGTCAAAAGCATTTTCAATCCTTAAGATGTTAATCCATCTAAGAGCTATGAAATGTATCTATTGAAATTTCATACTTGTAGGGTCTGTTCTTTCCAGTGCAAATTTGACCATTTCCTACCACTTTAAACAATCAGAATCAAATTGCTATTTCAATTAAAGTTTTATTTTCCCATCTCTTACTAAAAGCTGCTGGGTTTTGAACTTTTAAAAAGCAATCATTCAAAAAGGTTCATTACCAGATTTTTTTCCTGTTTTCCCCAAATAATCTTTGGGAGAAATTGGATGCCCACTTTAATTGTTATTAGCCAGAAAGGTTTACAGACTTACTAGTGGTTCAACAACTACGACTGTTATATGACTTGTCTTCTTCAGAAATTGCCATTTTCCCCTTCTTCTTTCTCTAGCAGTTCTTTCACTTCCCACTGTGTTAGAAGCCAACAAGTGAACAGGGCCAAATGTTCAGCTGCCAAGCTTACTTTCTGCCTGGCTTAAGAAATTTTATGTAAGCACTTGAGTGCTTGATGATATATTGTGAGCACAGAGGTGACATAACTAATTGGAGTCCTCCAGGAAGAAAAAGTGACTTTGGAAATACAGGTGAGCACAAGCTCTGGCAATCATCCAAATGTTTCTCCAGCCTCATCTGCTGTCTCATTCTTTGAAATACATATTCCATTCTCTTAAAAACCCCAGCATTTAGATGAAGGAAACAAATAATTTGTCTTGATTACAAGGCACAATAATATTTGTTTTAAGCTTTCTGAAGTAGAATTACAGCATAATCACAGTGCTTTGAAGACATGACAGGCTTTTCTGCAGAAATGTTTTGATAAAACTGATGGTCCTTTCAAAAGTGATGGGGATGGGAGAAGACATGCCAGAAAGCAAAACTGTAACAAAGTTAGCTTAACAAAAGTGGGGTGGGAGCGGCAGGAGAGGGAGTGAGTTAACCAGAATAGAATGAATGACTTGAAACAAAATAAATAGCTTCCACATAACAGCTTCCAGTTTCCATAAAAGTGCTCACCCCATGGTACTGAACCAGCCGCTGAACTAGACAGTAAGACCTTGTAAACCATCTCTTTTCTTACATATATGCAATACTCCACAACAATACAGAAAAATCCCCAGCAAAACAAGAAAAGCCAGCAATAAGTTAGCTCACTGTACACATCCACAAGGACACTATTTTATGCAAATTTTGTTTTGCTTGATATCCTTATATAACTTCAAGTGAACTTCAAGGGAGTTTAACCACTCCATATGGCCCTGGCAAACCTTCTGCAAGGACAAATACAAATGTCTACCTTGTGCTTCAATTGCTTTAATATACAAGATATTTATATCACAATGTGGACATTTCTGGCTGTGTGCACATTTCTAAGTAACCTTCCTTTACATAAACATTTGCACTGGAGTAACCTCTAGCATTTCTAAGGGAAAGTATGACACTAAGCCTTACTTTAAGAAAAGTTTTCCTAAAAGGATTCACCATATGCAGGGAGCAAGTGTCTTCAGAAGTTCTCCAATACAAAGATTACATTTTGAGTGTTGATGGATTCTAAGTAGATCATACCACATGGGAATTTTTACATCCCAACTGCAGAACTATATTACTAGTTGTTCCTGGCTCTCTAAAAGCACCACCAACCCAAATTTACTCCCCCTTGAACAAAGGAAGCTTGCTTACTGCTGCTGCAGAAGGTTCACATGCATGTCACTGTCTATCTTCAGTGAAGAAATTCTACTATTATTTACTCACGTGAATTTATGAGGAAACTGAATATTATTAATATCAGATGTACAAGAAGATTCTCCCATACTTCACAAGAGGACTTCTCCCTAGAGACCACCAGCACCTGAGAATAAACTCAAGCACCTGGGGCATCCTTGCAGGAAGAGTAAGAGCCTGCTGTAATGTCTTTAGTTCTCTTCTTTAAAAACAGGTCTGCACGCACCCCAAATCACATCTGGAGTTAGGCAGTGGACATAGACGAGTTTGGTAGCTCTAGGTCATGAAAAGTGAAACCAGGTATTCTCACCAAATCATTTGCTCTGGCATCAGCCAGTTTCTGAAGCAGAATCTGGCAACTACCAAAACAGGCTGCTGCAGGTATTACAGGTGTAATACAGGAAATAATCATATAAATATCTTTGTGTAATTCAGTTAAATAGGAGATCTCAGTTAAATGAGGAGATCTCATCCAGGCTCAATTAGATCTGCTAATACCAGTGGTAGTTTTAACTCTCACTATTAATGCCAGATGCCCTGGCATTAGATGCATAGTCACAATTACCAGAAATATGTACACTACAACATGAACAAAGAATTGTTGCAACTTTAAAGCTGAGAAAACAGGACGTCAGAGGCCAAGCAACAACAAAAGCAAGTCCTACTCTTGCGTACATCCACCTTAAAAAGAAACAAGGAATTGCAACTGTCTTGTGTAATATTTCCAGGCATGTTTCTAGTCTCCTGTATACAGTGAGGGAAGACAGACACCCTCATTTTCTCTTTTGTATATCCAATAGTAGTCTGTGGGGCCAGCAACCTAGAAGAATGATACCATGGGACCCGCCAAGGAAGAGCTCTCTCTGTTTCCTCTCTGCTGGAGATAGGACGAAAACAGAACAGAAACTTTTTTGGCTGAGCCCTCTCAGGAATACAGAGCCCCTTTCTAAGCAGCCCAGGCTTAAGGAAAACAGCATGACTTGCTGAAATGCAGTAAAAGTCATGATTTCTGAGAGACATGCCAGTAACTCACAGCCAGTTTCTTCTGAACCCTGAGAATCTAAGCAAGAGGGTGAAATTGTAAAGGTTATTAAATAAGCTAGAGAGAAGCATGTATGCCTTTTAAAGACTGAAATAGTCTTTCCCACCATGTCAATTTGTATCAGTTTTAGAAGCATGTGGGTATCTTCTGCAGTCTCACCACAGTCATAAATGAAAAATGTTAGGCTGAAGGCTAGAAACAAATATTGCTTTTTTGTAATTAGTTTGTTTATACATTGGCAGTTTATTCTCCTCCTACTACTTATGTTGGAGCATCTAAGAGTCTGTGCATGTTTCTAAACCTTGAGCAGCCTTTAGCAAAGAAATACTGCTTCTCACCTAAACCAGCAAGAGAATGAACATTCAATTGATTACTCTTCCACTATTCCTCCTCCAAAACCAGGGTGTCTGCTTTACAGCATTATATTGAACAGATATTACTGAAGAAATATGCAGTCTTACAAGTTTAAGAAATCCTATCTCACCTGAATATGGCCTAATTTAGAAATCAGTTCTTACCAAGCTAATCCAGCAAAGAGTGTTCAACAAAAGACTGAAGGTTGACAAATAGTCTCAATTTTGAGTACATCTGTTGTGTATCACATATAGTCAAGAAAGCATAGTTTAAACACGTTCACTGTCAATTCCTACAGCAATGCAGTCATGTTTTATGATTTCTTGTCAGGGTTGGGGGGGACAGAAACAAAAGGCTTCTTTGGTCTAGAATCTCTGAGTGAAAAATTTCTGAGGAATAAAGAGTAGGATTTTCTTGAGCCAAAATAAACAAATAAACAAATTATCACCTTATTTACTGCTCAAACTACCCCAGTGAGCTCCATCAAATATTTAGGTAAGACTACTATTTATTGCCTCTGCATTGTCCTCACACACACACACACATTGTACTGCATTTGCTTCCAGCATCACCAAATGAAGTCTAATTTCAATGTGCACTAATATTAAGAAAAGTTACACCTAGATGCTTCACAGAAAGGCCAGTTGGTCAGCACATACTGTCGCCTCCCATGAAGCCATGATGGTTAATAACAATAATTTCTGTATATATTCTGTCTTGCCAACAGAGCTCACAAGTGTTATGCTGTGGCACATTTTAAAACTTTCAGGTGTCAATTCCAGGAGCTTGTGCTAAGAGACAACATGATTAAAGACCCCCCAGCTCCCTTACTTTCCCCTAAATCAAAGGTGGAAGGGAAGATTAGCTCACAGAAGCTACAATTTCTGCAGGTAATGAATATTTCTTAGCAAGTTCTCAATGAAAAACAATCCAAACCTCATCTACCTTGGCTACACTGGTGCCCTGTGACAAACTTACACAGCTTTTATAATTTCTGCAGCTCAGCTACCAAGAAAGTTTTCTACACCAGCTCCACCATATAACCACAGAATTGCAGAAACATTTAGGCTGTAAAAGACATCTAAGATCATTGAGTCCAATCTTTGACCAATCAACACTTTCTCAACTAGACCAGGGTTGGAGAACACTTCCAGGGATGGTGACCCTACCACCTCCCTGAGAGCCCATTCCAATGTTTTACAACCTTTTCCATGTTCTTCCTGATGTCCAACCTGAACCTCCTCTGATTCAGCCTGAGGCTGTGTCCTCTTGCCACGTTGCTGGTTGCCTGGAAGAAGAGGCCAACCCCTATGCTGCTTGCTTCCTTTTCCTCACTAATTTCTACCCATTCCCCACCATCTCCAGATTACGTCCCATATAAGAGACTGCTCAGCTCATACGCCTGACTTGGACACCAGAATTACTTAGCCTTACTGTTCATGTGAACACACTCCAGCCACAGGAGCAGCAGCAGACTTCTGGTTGCCTGGATTTCTGCCTGGGTTTCCTCTGGCTGGCACAAACAATAGGCATTTGCACACTCATATACCTTCAGTCAGTTTCTTCATGAAAAGACTTCTTATCAGCAACTTGTTTTCCACCTAGTGTTTCTTTGGAATTGGGACAGGAAGGGAAAAAACAAAACAAAACAAAACAAAACAAAAAACCACAACCCCCCCCAAAACAACAAACAAACAAAATACCAACCAAAACCAAAAACAAAACAATAAAAAAAACAGCAAGAAGAAAGCTCCAAGTCTGATAACAATGTAGGCACCAGACTTTGATGCACAGCATTGGACCCTCTATCATTTCCTTAGCAGTCAAAGCTAGTACTGCCAACAGACAACTAACCACAAGGCTGAGCAGCCTGAATACACTGAAACCTGCCACCAGAAAAAAACATGGCGGTTTCAACTGCTCAGATACATCATACAATTAAGAGAAAATGAAGTAATAAGTTTATTATTATTATTTATTAATATATGAAAGACATTTTCTTCACTAGCTGTGCATTTAACAGCCCAACATTTCCATAAGGTCTTATAGGAGGAAAAAAGTGAGGAGAAGAAAAATTTCCAAGCCAAAGACCTAACAGACATGCGTGACTTGAAGTCTCTCCACTGCAGGACTCTGGGGAAAAAAAGGGAGTATACACACAGAGAGCTTTCTGTTAGGTAATGTTCTGCTAAAAGGAATTAAAGGTAAACCTCAAAATACACCCAGAACAAGTACCATGGATGTTCCAAATCTGGGCTGGTCCTGGGTGGTCATTTCATTGCAAGACTGTGCTACATAAGTCTTTTCAAAACACTATTTTCATGTACAGCCCTTCCCCCAAAACATCAGTAAGACACAAGAAGCATAGAACAGGAGCACTGTAAGATGTGATCTGAAAATGACAGCCTTATCACGACTGGCACTACCAACTCTGTGTTAATTCAGTGGTTCTCTGCCGGTATGTGGCCCCACGATCTGCTTTTTCCTATTATTTATGCATACTTTCTGTCTGGGGAATCTTTGTCCAACTTATTCTAACCGTACCCTTTTGTTTTTAAGGAGTTAGGATCATAAAAATACTGGAAACTCAAGTCTGTTCCAAAGGTGCAGCATCCAGAAACGCGCTCCCGCCCCTTGCTCATTCACCTTGTAAAGGCCATCAGAAAAACAAACTATGCAGCTCGCATCCTAAAGTTTGCACAGCGGCAGATGGCACTCAACCAGGCCGGCCTTAAACAGGCTACATCTGCACGAAAACAAGAGACACATGGAAAGAATCGGCGCACACTGCCCCGGCTGTGGCGGGGGACGCAATCGTTTGTGTTTCTCTCTTCGAGACGCGAATTGGCTCCCCTCGCTCCGGAATGAGGGAAGGGAAGCGACACCTCCAGGAGCCATTCCCCTCAACATACACATGGAGATTTCGCGGACATCGTCCCCGCACAGCCCAGCCATAGCGGGTCGGGCCCGGGGAGCTCCCCGAGACGGCGGCTCGCGATAACCCCGCGGGACAGGGACGGGACCACTTACAGCTCAGGACCCCCACGTAGACGAGAAGCACCAGGCGCACACTGCGGCTCGCCATCTTCCCGTGCAGGCGGCGCGGGGCGGTGCCCGGCGGGCTGGGGGCTCAGCGCCCTCGGAGCTGTTACAGTAACCGGCCGTGCTCTGCCTTCTCGGAGCCCGGAGCCGCCCCAAACTTTTAACGCGTCCGAGGAGGCGTCTCCCCGCTCCGAACGCAGGAGCCGGGGCTGGAGCGGGGATGTACCCTGACCTCCCGCCCTAGAGCGGGGAGCCGTGGCAGGCAGCGGTTCCGGGAGCATCCCTCTCCTCTGCCGCCCAAACAATGCCCCCGCCCATCCCGGGGCTGTGTTGTGTTGAATCCAGCAGCTCTTCTCCCCATTTTGTTCATTTATTTGTTTATTTTTAGGTTGGGACATCTTCATAAGCTCAAGGACATTTGTTGCAACAGAATAAACTTTTCGTTCGGAAAAGGTTTAATTTCTCAAAAGCGTTGTCCCTGTTGGTTTGTTTCCCTCAGGCAAACACCACCACCACCCACCACCCCCNNNNTAAGGATAACGAGGTGAAATCACGGAACAAACATTTGGATATTCCGGCCAACAAAAAAAGCCATGTGAGAGTGAGGTGCTGTTTTAAGGTGAAAGAAGTCACAGTGACTTCTTTTGCCTGTCTGTACAGCTGGACTGGATAGAATCCCACCTAAAATAGGAGATGGGTCACATGGTGACCTTCAAAACTTTTTATGTTATAATTTTATACCAGACTGGGAGAGGTTTTGGTTTGGTGGTGTAATGGCCCTTTAAATTTATGAATCAAGGTAAAATTACTTGTAGCTGTGATTTTTACATGTCTCAGACTTGGGCTTGATATTAAAGCAGGAAGCCTTCCAATGTTTTGAATTCTGAGCTCGGTTCCCAAGCTCTNCGGGCTGGGGGCTCAGCGCCCTCGGAGCTGTTACAGTAACCGGCCGTGCTCTGCCTTCTCGGAGCCCGGAGCCGCCCCAAACTTTTAACGCGTCCGAGGAGGCGTCTCCCCGCTCCGAACGCAGGAGCCGGGGCTGGAGCGGGGATGTACCCTGACCTCCCGCCCTAGAGCGGGGAGCCGTGGCAGGCAGCGGTTCCGGGAGCATCCCTCTCCTCTGCCGCCCAAACAATGCCCCCGCCCATCCCGGGGCTGTGTTGTGTTGAATCCAGCAGCTCTTCTCCCCATTTTGTTCATTTATTTGTTTATTTTTAGGTTGGGACATCTTCATAAGCTCAAGGACATTTGTTGCAACAGAATAAACTTTTCGTTCGGAAAAGGTTTAATTTCTCAAAAGCGTTGTCCCTGTTGGTTTGTTTCCCTCAGGCAAACACCACCACCACCCACCACCCCCNAGGTTTTGGTTTGGTGGTGTAATGGCCCTTTAAATTTATGAATCAAGGTAAAATTACTTGTAGCTGTGATTTTTACATGTCTCAGACTTGGGCTTGATATTAAAGCAGAAAGCCTTCCAATGTTTTGAATTCTGAGCTCTGTTCCCAAGCTCTTTCATGTAAATAAGAAATGTTTACATTCTTTAGTTCTGATAGAATATTTGAGTAATTAGTATGGTCACCAATCCAAGTGATGGGTTGACCTGCTTTGGCCAATAACTGGCCACCTTTGTACAGTGTATATAAATGGAGTCAGAAAATTAAAATAAAGAGATTTTTGCATGCTGACTTCGGACCTGTCTGCCTCCTCCTTTTCTAACTCCAAAAAACAATTGCTGCACCCCCAAAAGAGGTGCGACAATTACTCATTGTGACAATAGTATATCTGAGTAGTTTCCCATGGCATCTTAAAAATGCATTATCAGTGATGTAAAGCAGTTCTATAACAAGAAAAGTATCACAGGTTTTGGGAGGTTTTTTTGGTAATCAGAACAGCAATGTCAGCTACATTTTATTAGAGGGCAACAGAATGAAGATAATTTATAAGTAAAATCTCTAACAGCTATTTTAATGGAGAGAAGAAAGTAGGATGCCATGATGCTCTTCACAGCGAAAATCTTCTTAGTTTATTTTTCATGTGGAAAAAATGTATACAGAATGCACCTAATATTTATTTTAAAAATCTGCATACATATATGTATGTATGTCACTGGTATGATGACATGCATTTAATAAAATCAAAACTGTCCCATTGAAAACAGAAAAGCTTTTTGTGTGTACCAGCACATCATAGCTTTAGTCATGTAAAAAGGTTCATTGATTTTAGTAAGACTGCTTTACTATTTAGTCAGACAATGATGGAAATATTGTCTTGATATAACATTGAAGTATATGGCAAGAGTGGAGGAAAAGTTACAAACATGAGGAATGTCAAGAAACAGCAGCATGGAATTAAATTAAAGGATAGGCAATAGGATGTTATTAATACTGATGGTTTATGGAAAACTAATATGCCATGGCCGTGTGTGCTGGAAGCCCAGGAACCCCCCTTGTACTGGGCTGCATTCAAAACCCTGTGGGCAGCAGGGCAGGGAGGGGATTCTGCCCCTCTGCCCCCCTCTGCTGGGACCCCACCTGCAGGGCTGCATCCAGCTCTGGGCCCCCAGCCCAGAAAGGGCATGGACCTGTTGGAGCCAGGCCAGAGGAGGCACCAAGGTGATGGGGAGCTGGTGCATCTCCCCTATGCAGACAGGCTAAGAGATTTGGGGCTGTTCAGCCTGAAAAAGAGAAGGTTACATGGACAACTCACAGCATCTTTTCAGTATCTGAAGGGAGGCAGGAGAGGGACTCTTCATCAGAAAATGTAGTGACAGGACAAGGAGTAATGGGTTCAAACGGAAAGAGGGAAAATTCAGGTTACACATGTGGAAGAAATTCTTTACAGTGAGCATGATGGCACAGGTTGCCCAGAGCAACTGTGGCTGCCTCATCCCTGGAAGGCAAGGCCAGTCTGGATGGGGCTCTGAGTAACCTGGTCTAGTGACAGGTGTCCCTGCCCATAGCAGGGGGTGGAATGAGATGGACTCTAAGGTCCCTTCCAACCTAAAGCTTTCTGTCATTCTGTGATTCATTAACACAGTTCTTATACCATGGTACATCCATTTAAATTAAAAGGTATTATATAAGCATGAGATCAGACTAAAGTTCCCTTTTTCTGTTCACTGTTTCATTTTTCTTGCAAGTGAAGGAAATTCCTAGTGCACAGGGTTATTTCTCCCACCTTTCTCTGACTTTTTCTAGTACAGTTCATATTTTCTTTCCATTCTCTTATTTTATTTCAGCAATGACTACGTCATGGTTTCACAACTGCAGGAAACATCAGCAATTAAATATCAATATTTTGAAGGCATTTACAGAATTATTGGAAAAGTGCTTGTAATACATATAGTTCATTTAATATACACTTTTTCTCTATGCATGTTGCTCTACAATGGTATTCTTAAAAATACTGTTAAGTACTTTGTTAGAAGAACACAAGTCTGCTATCTGTATTTTTTATCTTTTAAAGTTGAATATAGTAGAACTGTTTTCATTAAATAACACATGGAACCCAAAATGGAAGAATTTGTTTGAGATGCTCAGTTTAACAGTTATTCTTGGAGAAGTTTCCATAGACACACCTTTTTAGAATAATAAAAATAGTCTATAATTAACATCTGCACACAAAATGCAAGTCAAGAATGGCTATCTTATTTTGTGATAGCTGTTCTAGTCAAGTTCTTCATATAGAAAAGCCTTTGAAAAATTGAGTGTAATTGCAACATGATTTCAAGATTTGGATGTTTTGTAACAATCCCAGGAATTAATAAATGAAAGATTGTCTTCATTTTATTAGACAATGTTTTAGATATTCTACATTCTTACATTGCAATGGAATTCTTCCTCTTGTTAATGAAACTTTCTATTGCAAATATGAAGTGCTGATGATAATCTGTTCTAATAATAAGTTTACCTCTTTTATTATTGCACCATGACTGTGTTACGGTCCAATATTTAGAGTTATTAGAAATGCTCGAATTAAGGTGCAAACAAGACCATATGCCAAAGTCAATAATATGGGTTTTATTTAATAGTAAAGATGAGAGAGAGGGAGAGAGAAAAAGCAAATAAGAAATGGAAAAGAGGTGGGGAGCTGAGGGGACAGAAAGAGAGTAACAGAGACAGATCAAAGAAAGTATCACCATTGTATGAATCCAAATGATGTCCTGTTGATCCTCTCCATCTGGTCTTCCTGGTGGTGAAGGTCCTCCCCGGAAAACCAGAATCCAGAGGATTAATATATGCTCAGGCCAGGCCAGTTGGGAAAGCCCATGGACCTCCCTGGGGGTGGGAGCAGTTTTTTGCAGCAGACTCTGGATCTGTT
>VWYP01014473.1:8336-48121 GCA_013400435.1 Pycnonotus jocosus
CTTTTATTTTTTTTTTTTTTTTTTTTTTTTTTTCTTTTCCATTCTTTTAGTGTGTTAACAAACTAACTTGAAGGTAAGCCTGTTTGCCTTTTTTCTCCTAATTCTATCTCACAGTGAAAAAAAGAATACATGATTCTAGTAGACAATGAAACCACTATAATAAATGGTGCATTGGCCAGGAAATCAAAATTGGCAAATGTGAAAGCACAACAGCCTGGGAAGGTGTCTCCTGCTTGAAGAGCAGCTGGGCATCAGTTACTGCTTTTGCATCACTCGTTTTTCTGTTCTTCTTTCCTCCATGTATTAAAAGAGTCTCTATTTTGACTCAAGAGTTTTCTTGCTTTAATTTTTCCTATTCTCTTTCTGTCCTGGAGGAACAGGGGGTGAAGCAAACAAGCAGCTTTTGGGTGCTCAGCTGCTGCCTGGGGTCAAGCCACCACACTCCTACACCTCATTCTGCAAGCACACAGATATTACTCAAACCCTTATTCTCTCCAAATTTAATATTAGGCATAGGAGGCACAAGTTTAGCAAATTTAGCTAAGAGAACACTGTAATAACCACAAAGCTGTCTATTATGACTGTCTTAAAAAGCTTGGCAAGGATGTGTTGCATACATACTACATAGACTAGAATGTAAAAAAAAGTACTTGGTAAGATAAGCCTTTACGACAAGGAGAGAAAAGAATTGTATCCAAAAGGTCACCTCCCCCATTTTTTTCCCTTTTTCCTTCTCATTTTTCTCTTTTAATTTGGCTTAAAGTTCTAAGCACACCTGCAATGCTCAGAGCAGCAAATTATCTTCACATAATAATTTCTTGTTTGATGACACAGTATTTTATATAAAAGAACATACTTTTAATCAGTCAGGACTCCAGTGGGCAAGAACATGAATATTTACAATTGCTCCTTGAGGAATGTCACAATAATGTCTTTCCCCTCCTGAGAAAACCTCTGTCATCATTAATATTATCTTAGATAGGCAATTTCATCCAACTTTTCAGTTGTATAATCCAGGAGGGTATTTTCAAGGTAAACTGCCAAGTTAGTCTTAAATTATTTTCTTGACGTCATCTGTAGAGTTAGGACTCTCAATATAAGACACACAGAATTTTTGTTTGTTTGTTTTTGGGTGTTTTGTTTGTTTATTTTTTCTTTTAAAAACCAAACACTCTAGCACTCACAAAGTTTCAAACATCACATCTAAACACGTGGGCTGAATTTGCATGCTGCCTATATTGAGAACATGCAGCCACTCTTTCCACTAATTATAGATGGCAAAAAACTTGAACCCTCTGAGACACAGCCAGAAGAGAATTAGTAAGTTTTAGTACATCACTGTCAGATTTCTTATCAATTTTCTAAGTATTGTCCATAAAGCAGACAGCACAGATCCCAAGACAGCTTAGAAGCATATGGCCACCTACTGCAAGTCAGCTCTGATAAGCAGTTTAATAAAATAAAATAAAATAAAAAAAATTCAAAAAGCTCTCTCTACTCTAGTTGAAATTTAACTTTCCACATTTTCCCTCTGTTGAAAGATTATGTTGCTACACATATTTCAGTAGTTCTATCACTAGAATAACAGTGTCATAGTGTCAGCTTGAAGTATCAGCTTCTCAGTGCTATGTGTCAGGATGTTTCACTGGGTGTATCTATGTGGCAATACTGCCAGGTGTGATAGTGAGAAATATTATAGCCTAGATTAATAATTGTGGTGAGTGGAAAATAGCTTTTGAAAATCCCCGAAACAACACTGAAACTGATTTTCAAATTACAACTCTTATTAGCTTTCTAAGGAGTTTTAAATACAGGAGTGAGAAGGTATGAAACAGTAAAAGAAAGAAATGGAATACTGGTTCTCTGACTTCTTTTGTCTTCTCCATATCATTCAAATAATACCAAGAGAGATGAAATTTATTCTCATATCTACAGCTTGGGTCTTGTCTGAAAGGGAGCAAACCCAAGGAAAAATAATTAGCATCTCTAACTCTTCCTGAACAATAGAACCATATGCATTTTCAAAGAAGCTGGAATTAAGTAGGACATGCTCAGCTTTATTTAGCCATTCACAAATCAGCTCAAAGAGCACTGGCCTTATATTAGTTTATAATAAGACGATGGAGAGCCAAAATTGAAAGGATTGAAGGCTTTAATGGAGAAGTTTGCATTATAAAATTCAAAATTTCTATTGAACATAAGGTAATTTTTGTACTGACAGTTCTTTCTTATCACTAGCAGAAATAAAAACAATAAAAACAAAAAAAAAAAAAGGGGGGAAAAGAAACCTGAAATTTGTCAAAACTTATTTCCAAGATATATAAAGTAAAAGAGAGACTCCCTACATCCCCTCTCTCCCCAGTCACATAACTTACAACAAAACTAGTTCAGCCAGAGAGAGAAATTTTTTTTCTGGAGTATACTAACAACAAAAAAATCCTGATAGTCATCTATGTAGAAATTAAAGTCCTGGATAAAATAAGTCACCATTTTCCATTATTGCAGACAGAAAATAGTCATATTTAGATCATAAAATTTACCATCCCCATTTCAAGAGAAAATAGTGTGTTTGTTGTTTTAGCTTTTTATACAACAGTATCTTGTATATCTCTTCAGAACTCTACAAAAAAGGTCATGAGAGAGTAACTGATACATAACCTAATGATTTGCTAAAAAATGATTGTTTTCATACCTCTTCATCCCACTGTTTTTGATTTACATTTCCTGTAAACCACTGAAGAAAATCTTTTTTTTTTTTGCTTCTGTCCAGAACTTCTTTTTGATGATGTAATTTTCCTTCCCCCCTCACTCTAGCACCCTGAAGCAGAGACAGCTGCAGTGAAGTGCTCATTTGTAAGGCAGTCACCTGGCCTAAGTTCAAGCACTTTAAAGAAGCAAGGAGGAAGATAATTATTGCCACCTGTTCCCACTTCAAAATCTAGATTACAGGGCCAGGGAAGAAAAGAAAAAGATCCCCAACAAAGTTAGAGGAAAGAGGTAAAGCTCTCTCTGATATTCACCTGAAGGAAAAAGATTAAAAGAAGTAAATGGAGAAAGGTCTTTGTGAGCTGGAGCCTGAAGAAGGGAGAGTTTCAACTGAAGGACTGACCTCTCTTAATCAGCAAAATATTTTAGTTTCTGTATATTCATTCCTAGGGTGATGATGCCATTCCACAGCTGCTGCCTTGCTTTTTCAATTCAATGCAGAATATACCATTCAAGAGATCATGTGCCAAGCTTATATCCTGAAAATTCACACTCTGGGTACACTAACGTGCCCTTGGACATCTGCCAGATGACCTGTGTTCCACTGCCTCTTGCACTCAGTATTGAAAGCAATTGCTAAAGAACCTAAATGTCCATGGAGACACGGTGATGACAGAGATGGGAAAATCTACCTAAAGTAACCCCTTTATAAAATGACAGAGAAGGAGCATTAGAAAAAATCTGATCCAATCCAAATAGTAAGCTGAAAGCTAGGGATTGGTAGGTTAAAAGACTATGAGAAATAAGGCTTCCCTTTGCTCTCACAGCACACTGTGTGGCCAGTGCTTCATGACAGTCTCTTACTTTATCTCAATGCTTTTAAGGATGTGCTTAGAAAATTCATCCAGATGCAAATTTTACATTACTGTCTGAACCTCTTCAAAACAATAAAACAAAACAACTAAAAACCAAAACAAAAAGCCACCTGTTCATCACTGAAAACGTTATATAAGAGAATTGAAAATATCACCATCCATAAAGGAAAGGGATTGGTTTGAAAAATAAATACCTTTAATGCTACCACAAAATCTACCCTCATTTTCAGAGTCTAAATATTATGGAAAAAACTTTGAGTAGTTTTTGAAACAACTCTTTCAGTGTTGAAGAGATTTTTGGTTTGGGGTTTTCTGCTGAGTTTTGGAGGTTTTTTGTTTTTTTCTTGGTTTGGTTTTTGTAGAAGTTTAGGAATAGAGCTAAAATTGGGGAAAAGTGCACACACCAGGCACCAGGTCCACTGTATCAGTTAAATATTATACCTGATTTTTAAACTATAGCTATCCTTTCTCATGGCTAACCCTGCTTCCATTCCTGTCAATGCAGAGGAATAAAGTCAGAGAATGAAAGGAAAAAAGAAGAGAGCATCTGGACAAAACTTTATAGAGAGCAAGGAAATAGACAAGAAAGAAGCAGAAACAGGAGAACTGGAGAAATAGGGTATTCTAAAAAATAAACCCCAAACAAACTGGAAAAAATGGTCAGGGAAAACAGAGGAGTTAATTTCAGAAGTGTTTTGTCACCAGAGTGTTGATCAAATAAATCACAAAATATTTATAAAGCATAGGATGTGTGAGACACCAGGTTTCTTCCACAATTCATGTAGATCACTCTTGGGACAACTTCTCTTCAGTGTATATTCAAACTGTCTTCTTTAGGCAATAAATCTAAGACATTCTGACACCCAACAAGTCTCTAATATACCTGCATCTTAGAGTGATTGAATTGGGCTCCTTATAGAAGGTTTTTTATTATTATAGGATACATTTAGGAGCTCCCGAGCACAAAAAGTCCTAGTATACCTATTTAATTGATTCCATCTGGAATCTTGAAGAATAATTCAGTGTTCCCACACATTGAACATGAAATGCAAAGTCAACAAAAATCAAATGTCATTGGTTCACCTTAAAAATTACTGCATCAGGGCATTGGAGGAAATCAGGAAATGAAACTTTTACAGAGAACTCAGTGATCGAAGTCCAGAAGATGACTGGTGTGTCCTGGAGACTTGCCTCCGGGAATCTGACTGAACATTTGCCATTTCCCAGATAAGTGCAGTAACTACTGGGCAAGAGACAAGACTTCAGTGGAGTAATTCTTCACTTCTATTGAAAATAGGCTCACTGTGCAGAAAGCTATGCAAGATTTATGGCAGCAGACAGAAGAAGAGTAAAAGCAGGCTTAAGTTTTACAGCCCTGAATTACAAAACTTGAATAAAGTGCATAAATTCCAGTAAGAAGGAAATGAATGTTCATCTGGTGAACTTTGCACTGAACTGAACACAGCAGTGCACAAAGTCTGACATAGGACACAGAGATTTGTCTAGACAATCCCACTGTGGTTTACTGGCAACTGCACTCCCCAGCCAGTGACTGATCCTAAATAAGTTCCTCTGTTCAGACTTCTGAAGCTATTCCTACAGAGAAGGACAAAAAAGAATTTCTGATTGCTGATTTCAGACACCAGATACTACACGGGCCTGCAGAGCATGCAACATGAATATCTCTGATACCCTAATCAGGAAAGAGGCAGTCTGATACTGTCTCTAGGTGGAAAGATGTTGTGGAAAGATGACTGGAGGTAAAATCAGAGGAAACTGAGCAGTTATATTCACATCCTAAGAGAGGTTACAATGGTATGGAAATTTTAGGGAAAAATACAGTTGTGGCTCCCTGGATGGAATGCGGTTGGTGTGCTTGAAACCCGTTCTAGGATGATTCCCCACACGGTGGGATTGTTTGTCAGTTTTTCCCATTGTCCTTGGATTTGAGAACCCTGCTCACCATCTTGCCTTTGCTCCCAGCTGCCACATGGAGCAGCAGGTGGAAAGAGTCACCATCTTTTCTTTGTCTGGGGAAGCCACATGTACGTGACCTGCAGGGAGCCTCTGTCATCTTCTTCTTGTCCTGGCTGCCACGTGGAACTAAGTCAAGGGGTTGACCATCTTTTTGTGAGAAAAACACCCTCTCTTTCTGCATACTTTTGTGATTGTTATTGCTGTTGTTGTTCTGCATTTCTTATTCCGCGGCTGTTTGCTTGCAATAAAATGTGATCCCAACCCAAAGTCTGCTTTTGTTCCTCCCTTGCCAGAAGGGGCAGAGGAAAGGGAGTGGCTTATTTGGAGTTTAACTTCTGGATGGTGTTTAAACCACTACATGGTTAAAAAGTTCAACTCTCAAATAATTTGAGCTGTTAGCAACCTTGCAGGACAGTCCCCTTTAAGAGAGAAGTATAGTAGTAGGAGAAGAGGGGTTGAGAGGTTTATCACGTTGGAAAAAACAATCCTGTTTTAGAAGCAGCAGTGGCAAGAAATGGGTTTTTTAGATAGATTGACTTGCACATCTTTCTTAAGCCATGTACACAGAATCCCCAGAGAACTCTGAATCTCTAGAGGCAGAGTTCTATCCAGCATAGACTAGAAGAAGGCAGCTTCTGAGAGAGTCTAAAGCCTCAAATCAGCTGGTGGAATAACATGAAAGGTTTTGAAAACAAAGGCTACCTTCTCCAGCTGTGTCTTTGAGAGGCAAATCCATACTTTCAATTCAGCAGCTACGAGAGGCTTTCAACAAACTCCCTCTAAGTACCCACAGGAAAATCTCTTTTCCCTCTGGGACAACCTCAAAGGCTTAGTTTTGGATCTATTCCTTGCTCTTCTCAAAAGTTTCCAAGCCTGTACTCTTTGAGACAATCTTCTTGGTATGCACACTGAAATTCCAGAAAAGGATGTGAGCTGTGTATATTTAGTTGTGCTGTGAAAAGCTCTCCCTCCACGAGAGGATTTAGAATGACACCAAATGCAGCACCCAGGTCAAAGCAAACGGTCAGACATTTAAAAAAACGCTGAAACACCCACACAGGAAGCAGCTAAACCCCCCACACAACGACAGACCTTCCTCAAGCCCTGTTAGAGCCATCTGTCACGAGCTTAGTGAAACAGGGAAAAGCTGCTTTTCCTACCTGTGGCTGTGGAGGAGTGCGTTGAAAGCCAATCCATCAGACCAGCTAGTGGTGAAATTGGTAACGTTGACCTGCGGGTAATTGCGAGTCGATTGACGGACCCAGCTCAGCAGAATCATCTCGCTGTTTGTCTGCTGCAGTCCAGCCATGATGTTTTTCATTACATCTTTGACCTGCAATAAAAGACAGAATTTGATCAATGACTGAACTTATTAAAAGCTGACTATTTCTTTTCTTGAAATGAAAAGCCTTCAGTTAAATAAATTTCAATTTTAAAGAAAAACTCCTAAGTAATTAAAGAACGTATTTGTTTTCACAATGTAATGACAGCAATCAATTCTGACTGCTTAAAGACAACAGCTACTGACATGCACTGAATGCATTCATCTCTTTGCCACAGGTGAAGCAGGGACAGAGAAGGCACATTTGTTAGCATCACTTATGGTAACAGAGCTCTTTCAAACTAAGTATTTCTCCTTGTGGTTTTCTTTAATCTGGAAATACATTCTTAGTTAATATGATACATTACAGCAAAAGTTCATAAAATGATGAATAGCATTCTTCTCTCATTGACAGAGTTGAAGTAGTACCGAGGCAGAATAAATTTCCTCAGCACACAGCAGATAATGTTTTTGACTTAAAGGTGCAAACTACATTTGCATACATGCACTTGGACAAAAATTCAATTTCATTGCATGTATTAAAAGAGTATTGCGTATGTTTCAATTTTATTATTTTAATGAAGTTAATGTTCCTTTTTCACTAGAGAGAGTTTACGAATCTACAGTTATTATTTTACAAAAAGCCTAAAGGCTTTTATAAATATTATCCTAGAGTTTGACATAATGCAGTAGATTTTTTTATTTCCTATCAATTTCTTTACTAGTAAAAGAGCACATAAAACTTCTATTAAGAATTATTTTCCTGTAAAGTAACACCTTTTAAATCACTGCTTTCTCCATATATCATTTAGAATAGCAGGTCTTTTAAAATGTTCCCTAAGACATAATTTAACTACAAAGTTGCTTATTGCTGCTTATTCACTTAGGGAATATTGCATTTCATTATCATTTTCTCCCTGAATTGCTCTGCCTCCACTATCAAAGAACAACATTCAGGGCAGAATGTATGATAAAGAGTGGACCACTTTGAAACCGTAAAAATATTTGAGATAATATGCAGAAGCTTTAATCTGAAAGAACAGTCAACAACAACAACAAAAATTAATTACCATGATATTATAGAAAAAACAGAGATAATCTTTTATTGTTGAGTACGGTAAGTTGCTCACTAGTATCACAGTAATTAATTCAATCATTTGATTTTGTGAAGATATGAATTACTGAAATAACATCTTGGGTTTGCATCTCAAATGCACATTGCCCAAAGATTATCAGTGCTCTTAATTTTCCTTTTGAGACTTAGGTGTAAACTTTACTTTATACGTTATTAGTTTCTAAGATGGAGGGATAAATTTATCCTCTCTAAATTTCATGGCATACGTTCTTGACTTTAGTCTTAGATTGTAATTTGCACCAATGAAAATTAATATAAATTCTGCCAGATAAGAAGTTTTTTATAATTTTCTCAATTTTTGCATCAGGAGAGAGAAAATAAAATGTAATAAAAATAGGAAATATAATCTTTATTTTTGCTTCATATGTCTGAGTGGGTGTTTTGAATTTCCTGACAATATTTTTGGTGTCTTTATTTTTTAGAGATGCCAAAGTAGATTTACATAATGTAGCAAGAAGCTGAGATTTGGCCTCTGTATTCCCAGACACCTTCACTACTATAAAAATATAGAATCCTGGTTTTTTTCATTATGCTGGATGCTAAACAAAAACAAAAACAAAAAAAAAAAAACAAAACAAACAAACAAACAAAAACAACAACAAAAAACCAAACCAAACCAAACCAACCAAACAAACAAACAACAAAACCACCAACTTTTGGAATTTGCATCTATTGCACCAGACTTAAATATGAAAGACTAGAAAATACTGAAGTTACAGTTAAGGAGACTTGTTCAGGCTAAGATTTCCATGTTCATTGTTCATTTTGGTTTCTATCATATGCTTATATTTACAAATGCAGATTTTTCTGAATATTATGAACAAACTCTAATGCTATTGTTCTATTTGAACAATACAACACAGATTTGCATTAAAGGATAGCTGAATGAATGCAGGAACACCATATTTAGAAATAGAAGGGTTCATAACACAGAGCTGATTATGTGTTTGAGCTGATATCAGAGAGGGGAGCTATGTCTATGAACAGAGATGGTTAGACAAAATTAATAAAAAAATGGGCCATCAGGAAGGCAATTATTCAGCAGAATCCAGGTGATGAATCCAAACCCAGCATTCATTTTCACTTTCCAATAAATGAATACAAAACAGTTTTAATCTCACCTTGTTGAGTCAAATATGCTTACAATAGATAAAGTTTTGCTCTCTTTTTTTCCAGCATGTCTTTGCAACAGTGAAGACTTAAATCTGATCTCATCCTGAATGCTGAGACCACTTCCTCTTCAGTGAGACTCGGTGGATAACTCCACTTGTACAACAGGAGCCACCTTGTCCACCTGAGTGTCCTGAGGGGCGCTGCCATCCCAGCCCAGCTGGCACTCTGGCAGCACCATGCCACCCCTCTGCAGGCACAGCACCACACCGGCTGCAGCAGGGCTGGGTCCTGCAGCAAGATCAGTGCCTGAGCACAAGAGTGCTGGCTGACATTTGGGTGGAAAGGAAGCTTTCTGAAGCTTTCTCACTTAAGATATATTGCTGGAAAAGTGGCACAGAGATGTGCCCATGTCAGCTGGAAGAGCTTTCAGACAGACAAACTCCCTCAGCATCCAGGCTCAAATACTACAGCTATTTCAAAGTGCCTCTGCCTTGTGCTGTCAGGTGATGAGTTGACCTCTGCTACTCATTTCTTTGCTACCTCTCCTTTCTAATGCAGTCTATCCTGGCAGGACACAAAGCTTTCAGGTGTAGGAAATTCTGACTTCCAGAGAACAGATCTACTGGCTCTTCCTGGGGAAAGGACATATGCTGTGGCAATAAGAAAAGATTAAATTTTGATATCAGGGCGGGAAAGGACAATACAGACATCAATGAATTGGCTTCTGAAATGCCAGGCTGCCAAAAGGAAAGCTGTGGACAGAAGGAGAGTACTGCTATTCTTGTCACCATAGGAAAGCAGTGGCCAAAGGCAGCACAGCCAGCCCTGGCTCACAGCAGCAATGGACCTTTGATCTCCCCACTGTAGGGCCATGTCCTGGAATCTGGGCATGTGCTGCTGTGTGTGCAAGATGACACAGAACACAGAACGATCTCAGGCTCACACTGCATCTCCTTCACCTACAACCAACACTCAGGCATGCAACATTTTGTAAGACTGGCACTTAGCTTCAGCATGCCAGACCCTAGAAAAGAGGGAGGGAAGAGACAATCTAAAAAGAAAACTATTCTTAAAGCAAGACTTGTTTTCATTTTTCTTAGTAAAATAGGAACCTTACATCTCCCTGACAGAATTACTTAGCATTTTTTACTTGCAAGATTTCAGGTATTCTGACTGTATAGATTACATTTTTATAGTTAGAACCACAAAACTCTTTCTAAGTACATCGGATAGAACACTTTAAAGGACATTTTCACAGATATTCAAGACACCTTTCAAAGTAAAGGATATTCTTTGTTCAATGATTCAAGGCGGATTGACAGAAGTGTTTCATTTCCATAATCAAAAATAGAAATTAAATAAAATGGTAATTCATATTAAAATACTGATGTGCACAAAAACCCTGATGCTTTTAATAGGTCTCCAAATGAGGCTGACAGGCTGTTGAAATGCTCCCCTCTGAAATATTTTCCTTATGTATAGATCTATTCTTTTATGATTTTTTCCCAGAGAAAGTCAAGATTTGGGCCAAATATTTTTACTAGGGGTTTTCTTTCACGCTTTACATGAAAATAACTTCACTCCTAAAAACATAACAAAGCAATTTACAAACTGCCATATAGAATGTTTTTTCACTCTTAAGAGAGTTTATCAAGTATAAGAGGTCAGAAATTAATAGCCTTCCTCTGTTTTTACTTAAATGTTAAAGCTGCAGTGAGGCTGGGAACACAGAGCTGTAAGAAAGAGGGCAGCAGCTTCAAGGAAATAAGAGTCTGACAGATTCAGTACCATAAAGAGCTTTGGCAGCAGGTGCTCAGCTCAGAATGATGGTTCAATTTCAGGAAATCTTTTAATGATAATGTGAAAAAAATCCAGGCTAGATAAGAAAGAACACAATCACTACAGGGGATACAGAAAGCCATGATATTTGCACTGCACAGAGATGAGAGTGGCAACAGTGCATCAAATCCTGTCTGCTGCAGTGCCTCTACCACTGCCTCTCCTCAGTGGGACTGCTGAGATCCATTTGGATTGGTACCGGCATTATTCCTTCCGCCTTTCTTCCACCATCTCATTTTTAAAAACTATATTTACACAAACAGATTAACATTTCTGTAACAGACCATCATGTCATCATAGGCAAGTACAGTTGTGTCCTCACGCGGCCCTGGCTGGGGAATGTGAAACTGGAAAAAGCTTCTTGCCTGTTCATCTGCAACAACACAAGTGTTCTCACAAACAATAACCTCATATCTTTTATTGTTTTTTGTTTTAAGTGTTGACAGATGAATTTCCTCTAGTGACTTTTCTCAGGATCTGCAAAAGCAGGATTGCACCAACAAACACAAACTACACAAGCATGCACTGAATCTATAGCCTGTGTATTCCTATTTATTTGTCTCAAGGACTTCCACAGGCTACAAACAAATATAGTAGTCTCGGTATTTTACCAAGCTGATACAAGTAGCAGATAAGTTTGGTGGCCCTGACTCTGTATGAACAACTTATTGTGTTTCCAGCTGCTTCTTGCCAGGGACAATCTGTAATAGGCAAACTAACAGGAAGAAGAATTTCTTAAGAAATTTACAGCTGTGTCTCACCATAAGTTCTGTCAGTATGTAAGATCATGCCTGCCTACAAACAGGGCAGAACAATCACAAACATATTCTAGATGATGCAATTAACTTCAAAATTTGAAAGAAAATCTGGAAAAGAACAGAATTTTTCCACAGAGCTGTAAATAAGCAAATTTACTTTGAACTCTTCCAATGCCTTGAGGGAAATAGGCAGAAAACGAATGGCTCTTGAGTATTTTGGTTTTTAAGGAGAAAAGCCAAAATATAAATCTGCCATTTCATTATTTTCTTTTTAAATTATTCATCATTAGGGAACAGCAACAGAGTTATTATTTAATAATGGCTTCTTGTTGCCAATCAAGTTTTAGCTCCTCTATAGAAAAAAACCTCTAAAATTATTTACAGAAATTTGAATAAAAAGAGAAGTCCAGAAAGTGCAGGTCACTTTCAGAACTTCATGACTAGAACAAAATAAAACACAGTGATGCCAAACTGATTTTTGCCTTCTTGCTTTTATATATTCCTATATATTTGTAGCTCCGTAGCCTATTATTGTGTAATTACATCGGTAGCTAGCTTTTCACCTACTCTGTTAGACAGAAAGACAGAATACATTCCTGAAGGCTCCAGTCCTAATCTGAGGACCAAGGTTAAATCCTCTGGGAACCAAGGTTAAAACAGCATCTCAAGGCGCTTTCTCATAAACAAAGTACAGCTAGTATCTAAAGGGGGAAGGTTCTGGAAAAGGCTGGAACCAAGGTGGGGAGTTACCTCATTAGCTGTGCTCCTGATTGGGAATGCTTGTCAAGTATTCTAATTTGCTAAACTTATAAAACTGTATTTGCCCTATGTGGGGTGGGCATTTTTCCACACTCGCCCCTGAGGCCTCCAGTAAAAGATCAGCTTTTGAATTACCTCTATACTGATATTGCCTCAAAAGTATGTTGTTTTATTTCTAGGTCTTTAAGGTATCATAGAACTCCAAGTATGGGCTAAACTTGGATTGAATCATTATGACCATGCTGACAAAGAGTCACACTTTTAATCACTGATTTGTAAATATGATCCTTGGACCTTTCATCCATGGGTAGCTCAAGCTGGAGCCATGGGTGCCATCACAGCTGCCATCACAGTTATCACTGGGCTCAAGAAGAAGCTTGAAATTAATCATTTTTGCACTGCAAACAAAAGGGTTTTGGTTTTGACATGGCTGCTGTCAAAAAAGCTCATCAGGCTACACCAGAACTTGTTTCTTCTGTGTGTCTGTGCAAGTACATGTTAAGAGGAAAGGTGGGAATGATTGAAAAGAAATTAGTAAGTACACAGCCCATACTAAAGCACACCTTTAACACTTTGCTTCAGGATAAAATATGAAGAAAACAAAATATTAATTTGAACATGATTAGTCATCTCAGTCCATAATTAATACAAATTAAAACAGAGCGATTCAAGGATTATTGATAAATGTTGCATAGCTAGGTACTATATTCCATCTGCTCTTAATAAGTAATTTAGAACAATTTTACGCAACTAAACTAGGACTACTGAAACAGGAGACAAAGGAAGAAGTGAGTTAACTATCTGCAGCTTTTCTTTGCTGCTGTCGTCCTGTAAAATTAGCATAAAAATGTTTCCTACTTGGATGAATGATACACATCTGATTTTTGATAAGAGTGTTTCAGTTTTAAAGTGTTTTAAGCTTTGTTTCCCACCACCTTTTCTTGTTATTCTATGAAAAACTTGTGAATTATTGCTTGGGGAACATAGCCAACAGTAATGGACAGACTCTCAGCCCAGATTGATACAAACACATGGATTCAGAGCATCTAGATGCTAGATGTTTTTGAATTTTGATTTTACTGCCATCTCAGAATTTTTTTTAGTTAAGTGTCCTCATCTCTCATGCTGGGTTTTATGAGATCCATATCACAAAACTCCCTTTCTCTCTAAAGAGAAAAGAAGCTAAATGAGCCACATCTGCTTCAATAAATAGGCAGTCCAGCAGCTTTTTAGTGTTCTAAAAATAATTCTCTCCAGGATGGGTCAGCAGCAAAAAAGCAACTGATGAGATTATTTCATTAAACTAGAGAAGTCACTTTCTAAGATAACAAAAAAGAAATCCACATTGGCTTTGTCTATCCATTTTTGTTAGGATAACTCATATATATCATCTTGCAATATCTGACTGTGATATTACAGTCAAAAAAGTTTCTGCTAATCCTGTAAAATCTTTTTTGTCTTCTTAATGTTGTCAGTATCCTTGATAATACGTAAGCAGACTGCCATAATATTAGCTGATTTAGCACATTGCAATGTCTATGTTTACTTTGCAGGTTGTTGCAGGATAATAATGGGAAAAAGATCAGTAGAATAAAGGTATTTCAAGGGAAGTAATGAGCAGTGCCACTCACCTGCCAGTGGAGGATTATATTCCAGATCAAACCAAGAGTCAGCTTATGATTTCCATCCACAATATCTGAGCTCCCTATATTTACTAAATCAACCTATTATAGAAACAAAAAATTTGTAAAAGATTAATAACAAGCATAAGAGGTTGGAAGGAAATGAAGGGATAGGCTAAGGTAAATCTCCCATTTAGTTTCTGTTGTTCCATAAACATACAACTCACATTTTATAAATGGCACAATTAATGTTCTGGAAAAAACCAGCAGTGATCTGGAGTTCCTATTATTCCAATTACAGCATGTTGTGAAACACAAAATGAAAAGTAATAGCTATAATAACTCAAATATCTTTTATATTAATCTTCTACAATTACAAATCACACAGACAGAAAAACTGTACTCTGCTTTATACTACCATACATAATATAATTTACTGAATGTTAACACACACACATCTAGACACTGTAAGAACCTACAAGCCCAAGACATTACATATTTAAATTAAAATAGAACTTAATTTTCCTTAATTAAATTCTATAATGTATAAAGAAATATACAGGATGTCTTCTGGCATACAGATAAAGCAGTGATTGTGACCTAAGCAAGTCTCTTCCACAACAGTTCATCCAGTAGTGTTGTTTTCCATAATTTCATCATGCATTTGCAATTTCATAATGCATCATTATTTATCACCATGGAATTTTCCTTCCTCCACATGGGAAATGATCCTTCACCCTCCCCCTCTTTCTACTCTATCTGAATAAGGAAGCCAAAATCAGAGTTATAAAGGCTATAAGCTGTCCTGCGCATCTGGATAAAATTATGACTCTAAAAATGGCATCTTTACTGTTTCATAGATACAATTTTTCATGGTCAGAACTGATGTTTTTTATGGCAAAATACTCCATTTTTTCACAAACTACATTCTGCAGTCTCTAGTGCACTTCTGAAGTTATTTGAAGTTACATATGCAAATTGGCTGAAGTGTTGCACCCTCAAAACAAATTGCTTTTCTTTAATTTTGGGGGTTTTTGGTTTTTTTTTCAATGCATCTATGTATAGGTCATTTTTACAAATTAGATATTTTATCAGGAACTCTAAAACTCTCAAAGAGCTCTTTTCTTTAAGAATTCCACATTTCATACAAAAAGCACATGAAACTGGCTATTTATTCTAACCATCGATGTCTTGGAATGTCTCCCAGATGGAAGTTAGACTTTGGATGCTAAATTTAAAATGGAGTTCCTTGCAGCAAGTGACACTCTGCAACATTTATTAGGGCAGTGCCTGCCTATTCTACAGACCAAATCCATTTTTGGAAGTGGAATCCTGAACACACAGAGCCCACATCTGTTTCACTGAAGCAGGGGAACATCTCCCAGTTTGCCACAGGGGGGTCTGAGCCTATGCTGGGGCAAACTCCCCACGCCCCCCTCAACACTATCCCTTTTCTATGTGAACAAAAAACACTGAGAAATGCATTGACTGGGTGCAGCAGCATCTTTTTATCACCCAGATGACTACAGAACCTCAGAGCAAGGATGGAACAGATCAGCAGAAAAATCTAGACTACTCAGAGGCTTTAATTCACTTTAGAACAATTGATTTTACATTCTTGAAGTTCCAGAGAAATCATCCATCAAATTATTGATGCTGAAGGAAACTATTTCAGAGGCAAGTCTTTTGACTTCATACTGATAAGATACAGTATATCTTTATATATACTATACCAATTTTTTATGTAGGTTTTCATTACATGAATATGATGGCCACTGGATGACCACTTCACGTTCTAAAAAAATGGTTTTTTGTCTATCTTCTAAAATTGGAATACTCTCTGTTTTCTTCCAAGATTTGAAAGAGACTATTATTGTGAAAGTAAAAAGCACGCTAGTGGATTCAGCTGACAGGCACTGAATACTCCAAAAAGCATTTTCTATGATTACTTGTAATCAGTTGTGTGATCAAAACCTTATTGTATAGTGTGAAATAATGTATTGATGATTTTTTTTCCCTAATAATGTCAAATGTTGCCAATTTTGAGCAATTAGAAGCTTTTTATTTTATTTATTTACATTAAATTCCATTAAATAAAAAGAAAAATCAAGCTGGAGGTGTTTATGTCAGTCTTATAAGGTCACTTTCATTTATGTACAAATCTTTAGGTGGATTACCTTGGATTTATAAAATCAATAACTTTATTCAGCCCTTGAACTCCAGCATTAGTGACCTCCTGCAGCTATCAAGAAAACCAATACAATATACAGCACAGAATACATTATCTTTGTTTTGCCACCTCTTACTGTGAAGTCTAAGCATGTGTTATAGGTTTGTTGGTTTTGTTCTTTTTAATTTATTTATTCTTGAGAAGAGTTATGATAAAATTAGTTGGGCAGAAGAAATGTCTTCTAAAATTATGGGTCCATTAGAATGCCTGCATAAGGAAGATAATATGGGAATATTTACTCAAGAATGATTCACAGGATATTGGCTTGAAAAATCAATCTTTTCAAGGTAGAATTGAAAGTGATATCGATATGATTAGAGTTTTGAATCATGAGAGACAGATGCCTTTGAAACTTAACAAGAAAAAGATCTTGTAGGAAAAGCCTTGTGTTTTCAGACATCATAATTGTCAGAGATGGTGAATAAATATTTTGACAGGTAGCATCCTGCAACCAGCTATGGATGACTTCTATCTAACTTTTAAAACTTTATTTTAAACACCATTCATTAGAATAAAATCATGCAGGTTGATCTGTCTTCAGACAGCATCCACTACAGAGGTATTAGCCAAAAAATTTGCTGGAAGAGGACTTTAAACTCCTTAAAAAACATTTAACCCTGATGGTGAATGACTAAGTATCCAATTCACATCGATAAAGCTGCATTGACTCCAGTACTTTTCTGCTATAGACCAAGGTGTTTGATTCAACATCTAAAATGCATTTTGTGTGCTGCCTACAGGCTGCTCTGAGCCTGTCTGGATGAATACTTACATTATATCTCTGCAGAACGTGGATTGCTTTGTTGACATTGTTCAGAGCATGAACTCTTGTGGAGCCCTTTTCTTTTGCCTTCAAAGAAAATAAACCAAACTTGATTCTCCAAAATCAAAATGTAGACTACACAGTATGTAACTCACTCTTATATTACACCTGTAGTCTTCTATTTCATAACTTTATGAGAATAGAATATTAACATGCACTGGGCTTATACTGCTTCCCCACATGAAATAAAGTCAGTTTTGAAACAAACTGGATCCACAGTTAGAAGGTAATTTTCAGTGAAGGAATAACTGAAATGCATATAAAATTAGATAATTCCAGATTATTTTTGTCACGATTAGTTATATTCTGCATGGTACAATTAAGAACATTGCTATGGCAACTAAACGGATAAGCATCAGTTTGTTTAATATTTATGTACCCTTACATTATCTATGGATTTTTATTCAAAATCTCCCAGCCTTCTTATGAGAAGACACTGTACTTACGAAGTCCAACCAGGAATATGAGAGAAGACATTAAAAAAATGTGTCTGCCTGTGTCAATTCAGAATTTCCAAGTTAATAAGAGCAAGCAGTTCTCTCTTTTCAGACACATACAATCAGACAAGATGGACCATATGTATGACATTAGCAAACCATCCTAATTCTACACCTTAAATTTTGTTCCAGCTCAAATCCAGATATCTAAATGAACCCTGCCTCAGTCTTGTTTCTCTATAGTAAGTGCATACAATAAAGTAGAATATTTTCATTTCAAGCATATGCCTCACAGAGTGTTACTGTCTAATATAGCTCTCAGTCACAATATTTCCTCAATTTCAAATGAAATGAAACCTATTCAGACCCCTAAAAATAGTTTCCACATACAAGTTTTTGGCCTGTAAGGCATTCCAGGAGCTCCAGAAGTCTTCGTCCATCTCGAAAATCATTAAAAAGGTCTTCGATGTAACGTCTTCCAAACTGAAATGAAACAATCGTTCTGGTTAGTTCAAATGGGAAAAATAATAATTTAAAAATATCAGAAAGCTGTAAAAAGCCAGTGTCAGAGTATATATGGAAGGCAGGACACAAGGTAAAAGAGGAAAATACATTTAAGCTCACAGGATTCTTTCACACCTTAAAGAGGGTTCCATTGTTTAAGAGACAATGATGCTTTCTTTATTTCAAGTATATGTCATTATTTCAAACAAATAAGCCAGAACTAAGTACTAATGTATCTAGAAAACAAAGAAGACTTGGCAATTAAGATGCAAATCAGGAAAAAGAAAAAAAAATGAAGAAAAAAAACAAGGAAAGAAACAAACAAAAAAACCCCAAATACACAGGAAGTGATACAAAATTTAAATGCCTAGTAGGTGCTCCATGTGTCAGACAAAAAAAAATAAAATGGGAAGTACACCCATGAGAGAGGAGCCAGACTTATTCTAGTCAGGATCTTAGAAATAGATCTATGTTATTAGGGCATGGAATTGTACTGGATCGTGGCCTCATTTCTCTAAGTGGTTGACAGACAACTCACATTTTGTACTTAGCACCAGTGAAAGATGAAAGGAAATACTTGTGACTTTCCCCCATATGACAATGTTAAAAAAAATCATTCTTTCTAAAATTCAAACCTAGTTTCTGATCTGATGCTTTGACTAAAACATGAAATATGAAAAATACAGACATAATTTTTTATAGTCTGGTCGTTGAGCAAGTTTTATGTGCACCTATGAATTTTTTGATATTTTTGTATGTATGAGAGCTATCGAGAACCGCAATATAAAGCAGTGATTATTTTGTGCCATGCAAAATAGTTTCGTATGTCTACAGTTTTTCTAATTTGTGAAGTTGGATGGATGCTTTGATTGATTTGAGAAGCAGGGTCTGTATTTTAATTTTCCAGAATTGATGCTGTGCTGGCCTACATTGCACATCTTCCATTTTTACCACAGAGCAACGTCAAATTGGGAATCTGTATTATAGAGAAAACATTTGCTTTCCTGTCAGCAATGTTGTTCTGCTCCTCACTGCAACTCTCATTAGAGCTGGTTGGGAGTTTTATGAAAAACATATTTTGTTAGGAAGTACCAATTCCTTTGGAAGGTTATTTAAACAGAGGATAGAATTAAGGAGAGTATCCAGTGCTAAATTAATTTTTTCTCATCAATACATATTTATGGGTACAGCACTGACTTCAGTGCTGTTAGCTGTTTTGCCATGACCTTGCTCTCTGACTGCTCTTCTGAAGCAAAAGCTCCTTTCAATCCCTTCATATTTTGGTAAGGCCTTGTTTCTGTTTCATGGCAAAAAAATCCACCACATAAATTTTCTACAGCAGTGAGAATCCTTGTTTCCTAGACAGTTTTCACATCATGCACAACCCATTCCAACTAAGCTAATTTCTATTTAGCACACATTCTGCCACTTTATTAAATATCTGAAAACCAGTACTGAATAGATACACATATGATTTACTTGCACTACTCAACACGTTGAATTATCAGTTTAAGTACTAATGCCCAGCAACTCTATTTCCTGTCTCACATTTTGTATGAGAAATGGTTTTATAAAAATGTTTTACATTATGGGATAAAAAAATCATATGCCATTATGCGAGTCAAATCATATACAGAACTCTTGAAGTTGTAGGACAAATTTAAAATTAAAACATGCAACTAAATCAGAGACCTTATTTTGTTCCCTAACCTTGCAGAACAAAAGTCATTTTTGCAGAGGGGAAACAGAAGATCTATGCACTTTAAGGGAGCTTTTTCACATTGTTTAGAAAGTTGGAGTGATCAATAGGCCCTTCTGTAACACTGTGAAAGAGATTCTACTGAACCTCTCTGGGAATATGAGCACAGTGACATTCTGACAATAGAATATAATTATATTGGTTTGTATCACACAGGAAAAATAGAACCAGTCTTCATAACTGCCTGTGCCTCTGTCTTTCCTCCTTTTTGCAGCATTTAAGCTATTCATAACGTTTATGTTGAAATCAATGTAGGCAGCCAAAAATTTTGCTTAACAAATAATATGCTTTTTCATTTGGTTGTTTTTTTGGTAAAGCTTTCAGAAAGAAAATAAAGACACATCACAGTAGCAGCCACAGGAGGACATATTAATTACCAATGTGCTACAAGTAAACCTTAAACCAAAAGTTCCATTGATTTTTTAGGGCCTTCGAAGCATAGCTTCCATTAATCACAACTAAAAACACACTAAGGCATCCTACACTAGTGCCACACATAGCATTCTGAACCTGAGGAAGGCTGCTGCTTTTCTGGCAATGGGGTGATTATGTCTTCTTCCCCCAACAGATTGAATATCCTCACTGGATCGGCATTGCAGTAAGTGCTGAGATACAAAGGGCTCAAAGTTGAATCAGGTAAAATTATCCTGTCATTTGAAAGTCTCTGTTAACTTGAACTTTTGAAAACAGTGAAAAACAAGTGTGGCTGTCAATGGCTTTGCCAAACAAATGCCTAGTAATTTTTTATACATTCTTGCTGAAAATAACATTTTTTAAAAGCTTTTTTAGGTTGTGACCTAAAACCACTGCCCTTTACCTAAGAGGAATGAAAATGTTCAGGAGACTCTCCCCTACCATTTGTTATGTCTGCTGATTTATTGCTCACCCTATATTACAAACTTATCCAAAATCTAAATTTAAAAAAGGCCCACAGTAGCTTCAGTCTGAATTGTTGGTTCTCACTCAGTTGTCTTTCTTCAAAACCACAGTGATGGGAGAGATGGGGGAAACAAGAGAGAGTACAGGACACAGGAAGGACTAAAGATACTGGATGTGTAGCACAAAGTGACTTTTCACTTTGACAAGTGAGAAAGCAGAAATTCCTTTCTCAAAGTAGAACAAAATTAAAGTCTAAGATAAGACTTTGTTAAAATATGAATGACTAGAGAGATTACGGATTTAAGTGTATGACAATTTTATATATAATTTTAATTTACTCTCTTTGAGTGAAATAAAGGTTAAAACACGAACTTTCTTGGTTAACTGATAGAGCTGTTGGATGCAACTGCTTATCTTTACACAACACAAGTGGACCTGAAGCAAATCCAAGGCATCTATTTTAAAACAAAATTACCTAAAAGCATGATGCATACAGGAAAATAAGATTTCTGTTTTATCGTGGATAAAATTAACCCTCCAACTTAAATAATGACTGTGGAAATGAATTCACAAATTACACTGATATGAAAAAAAATCCCCAAGCTACTCTACACTACACCATGGGCAACTACATAAGCCATAGTCTTAGAATTATGTGGTACTGTACAAATAACAGGTGAGGAAAATTTGTAATTTGCAGTAAAGTCTTCTCCCAGGTGTTGTAAGGGAGGGAAGCATACTCAGAAGCATTCTCAGAGTATTCCATGTAGGAACTCTGCTGCATGTACATATTCTAGGATGCTTAATATTCTTAATATTCAGTATTAAGAAGACTAAAATTATATCTCTGACGTGTTCCAAACTCATACAGCAAATGAAACAATTTTATGCCAAAGAACATTACCTAAAAACCAAAAAAGCTGATGAGAAAGAAAAAAAAATAAAAAGTAAAATCAGGAAATAGACTGAAATCAAGTGTTAATAGATAACTGTAATTGCAAATCTTTTGGTTTGAATACAATTAGGTATCTCAAAACATCAAGCTTATCTTACTTATCTTACTGCTGTCTACTTTCATTGTCATCCTGTTTTGTTTCCAAAGACTCTGTAATAGACCTCATTGTTTCTATGTAAATTTTACAAATAAATTTTATCAAACAACTAAATTATTTAATCAGCTTATTCATCAGATACATTATGGAGGAAGCTAATATTGTGGGAAGTATTACATGAAAAGCTGGTATTCTATGAAAAGCTCTCTATTCAGAGCTACATACAAGTCAGTAATTATTAAAGAAATACAGAGAACATAATGAAATAATTAAAAAATAACTTGCCCAGAGAAGGCACAGAGAGATTTGTTAATGAACATTGGCGCTCCAATAAGTTAAAGCTAAAAAAAAAATTGATTAGCATAAAAATGTTAGCATTTATATTTTAAAAGAAATTAGCAAATGCAAATTCTTCATTAAAGGAAAGTGGAGCAAAGGGAGAGGAAATAGGAAGGGAAGGGCTAGGAAAAGAGGGGAAAAGAAAGGAAGAGATGGTGATGAAGAACAAATGTTGAGGTTTAAGTGGAATCATGGAGAGAGGACATGAGGAAGTGGGATTGAAAGCATACTCGACCCTAGAGGCATGGCTGTGGGAACGGCAGGCAAAACAATCACAAATGGGGGTTCTTTAAGGAAAGCTGTTGCTCCAACTCCCAGTGGACCATTTGACAGGCAGAATGGAAGGGCTGATTACAGCACTGACTCTGGGGAAAGAAGTCCCAGCCCACTTCCATGAGAAAGAAGTGGGGAATCTTGTGATCAAGATTAGAGGGCCCTGCCCCCAGCCAGGTGGAGAAGAGGGATAACCAGGATTACTGGACTGTGTGGATTTGAGGGCCTGGCACATCAGCCCCACACAACACCAAAAAGGTCAGTTCTGTTTTAAGCCCAGTTTGCAGCTCAGCCCCACACAGCTGCTCACTCACCCCCTCCACCCCAGACACCCACAGCCCAGGGGAATGGGATTTGGCATCTCTTAGTGGGTAGTGAGCAACTGTATTGTGCATCATTTGTTTTTCTTGGGGTTTATCTGTATGGTTTTTGGTTTTTTTTCCAAGTCTACAACACCATTATTATTATTATTAATTATTGTTATTGTTATTATTGTCAATTTTTAATTTTTTGTCTCAGCCTACAAAGTTTTCCTCTTGATTCTCTTCCCCGTTGCACTGGGAGGAGCAGGGAGTGTGGAGCGAGCAAGCAGCTGCACAGTGCTTAGTTACCAGCTAGGCTCAAACCACAACAAGTCATAAATTTTCTCCCACAAACGTGGAGGGTGGAAATGTATTTCTATTTCCTAAGATTCATAAGCACTCAAAATTTCAAGCAATGAGTCCATAATAACAGCCCCAGCAAAATACATGATAACAGAATATTGAAACACAACTATTATTTGAAAGTTTTAATAAGCATATATTTTTACTCCTTCCTAAAAATGTCATGTAATAGATACATTTTCATGGTTTTTTAAGAAAAATTACAAAGGGTAAAAACTTGGCTGAAGAAGACATCTCTGACTTTTCATTTTCTTTTGCAGACAAATATGCACTTAGATTACACTTTTCATTTGAGGCAGACTAGACTGTAAGATTATTACAGTAAGACAAGTTGGATGATATTTCTTATGCATTTTACAGTATCACTGGCTTATTATTATCAGTTCATGTGGGAAATCTAACAACTGAAACTATCAGCAGATGGCGAGAAACAGAGAATAAATTAAAAGAGAAAAGGCACTCTAAAGACAGGGAATTCAAGGTTCATCATGGCACTAGACAAAATGTTTATGGTTTCATTAGGTGTACAGAGGAAAAATCAGCTTACAATAAAAGTAACAGACACAGAAATCTTTCAGACTTTATAGGAAAGGTAAACAACTGAGATTTGATCTTGAGACAAGACCTTTGACTCCACAAGGGACAGGAAACCTGCACTGCAGAGCCTGGGAGGGAGCTGCAATGCATTCCACCTGTGCCCCCAGACCACAAGGCTATGCAACAGAGAGGCAGAGGTGCCCTGCAGTTTGGCCAGGACCTCAGAGTGCTGACTGATAATTAAAAAACTTAAAAGACAAAGTACAATCCAAAAAGCCAGCAGGACATAAGCCACGAGTTTTTTGATAACTTTTTCAAGTAAATGTCTCAAGTTCAGTTTGTAAATCTCTAAATTTTCCTGAATAGATGTCAGTATGAAAGAAATAAAAAGTTAGTTGGCTCACAGATGTTACCCTTAGAAGGGCTTTAAAGAATCAGACTTTTCTTGCAGTCAAGATATTTGATGTCTCACTCTGTGAAATAATAAAGAAATGATATTGAACTGTGCTCGACAGATCTTTTAAGTCAGTTTTAATAAAAAAAGGACTATAAGCACTTGTTCTTGCTCTGCTAAATATATTAAAAGTTCAGTTTCTCTCCCCAGCATCCTTGCTTCTAGTTTGTTCAATTCTGCTGGGAAGTTCATCAAAGTGACTGACATTTTCTTTCACTGATGCGGGATTACTATTTCAGCAGAAAAGGATATTGTCCCACTCCAGAGGGAAGAAAGATGCACCAGACATTGTTTAATTAGGCCTTAGGTTCATGGACTGGTGGGAAGCATCAAACAATAACTTGCCAGCCCCACCATCCTTTCTCCCTTCAGCATTCCTGCCCCTGGTAGAACATGGATGCACCTCCTCAGCTGCAGCTGAAGCTCTGCGTTGGTCAGCTGGAGGTCAAACACTGCACAAGCACTTTGCTTCCTCACTGTCAGGGATCCAATCTGTTTCCCAGGCTTTATCATAGATATCTCTATTTTTGCTCTCTAACCTAATTTTTCAGGGACTTACATAGAGGAGTAACTGATGGACACCAGTATTTTAGAAATGACTGCTACTGACCAACTGAGAGGAAGCTGTACAACCCTACTTTAAAGAAGCCACACTGTTCTCCCAGACAGAGAACCAAATGTTCCTGTGCCTTTCAACAGAGGAACAATGACAGTGCCTGCAGCAGGCCCAGAGCACCCAACACTACCCTTAAAGAGGGATCTGGGGCAGGTCCTACCAATGTCTGAAGGCAGCTCATATTCATGGACAGCACTCACTCCCAGAGTAGAAGCTGGTGGCATATACAGACCCTGAAGTTAGGGAATGATACCAGACCCTCCTGGGACTTCAGTTCTTGTAAAAAATGTATTTTGCCCTCATTCTATTAATGAGTCACATTCATTCCATTTTTCTAGTGTCATTACAGACAAGGACATTTGCAAACACCCAAGTTTCTGAGGAATAATGTGTTATTTACATTCTAAAATAAATCAGAAAATCTAATTTTAAGTGCCTTACATACCCAGAACAGAAACAGAGATGCATTGATACACACAATTATGTTAGTGTATCTACCCCCATTTTCCTAGCTCACAGCTACTCATCTCTTAATTGAAAGTAATAAATGTGTAATTTAAAATATTTTAAAGCAAACAAAATTTCTGTTTGGCGAGCAGTGGGTGTTCAAGGTTAGCATTACCACATTTCTTTTAAACAATACAAAGCTTAGAGGGATACACAAAACAAATCTGGCAGCTGTCTTTTTCACCAGTTTAATCTAGCCAGAAAATGTCATTGGAGCATTTCTTATTTTGCAGCATATGATGTTCAAGGCCATTAAGGACTGGATGACTGGCAATGGCATCAAAAGAAATCTGCTGGAAGTGGGAATGAACATACACTCAGCAAGTTCCTACAAGGTTTGAAGAGTGAGTTATCAATTTAGAGTCAAGGACAGGAGCTCTTCTTTCGACAGGACAGCCAGCTTCATGCACTCTAATAATTGACTGCAATGAAGCTGTTTTTCTTTTCAAGTATAAATATAATTATGTTCCCTACTCTGCAAAGAAAGCTATAAAGAAGAAAACTACCATAAACTAAAAACTAATTTTATTTATAGTCTTATCTCAGATGTAATTTTCAGTCCAAGATGAAACATTAATTATATTTACATCTTTGGGAACAGTTGTATTGTTTTAATTTACAATGTTTAGGTATTTTTGAGGCTCTAGTGGTAGAGTTTTAATAGCATTTTTAAATGCTAGGAGCTGAAAAAATAAAAATGCATGGTTTTTGAAAGGAAGAGCCAGGCCACTTACAAGTGGAGAAACACAAACTGTATTTAGAACATGCCAAATGCAACAATTTTGGCTCAAATTCTCATTTAAGAGAGGAACAATTTCACAGCAGACTGTTCCATGAATATTTGTTATTCAAGTAATTATTTTTCCTACACATTATTATTTCCTGTTATTGGAAAACAGAATAAAAGGGTCTATCTTCAGTCTTGATGGAATAATAAGCTTTAGTGCAAAACCTCAGACAGCAGAGAAAGACTCTGAAATTTCTGTCTTTTGTCTTACTGGTGTTCTGAATCTTAGAGAACACCTTCATTTTTACACAAAGAGATGCAGGATACATAGCACGTACTGTGTTTCCTCACATATGAAGATGCTCTTTCTGAGTTAGGATTCTCCTCTACTGCTAAAGACAGCCTTTAGCAGTACTTTTTTCATCAACTTAGAGCTTAAACCTCGGTATAAAGGATAAGTAGAATTTTAAATTTTTATTTTGGAATCCCTTTGGGTACCTAATCTCATATTTTTGAATAAATAACAGACAAACCTCAGTCAAGCCTCTAAATAGGTGCAACTGTAATCAAACAAGACAAAGCAACAGCAATTTTCATTAATAAGAAAACAAAAATAACAGATTCTCTATTTATAAAGCACTGTTACTAACTGAATTACAAATGCTATACAAACAAGAGACAATCAGTTCTCCTCCGATGTCAAACAGGCAAATGTGATATATCTTGCACAAAAGCTTTAGAATGAAACTAAGTTTGACTCTACACAATGGTTCAAATTCTTGGTAGCCTCATTTGTGTGTTTGGAAAGTGGTGGCAGTGCCCACCAAAACAGAGAGAGTACCTTGGACAACTGGATAAACTAAGTTGTTGTAGCACATCCTCCAGTTTGTTTGACTTGACATCACCCACTGAGAAAGTGCAAAAGGCAACAGTTCTAATATTTTCTGTCATGCTTCTATTCCCACTAATTATTGGGGGGGGGGTAGTTGGTTGGTTGGTTGGTTGGTTGCTTGTTTGTTTGTTTGTTTGTGGGTTTGTCTTTCATTAACATGTCTTGATGAGGAAACACCTAACTATTATTTTAACAAAAATCACAAAGAGATGATGAAAGAAAAGTAAGGTATCATACAGAAAATAACTAATAAAATTATGTATTTAGTCTTTTTCAGCGAGTAGTCGTCCTGAAGAAAAAACACAATTTGGCAGCCAAATAAAAACTAAACTCTAAATATATCTGAGATAGCACTGCTTGCAAATATTTATTTTTATTTCCAAATGCATTTTCATTGTCTCAACTGAACTTTTAGTACTGGCTGTAAGTGGATGATTCACCCTCCATCCTAAAGAGTCACAAACATTTAATCAAACTTACTGCATTTTCTGTTGCACACTCACAGTTACTCCCTGTTACACCTTGTTACATGGAACAGTTAAATTAAGTAAATAATTATTTTAAATATTGCCATTTAAATCTGTAGGAATGGTAAAATCTATGTCACCACATGTAAACTGGCTAGTGATCATTTTCACTTGGTGAAAAAGAAATGCCAGTATTTATTTATTCAGAGTGAAGTTTCCTCTATGAACTGCTGTTCTGTGTCAAAGCCCAGCTGGGCAGGAGGATTCACTGCATGCATTACAAGCAAGAGCTGTCCTGGCACTTCCCCTACAAGCACTGCTCTTATTCCCAACAAGCTTGTTTGCAGTAAATGGGATATTAATTTAAATGACATAGTTAAAAGAGTGAGTATACCCCCTGTGCTTAAGCTCCAGGAGTTTTAAATAGATTATTCCACATTTTTCCCCCCCTGGAGAAGGCAAGCACAACTTTAGAGACTGAAAATCTGCCTATGAAACTATGTGGCTAAAAGGATACAGTTTTTCAATGCAGTCCATTCCTTGGCTTAAATTTTTTATATATCAAGATATATTGTTCATTATCTAAATCTGAGAAATTGATTCTATTAATAACCAACAAAAACACCCAAACAAACCCAACAATTTTTTGAACTACCACAAAATATCAGTACTCTGCTACAGAGCAATCTTCTCTATGTAAAAATTCAAGGCTTTCAGAATGAAATCCTAGAAGGAAAAAGCAGGAAGAGGATGATATTTGCATGGGAACAGCAGAACATTTTAAGACACCGTGAAATAGCAGGAAAAGTATAGAAGTAGAAAAGTTTTAATTCAAATTTACACATCTGGCAGCCTGCTAGCCTGACAACAGCAGGCCACCCAGGATGAGCTGTGAGTGTGGCACTCCCCTTGCCAAGGGCTGCAGTAACCCTGATCCCTGTGACAGCCATTCTCCTGCTCCTCATTTCACAACCATGCTACTTCACACCTCACAGAAGTCATGAGGTCCATTTTCAGATTTTATGAATGGCCAAAAGCATGTTATAGTTGGGTTTTACATTATCTGATGATATATGCCCATTACTCTAGCACTCTCTAAAACCTCAGGTTTTATTCCCCCACATTAGTACCAATACTGTGATCTGGTATGCTCAGGATGTTGGGAAGAAGGGGGAAAAAAGGGAAAGAGGATTTTTGTTTCTTCTCCATATAATTTTTTTCCATTTTTCTCTTGGAGTGCTCCTAATGTAAATAATGTATGCAGGTAACATAATTATTACATAATTTTCTTATATTGAAAAGAATATAAATTTTCCATTTTTCTTTTTTCACAGCTCATCAAACCACAAATGATTGTTTATGTGGCAAATAAATGAAATAACTGGTCACAATATTAGAAAACATCTCGACTAGATTCTGAATTGATATTTCTATGAGTTCTGCACATCATTGTCTGTAAACAGGCTCAACATATTTGTTATGTTTAACATAGTAAGTTGCTGTGTTTGAGGTACCAGCACGTAGCATGCATCTGCACCTTAAATCACCACAACTAATTATGGTAGCCTACCAAAAATGATTGGCATATGCTTCTTTTGTAATATCTGGCAATAAATGACACAGAATCTCAAGGGATTTTATGTATCAACTTGTACTCGTGAATCTGGATCCCTTTACATAATTAATAAAAAGAGCAACATAAAATGAATTTCTCTTTAAAAGAAATCATTAAAAATTGACTGTAGCAGAGTGGATAAGGAAGAAATAATGAGATTTTAGCTTGTATTTTAGTTGCATTTTCTGTATTAATAACTTATGAGTGGCTCTAGAAATCTGTTTATCTTTTTGTTGGATTATACCACACATTGTGCCCATCAGTTGTGCCCAACTATATATCTATATATACATATATGCACACATAAAAATTATAATGTTTGGTTTAATTTTAATCTTAATTGTTTGTATGTCATTCTTATAAAAGTAGTGCAGTGAAAAAATAGCCTTCACCCTGAAACTATACAAAGGAAACAGATGACCACCAACCATTCCAGAAATACATAACAGCAGGCTGAAGACAGTGGAATGAACCAGCACCCAAGAGGTACCATCCATCTGAACATGGAAAACCATGTGTAACCCCAGAGCTTGGGGGAGATGGTTTTGACTTCCTGAATTGAAGTGCACACAGCTCAGTCTCAGAGACTCCAATCTGCAGCCATCAGGGCTCAGAGTGTGACATGGAACTCACAGTGTCATAATCCGAAAGCTTGACCAGTGGAGTTCCACATATGCACTGCAGATCTTTCCATCTTCCAAAATTAGAACCATTTGCTGAAACTGAGAAAAAAGAGTATCCCCAAAGACATCCCTGAATACATAAATCAAGGCAGAAAAAGAGAACACTCATGGAACAATTCTTTCTTTTGCTTTCAAAAATTTTCTTCAACAGTTTTTAAAAGAAAACTTTGATGTGAAGGAGTCTTAATAAAAGACTTAGAGCTGCATCTTTTTCAGAATTCTGAACACTGCGACTGCAGATGGCACCACCTTGTCACTGCCATCTGCCTATAGGACAGCATCAATGGTGATATTTTGAGTCATGGAAATCCTCACACATTAAGTGCCCTGGGTACACAAAGAGGAACCCTTGCAGCACAAGCACCCTCTTTGATTTGTCTAGGTGAGTTTCTAGTAGTCCTGAACAGCCTGCAGGTCCACACATCATTCCTGCCAGGACTAATGCATAAGGGGACACCATGCCTGACTCAGCACGCTCTTCTCAGAATTACTGGGCCTTGGGGGAGCAGCTATGCAAATATCAGCACAATATATGGATGGTGTGTGGACATGATGTATGTAACACTGAGAGGTTACTAAGGGTTACACAATGCACGGGTTCACACAATTCATGAAGTTCACTCCACCGCTGCTATGAATGTTAAACAGATATTCAGTCTCCTATCCACATCAGGACTAATTAAAACCTGTTATTTACTGTAGAGTGTAGGCTTGCTCAGGCAACTGCCTGACATTAATCAGCCCTTGAATGCTGGAATTTAAATCAAAAATATGCAAAAAAATTTATGAGCAATGCCAGTTTTGTTTAGTGTCACACACTATTAAATCAATGAGGATTAAATGAGCTTTTATTCAAAGATACTAACAAAATAAACAACTGTTTTTCTAGAGTTCATTACTGCTTTCAAAATTTTTTGTTACTGTCAGGAAAGTCTGTTTCTGTAAAGTCAGGAAATTTTTCATGAAAGTTCTAGAAAACGTTGCTGGTTTACTCCTACTAAATTATTTAAGCTCCATAGAAAGACACACATAATGATCTGGGGAGAAATGTCACCTTGAAATTTTCATTTTTCCTGGAATGGAAACAAATTTTGTGCAAATTCTGAAGCATTTACAGCACTTTTATTAATTTTCTTGAGTATTGTGATATTTCCAGTTTAAAGCTCTTTTGCATGAGGACAGATATTTTAATAGGGCCTATAGCAATAGGATAAGGGGTAATAATTTTAAACTAAAAAAAGGAACATTTAGAAAAGATTTAAGGAAGATTTTCTTTCATATTTATGGTGTTAAAACACTGGAACAGGTTATGTGATGGATGCCCCATCTCTGGAAACATTCAAGGTCACCTGGGAGATATCCCTGGTGAGAACTAGATGACCTTTGAAGATCCCTTCCAACCTAAATCCTTCTATGAGTCTACAGCACTGAACAGCCTGAACATGAATCTCATCCTAGAGGGAGTTCTGCTATGACACTGTCCTGGTTTCAGCTGGGTAGAGTTAATTAATTTCTCCTCAGTAACTGTGTTCTAGATTAGGAATGAGAAGAATGGTTGATAACACACTGACATTTTGGTTTTTGCTAAGTCATGTTTATCCTAAGTCAAAGACTTTTCTTTTTGCCTCATGCTCTACAAGTGAGAAGGTCAGCAAAAGAAACTGGGAGGGAGCACAGCTGGGACAGGTGACCCAGAAAGCCAATTGTGTCCTGGGTTGCATTCCAAGCAGTGTCAGCAGGTCAAGGGAGGTGCCAAAGTTCTATTCCACATCTCAGACTGTCATGCCCAGTTTATAAACTGAGAGGAGTTACCCAGAAGGGTGGTTAATCAGGTTTCAGGAAGGTAGGGTCTTTACTGGACTTTCATGTGCTGTAGTTCACAATAAAGTTTGTGGAAACATGAACACAAATATTTAAAATAGACTTCATACATATTACTTTTCAGTTCCACTCAGAAGAATGCAAATTTGTGCAACAACAAATTAGAAAAAAATTGTAGAATGCATAAAAATGATCATCAGTGCAAGAATTAAAAGAGAATAAATAGATTATATAAAGAACACTACAGCAGAACCACAACTGTTTCCTGTTTTAAAACTAGATTTATGTGCTTTTAATTAGTTCAAATGAATCTACAATAAATTGAAAATATATCAGTAATCAACTATGCATTTTTAACTTTTTTTTTAACTAGTAGCTTTCTATTCATTGAAATATGTGTTCTTCCTACCTTTCTTCATTCACTGACATCGCAGGAAAACTGCATCACAAGAATTCCAGTGAAAAGTATTCACTTTGTGTAAACTGCAAATCATTTAAAACTCATACATTTAAATGCATGGGAACCAAACCTTTTGCAGTAATCTACCTCATGTTAATTAAGTCCTCCTTTAAATGACTGTAATGTTTATAATCAAAGCTCACAATTTTCAAAATTGAGTGATCCATATGTGCTGCCTCTGCTAAAAAATTATGCTGAGTATATTTCTATTTAGTCAGCTATGAGACTACATAGAGCTCCAGACTCCTTAAGGATCTTTCTCTACACAGCTAAGTACAACCTTAAGATCTCCTTTAATGTCCATGTGGTTTCACATCCATGCAGAAAGCACCATAGGACTCACTTCATGGAAAGAGAAGAATGGACAACTTAACACAGTAAAAGAGTAGAATCCAGAAACCAGCAGAACAAGGGACTGGTCAGTCTTCTCCAACAAGAAAAAAGGGCCTTAAAGATCACCTAGTTCCAAACCTCCTGCTGTGGACAAGGATACCTTCCACTAGACCAGGTTGCTTAGAACCCCATTCAACTTGGCCTTTAACGCTTTCAGGGATGGACCATCTACAACTTTTCTGGGAAACCTGTTCCAGTGCCTCGTCACCCTCACTGTGGTTTTTCCCTAATATCTAATGTCAATCTACCCTATTGCAGCTTAAGGCCATTCCCCCCTTGTCCTATCACTACATGCCCTTGTGAAAAGTACCAAAGTCGCTCTCCAGCTTTCCTGCAGGCTCCCTTCAGATACTGGAAGGCCACAATTAGGTCACCCCAAAGCGTTTTCTTTTCCAGGCTGAGCAATTCTCTCAGCCTTTTACTGTGGGAGAGGTGCTACAGCCCTCTCATCATCTTGGTGGCTTTCTTTGTACTCCCTCCAACAGAGCACAGTCTTCCTGTGCTGGCACCCCAGAGCTGGATGCAGCACTGCAGGTGGGGCCTCACCAGAGCAGAGCAGAGGGGCAGCATCACCTCCCTTGTCCTTCTGGACACAGCACTTTGGGTGCAGCCCAGGACATATTTGGTTTTCTGGGCTTCAAATGCACACAGCTGGCTCATCTCCAGCCTCTCACCCACCAGCAACCCCCAGTCCTTCTCTACAGGGCTGCTCTTGACTTGTTCATCCCCCAGCCTAGATAAACATGAGGGCCTGCCACAACACAGCTGCAGCACCTTGCACTTGGACTTGTTTAAACTTCATGAAATTCCCATTGCCCCACTTCCCAGGCTTGTCCAGGTCTTCCTGGATGGCATCCTGATCTTCAGGTGTGTCAACTGCACTGCTCAGCTTGAGGTCATCTGCAAATCTGGTGAGGGTACACTCAATCCCTTTGTCTGTGTCATTAATGAAGATATTAAACAGCATTGGTCCACTAAAAGAAGCTGGAGAGGCTTGGGATAAAGCCAGCACGTGGCAGCTGCACATGCAGGTTTTCCTTCACCCAGGAGTTAGCAAAGCTGTGGAACCTGTTGCCAACAGAACACTGTAGGTGCTAAAACTGACTCAAATTCAAAGACTTACTAAGAAGTTCACAGAAGAGAAATTCACTGAAGCTTACTAAGCACCAAAAACAAGTGGTGGATCAGAAGTCTATGAGTTGCAACTGCTAGAGACTGTCAGACTATGGGAAAAAAAACCCAAAACAACAAATCATGATGTGCTTCCTCTACTGATACATATTTTCTTAATCTTCTGCTTTTCGACATTGCTGGACAGGATACCCAGAACAACAACCTTTGTTTTTCCATATGTTTTTTCTATATTTGTAAAGACCTTTTCTATATTTGTAAGTGAAATCTGCAGCTGACTGTAATTTTTAGCTATGGGTCCTCCTCACCTGGTTTTGGCACAGCACACCTTTACTTGTGTCATTCAAACTTTGAAGATGTTTTTGTGTCTTTGAAGATGTCACATTTACAGACCATATGTAGCTTTTTCAGTGCACATATTCCAGTCCCAGCAAAATCCATCTTGAATGCTGCATTCACTTTGACAAGCATCTAATCTGTCAGAACTTCTAACATGTTCAAAGTTTTTTCTAATTTCTCAACAACTTTTCCAAGTGAAAAAATTTGAGAAAACTTATTTTGAGTTTTTTAAAAATCAGTAGTTTTCAAATAGGCAACCAAATTAAAATAAAGTTTCACTGTTAAATCTCCAATATACATGCCAGTAATTCATTTTAACATTCTAATTATTTTGTCTAATGGAGTCAAAATATAGCCCTTTTAAAAAAACCCAAAAAAACACATTATCTTAGCTTGCTAAATATGAAACTGTAACACTAAAATGACATCTTGGAATCTGAGTATTCTCAAATCTGTAATACTAAACTCTCAGGAATTATAAATATTCACATTTACATAATCATTTTAAAATATTTTACAGCAAACTACTTTGCCAACCTCTTTCTTGAAAGCAGGATCTTAAAACTTGAGGTATTAAGTAGCTGAAAATAATCGAGGGTAACAACATTAAGTTTTTATGCCATCCCTCCCATCCTGAAGTTCTCTCACATATGGCATATGAGTATCTGTTCTATTCAATAATCACTCAGAGAGAAGGAGACTATGAAAGAGATTTGTTTTGTTCACCGTATGAGTTCTAACAAATTAGTATTACCTATTATGAGGCTTTGAAGAATATAATTATAAATTTCAACAGTTTGTGCCAATGCCTCTTGAAGACAAACTTCCCTCACAGCTACTAATTGGCAATATCAAAGTGCTTCAGAAGAAAGCAATCTCATCCCTTCTACACAAAAGCCCCCTACCCCTGCAGAAACCACCTACACATCACAGTGCTCATCTATCAGTGGAAAAGAAATATATAGCCAGCTTTTTAATTTCTACAAGAAACAGCCCACCAACATAAAGCACCCAAAACAAAACCAAAAAAACCCCAAATTTAAAAAAACGTGGAAGAAAACAAGGAACTAAAGAGAGTTGGAATTGTTTGGAAATTGCTACAACAGATGAGGCTCTCCTGGGCGCAGTGTGATATCTTTCTGACAGATAATCCACTACCAGTGTAAGGATATTGTACTTGCAATACTTACATGCATGGTGCTACAACATTACAATACAAATGTTTAATCAGCCTTTATTAGTATCAGCATTTTCTAGTAAGCCTCTGGCATCTGAAGACTTCAAAGAGTACAGCCAATATTTTTTTATGCTAAGAACATGTGCATAAGAGGCAATGATCACTGTCTTGAAAAATCCGAAATTTAATTTCAAATAGCATCAGTTTCCTGGTGCTCTGGTTTACTTTTCTTTGATGGAATCATATGTTCCTGAAGGCCAGCTTTTGGTCTTAAGTTTCTGTCAGTACTGAGAACTCTGCAAGTAAGAGGTCTGCTGTGATGATTATGGTGTTTCCAAGCCATATGCATAAAGGATCCTACCTCAGTAACTGCAATGAAAATTAGGATGTTTTCTATTGGATAGGAATTCACTCCGGTTTGAAGTCCAAAGCTTGCACAAAGTATTTGTATGAGAGTCACTTTTTAAGTTAATGTATAGCAATATCTTTACAGTATTTCATTCATACCTGAAGACACTAATAGAGTTTCACTGAGCTTTCTCTCTTATTTTCTACAGAAACTCACATTATCTGATTGAGACACTGAAATATTATGGTTCATGGCTTGAACATTGTTATGAAGGACTTTTGGCCCATTATGGCAAAACTGTATAAAGAAGCTGCAATGACCAAAGCCCACTCCTCTCTGAATAAGCCTCCTGACGAACTGTGGACTGTGAGTTAAGCCACTGTGTAGGAACTTGAGACAAAAGCAAGGCAATGTTGTTGGCCAAATATCACAGGTCTAGGGAGAATTAAACAAGGCTGAGGGAGAAGAATGTATTCTCAAAAAAGCTAAACTCAGAAGCTGTCCTGAAAATCAGCTGTGGCTGGGTTCATGGTAGGGGAGGCCATAATCCTCAGGCACATCTGCTGAGGCCAGGCTTGCACAGACTCCCACAGCCAAGGGAGGAGGTGGAGGGTTTTGGAGGTGTGGCATGACCTCTGGTCAGAGGCAGTGAACACCCATCTTCCCTTACACAAACTGGCCCAGTTGTAAAATTCACCACTCCAGGAAGGCCACACATATATGCCACATTCACAGGAGAGGAAGCTGAGGAGGTGTCAGAAACCATCAAAAACCCCCAAAGCATCCCCCAAATTCATTCCTGAGGCCTTGAACCAGAGGAATGCACATGAGGCAAAGTGATGCAACAGATCTAAAGTCTGTTGCAAGAAACACTGTCAAACTTGCCCCCCCAGGGGAGGCACCTGGGCATTCCCACCTGGCCTGAACATACATTAATCCATTGAACTCTATGCCTTGTGGGAATTTCACTACAGAGAAGACCAGAAAAAGAGGATCAACAGGATGCCATCAGGATCCCAGGAGTAGTGATATTTTCTACTAAATCTATCTCTTCAGTCTCTTTCTCTCACCCTCACTACCTCTTTTTCTATTGTTATCCGGATCTCTCTCTCTTCCTCACATTTACTGCTAAGTACAATCCATAGTACTGGCTTTGGCATGTGGTTTCCTTTGCACTTGAATTGGGGCATATGCAACTTCCTAACAATTTTAATAACATCTTAACAATCAAATAACAATTTTAATAACATCTTAACAACCTGTTTTGACCCTCTAAAGGATGCTACACTTGTTTAACTATATAATTTCCTGCAGAGGAAAGGTTGTACCTGTGTTTAGAACTAGACACCCCAACAAACATCATTTTTCTGCTTGGTAGTCAAAATAATGTCAAGGTTTTATGCCATTTGCAATAGTAAGGGCTTATCATAAGGGCTTCTATGTTGTCTGTACATCACTTTTGTCTGATGCTCTCTCTGATATATCCCACATCCCACAGCTACTTCATTGTGCCTTAATGATGTAATAGAAATTGAATTCACTGCACAGACATATTAAGTATTATTTGCCTTTCTCATTTTTTGTTTCAGCTTTTTTTTTTTGGAGTCTGTTGTTTGCTTTTCTGACTGAAAAAGTCCATATTATTTTTATACAATATAAATTATTAATAGAGATAAAAATACAGCCTGAATTTTCTTTTTTTATAAAATTTTGACAACTTCTTGGTATTGCTACTAAAAGAAGACTGCCTTGCTCCATTCTTACAGTTACTGAGCGTAGATTTAAAAAGCAATGATGGATTAAATAAAAATTCAAAATATCCAATTTCACAGATGGTTCTTTACCTTAATTTCACATTTTGATGGTAAGACAATAAAATGCACATANATTAAATAAAAATTCAAAATATCCAATTTCACAGATGGTTCTTTACCTTAATTTCACATTTTGATGGTAAGACATTAAAATGCACGTAATACCTGTTTATGTCTTATACTACAACGTTAGGATCCACCAGGGTATATTTTGGAAGAATGTATGCCTATACCTCAAATGCACAGAAAGCCTTCTTGGGTCATCAACATCTGCAGTGTGCATTAAAGGACTACTAAAACACATCCCAAACACTCCTCATAGCAATAAAATATATCTACTTAGAGAAAAGTAGGCTAAACACACACAAAACTACACTTCTGTTACTAAGGCCAATTCCCATATCATTTGAAAATAGCATAATATCTTTTCAGGTCAAGTTTCATTTTATAAATGGAAAGTGAAACCTACCCTATTTTCTATGGAGTGCCCTTCTGAAGATAACAGCAAATTCACCCTCACATTTTTTACTTCAAGACTACGATGGCCATATAACCTGAATCTATAAATTATATAACAAAGTCTTAATATGACTGGGTATCTTAATATAATTTTTGTCCACCTAAAAGAGTTTAAAAGCCGTGTGTTTTGTTCCCTGGCAGAGGACCATATGGATAAAATGGGAATGCATTTGAGTTGTAGAATCTTCATCTTCAGGGGATTCAAATGATTCAAAAGCCCCACACTTATGTCTCCTCCCACCAGATACCTGACATAGCCTGGTCCCTGGGCCTTGAATTGAGCAGTTGGGCAGCTCAGACTCCTAATCTGGAAAACCTCTTTTTAGAGAACAGAATATAGAACTGAAAAAATTATAGATATAGATTAATAAATCATATATAATTTCTAAAGAACTAAAAAATACCAGTGGATCTGCAGATAAAAGGAAATAATTTTGGAGGTTACCATGAAAAGTGGGAAGGAAATTATTTGTGTATAAATAAACCGAAGAATTGCATTTAAAAATTATTGAAAACTGAGTATTGCAAGGGCTTTTAAAATTAAAAGTGTTTCTGGATTGTTTTCTTCCAATAGTTCTTTAAATTTCTGAGAAAATATATATATTTTAATGTTCTAAATAGTGTTTGTTTCTCTGTTCCCATCCACAACAATTTATAAAGCAAATATCCATTGTATGAATATTCTGCTTTGGAGAAATTCAAAATGCTTTAAAATTCATTCCGTGCAAAACCTGAAGGTAACTGGGCCTCTAAATTCATCAAACCGAAATTGTATTTTTGACTAGTAGAGGAAAAAGGTATTCTCCCTATTGTCTGGTTGAATCAGATGCTACTTGTGATTGTGATAAAGTTTTTCAGAAATAAATGAAGAATATCCTTCAGCCTTCTCCTATACACTGCAGTTACTGTCAGATTGACTTGTTTGTAACAACCTAAAAAGTTAGCTGAACAGTAAACATATACAATGATCATTTTTAGGTTTGCCTTAGGTTTTTAAAAGAGACAATAAAGTCACTTGATCCAGAAATGATACAGAACACAACAATCTGTTCTTTTTAAGTGCAAGGTGATTGTGGTGTTGATCAGTAGTACAAAGTCTGCAACAGTAATGGAGTATCTGTGTCAGCCTGAAGGATCTTTTTTTATTTTTTTCCCTTGCACTGTTGTCATCCTCTCCCCTGCTAGACAAGTTTCAGTAGCAACAAATCTTTTGAGAATGGAATGAGGAGCAATTCTCCTTTACTCAGCATGTTGTAGCCTAGTGAACAAACCCAAGAGATGTGAGAAGGTTTTAGAAAACACAATCTTCAGCTTTTTTTTTTTTTTTTTTAACTTAAGGCTCTTTTAATATTTCATCAAAAATAAAACAGTGTGATTTATACACCTACTCTTGAGGTAATTTATGAATCGGTTTCTATGCCGTATACAACATTTAATCCACTCACTCGAAATGCACTGTGGCACTACGAGGGAAATGTCAAATCTTCCAAAAACTAAGTTACTACAGAACTGCAGCACTAATTAATCATCCCCTAATCATGATTCAATCTGGAGTGCAAAGAATTTAGCAGAAGTAAAGTTGAAAACTTTTATTGTCAATATTTTTGTTTCCTAGGTTCAAATCTATGTTGGATTTCTTTTCACAGACAAGTAGGAAAAGCTGTTTGAAGTGTTTAAGCTGAGTCTTAACACAAATTCATGTACCTCTGAGACATTCAGATTGAGCCATGGCAGTAAGTAACATTTTAAAGGTCCTTAATGAATCAAAGATTCTGGAAACTGCTGTTGCAAAACTATGTAGCCTGGATACAAGGACTTAGCTTCATTAATTCAAATGTTGAAATTCTTTCATATTTTAATGGGCAACTCTCAATGGAAACACTTCCAAAAGAATGGACTCAAAAGGATTATTTTTAATAAGACACGTCATTGGTATTGCCATTGGTATTGTTAGAGGTCACAGATAATCACCAAGCAAGCAGACCACTGACACTATTTCCAGAACTGCAGCAATGGTATGTCTCAAAAAACTGTACTGGAAACACGTTGGAGTCTCAATAAAAAATCCTTACTGAAGGCACTGTAGTACTGAATATAGGTTCAGGATGAAAATATTTAGGTGAAGACTTCTGGGAAGACCATTTCTTCATTGTTGGTTATTTCACTACAGCAATGAATCCTCTGGCCCAGACAACAAGGAAAAAAAAAAGAACAAAAC
>VWYP01014474.1:0-13743 GCA_013400435.1 Pycnonotus jocosus
ACACACCAGGAACGTGTGGGCCATGGCATGAATGCTCCTCTGAGCCCTGGTGCCAGGGAAGCACTGAAATCAGCAGGTGTGGCAGAGTCCCCATTGATCCAGATTTTCCACCCCCACACATGGTTGGGCAACACTGGTGTCCATCTCCTGCAGAGACAGTTAGGTTTCCTCATGTTCTTTCACCTGTTCTTCTTGCTTTCTGGAAAAAACCATGACCCCAGCCTCTGATATTCTTACTCTCCAGTTCTGCATTTCTGGCTGTGGCAGGTCGTGTCTAAACACAGCTGCGACCCTGCTGAGCACAGCAATGGATAGACAAAACCAGGGAGGTCCCAGTGAACATCGAGGCAGACACATGGGGAAGTGGGAGGAGGACTCTGGGTGGAGAAGCTGTTCTGTGTCTCTGATTATGGTGCCAGCACCCTGAAAAAGTAGCAAAGACAAATGCTGGAAGCAGACACGTCCATGCCCTTTTCTGCTTTGTGATGGACCTGGGACAGACTTGTTGCCACAGGTTCACCAGACTGGATCCAGGAATAAAGGAGGGCCAGGCATTGGTAAGGAATGGCCTCCAAAAAGAGGAAAGCAGGATCTCCTAGGAGTAAAGCCTGAGTTTGTGAACTGGGCCACCTCCTCAGCAGACAGGAAAGGGCTTCCCTCCACCCCTGAACCTCAGCCACAAGCAGTCCCTACTTTTACTCAGCATGTGCTACTTCTTCAGCACTGCTTACCCGTCAGATCAAGGCTGAACCCATTTGCTGTAGTGATTTACCACAGAAACAGCATTAAGCATTAAATACGTGGAAGCAATTAATACTTATGCAGCAAACTAACTTTTAAAAAGTATAAATACTAAAGGTGTCAGTTGTTTCCAAATATTAACTCTTTTAAGGGCAAGGCAGGCTGAGTACTTCATTTACCTTTTATCAGCTGCAGTGCCAGGCTCAAAGTGCAACACACCTGAGTTGGAAGCCGGTAAAATGTTTGAACTAAATACAGCTCCCTTTGTTTTGCTGCAGGTTTGGCTTATGGAGTGAGACTTACTTTGTATGGTACTTAAGTCCCAGATGTTAGTTCATAAACTCAGTCTAAACAGCGATTCCAATTAGCATGGGAAAGCACGGTGTGTTGTCATCACCATCCTTCTCACTTTGTAAAGCTCAGGATAGCTCTCAGAGCTTGTATGTGCTACCTGACACAGGCTCAATGCTGCTTAAAAAGACAAAGCAATAAAATGTGTTTCATTCCTCAAATCTATCAGATCTCAAACAGCTGAGACACAACACTGTCCTTCCTTGTGGATCAGAGGCCAAATCCGGGTCTTGGGGCAGTCACTGATCTACCTGTCTTGTCCCATCATGTGGATTCCCATTGCATACTTTTACGCTAACCTCAGCTTTGAGGGGCTGTTAAACACACAGTAAGCTGCTGGTCATGATTCAGCACAGTTTGTTTCTGTCATTTATCCTTGTGTAACAAAACGCTCACATCGCAAAACCAAATTGGGTTCCTACTGCTAAAAACCTCCCTTCCTTCCCAGTCTTGTCCTCTGATTATATGAGAACACATTCAAGAGAGAGGTATACACATTTCCTGCTTTGGAATTGATTGGGAGCATCTTGATTCCTAAAGCTTAACCTGTTCTCTGACGTTATTTACACCCAGTTGTGCCACACTGCCTGGGCATCCCAAACCTGAGGTTCTTTGCTGTGAAGGCACAGAGGAATCTGGCATTTAATAACCCTAAATTCAGGAAACCAGGAATGCACATTACTTCCCTTTGCTCAACACAAGTGAAGTTACTAACTTCTCAAGTGGATTGGTGTGATCCAAGAGCATAAAATATTTGCAAATCTGTTTCCCATCTCAAAATAGCAACTCATTTGCCTTCACATGGTCCGTTGAGAGTCAAATACAAAAAATTGTTTGACACTAAACAGAAAAGTTTGTCTTTTGGGTTTGTTTGGGATTGTTTGGCTTTTTTGCCAAGCCAGCCATCTAGATAGTCCTTCCTAGGAGAAGAACACACAACTCCTCCAAGCACTCACCCAAGAACAACTTCCAGCTGTCCCTTGCTGTGTTACACAGGCCTTCTTGCACATACCCCGAGGCTGAAACACAGACTTTCAGCAACATCCAAACTGCTCTCCTGCAATGCCTGCCGAGACTTTTTTGTACATGCACATTCTGCTTTGGTTTTCTTCACTGCATTACTGGCAGCTCCAATGGGATACTGGGAAGTCCGTCAGGATTTATTATTAAAGCCCACAGGTTTCCCCGTGCATCTTCAGCAGGGAGGGATGCTCAGCTCTTGTGCTTCCTCACCCAGTTTCTCCTCTTTTAACCACCTTGGAGCTCAGGTAGCTTTCCCTACAGACTGGAGCTGGTGGGTAAATGAGCACTGCTGACCCATATAGAAGATAATAAAATGCCAAGAAACAACGTTCCGTTACATGTGGGCTGCAGATGAAATGGAAAACTGAGTTCCTTTTTTCCAAATCCTTCATGAACCTCTGTTCCCAACTGAATTCCTAATGGTTTCTTAACTCAAAGGTCCTCCCACACTCAGGACTGGTACTTGGAAGAACTCCGAACTCCACACCAATTGCTTCAATTAAAATGGCAAATATAAGCACAAAAATACTTCCTCTTTGTTGAGCTGAAAGCACAGGGTTAGCGCAGGCCAGGTAAGGATTCAAATGCCTGAAGATGTCACTTTAGGAAATATTTCACACAATGTTTCCCAAGGTAGGGCTCCGGATAGGGAAGCACAAAGCTGCTCATCTGAAGACAGGTATTTGTGAACCAAAAACCAGGAAAAGGGCAATGAGGATGAAATCCATGTGAAATATCTTGGATGCCAAAGCAGCACAAGGCAAAAAGTGGCTGGGAATACAGTACTCGAGGCAAGTTATGAGTTAGTGCCTCACTCAAAGCTAAAAGACAGCTTAAATTTTACAGGAGACCAGAAATCACAAAGTTACTGACTTGTTAGAACAGGACACGGTCAAACTTACTGTATTTGACCTAGATGTGATACTAGATTTGAGACAGACACAGACTGCCAGTGCCCACATTGCCCCTCTCCTATTACCATTCATTGAATACATAATAATCTTTTAATGATGTCTAAGTTTCATTTCTCCAAGCAGGGTTGTGAGCTACCTGCAAGTGCAGACATGCACAACACAAACACAGAAGGGAAATTTTCACTCAGCTGTTCAAACACTTTGCTCCAAGGAATATTTTAAGACATCTGAGGGGTACCAGTGTTTTTTTTAATAAAACACCATACAATTGCTGCACATGAAGCTGTCAAGGCATAAAATATCACAGTAATCCTTAACTAGCCCTGTCCAAATTAGGCCAGTAAGAATTCATTAAAAAAACCCTCACCAAACCAGACCTTTATTCTGCAGAAAATGTAAAAAGTCAAGTGCACAAGGTCAGTGTAAACATGTTCTTTAATATCACTGAAGAGAAATTTAGCAATCCAAGTCTTAGGTGGGTTTCAAATAAATAATCATTTTGAGAAAGTGTTTACATATCAAGGGAGCCTCTCAAGGCAGCAGAGCACAGTTTGTAATTCCTCCCTGCTAACACCCCTTCACCAAGAGAATGTACAGTAGGCAGTGCACACTGGAAAAACAATCACAACACGAGGGCACACTCGCCAGCTTCCATGGAACCTCTGGAGAGGATTTTAGAAAGGGGGGAGAAGTAAATGGAGACATGCACTGCCCTTTAAAGCACCACTCTTTCTCCACAGCCTTTTAACCAACATGACACAAATGGCAAGAGAACTCCTGTTTGCTTCCAAAATCCACTCTCAGCTCAAAGATTAACACAGCCCTGCTCTGACAGAATTATTCTTCAAACTGACAGTGCAGCACAATGCATCACCCCCCTCCCAGCTGGGCTCTGCTCCTACTCTAACCTTGAAATTCCTCTCCCATCACTGCAAAAGTAAGCCAGAAAGCTTAAAGACAGGTAAGAATTGTTATTTCTTGCAGACCCTGGCCCACTGTACTGAAATGGAGCAAGATGTGACAGGTCTCAAGATGTACGGTTATCCAGGAAAACATCTGGTGTCCTATGTCACTCAAATAAAACCTTCCAGAAGTCAAAGTATTTCCTCAAAGCGTAGATTTGTTTCTACTAAACAATTGTTCTGCTGTAAAAATATGCCTGATGTGAAATTTCTCACATCAGAACAAGAAAATTTAACAATCCAGAAAGAACAAGGAAAAAAATCAATTATAAATATGTCACAAAAATATTTGCAAGGGAGTTACTGCAAAATTGTTTTCTTTCATTTTCATCAAAATATTTTCTCTCTGTACATAAGGGCTGGGCAGTCTTCCACTCTCTGTCCTCTAGTTCAACATGCAATAAATCTGTGTTAAGCACTGCAGTACTCACCAGAGAATTGTTTCTTCTCTATTTCTAACACACCTGAAAAAGGTTCTGCTTTGAGTCAATTAAAAAAACAATGTGCTATGTAATACTGCTGTGTATGCTGTGTACCTACTGAATAAATATTGCAGGAGTTAAAGGATTGTTTCACTGCTAGCTGGGCTTTGGCAGAACAGGAGTGGGGCTGACATACACTGGATACTTCACACTTTAGAGTGGGGGACGCTGCAACATTTAACAGATACTGAATAAAACAAATCTTAGATCTAAAACTGTCAGTACACAGGATTCCCAAGCTGTTCTGAACACAGGAGCAGGGTGATCAGTTTTCCAGGAAAGCCACATAGTCAGTCAATCTGGCCAACTGCTGCTCATTGGGAATTGGTGGGACTGGAGCAGGTTCTACAGAGATAAAAACAAACAGATCATTAATGAAACTCAGAAAGCAAATCCATCAGCAATACCATCCATCATAACAGTAAGGGGGAAAAAAAAAACCTGAATGCATCTGACTTTCAAGAGCGTTTGGGAGCAGATCTTGACTGTATCTCCTCCCTACACAGCCCCAGCTGACATAATCCTTGTTTATCTGCACTGTTCAGCAGTCCAAGAGTTCCTAACCACAAACACTGCTGCAACAAGTCCCCCTTGTCAGCAGCCTCCAGAACTTCTCTGCACACACACTGGAGTCTGAGCAAGGAGGGCTGACAGTATCCTGAGAAAAAGGCTCCCGGAGCTCTCTGCTTGCTCCTTTCCTTGCAAGCTGCCATTCTGAGGACTCCAAACAAACAGATCTAATGGGTGACCAGACCAAGAGAACACACAGGAGCTCTGCTGTGGAAGTGGGAACCCCAGGAGCCCCAGGTACTGCTTCAAATATGAGGGAGTGAGAAGACAGAGAGAGAAGCACATTTTCATAGCACCTAATTGGGGTGGGCTGTTGCTTTTTATTTTGGAGGGGCCAGTGACAAAGAACATTCACTTCTCTAGGACTCAATTCCCACTCTGTGGTGCTGGTGACACTGTTTATGCAAGTTTAGTTAAATCCATGATATATAAACAAAAATACCTGATGAAGGAATAAATCTGTTAAAGGAAGCTTCCAGCACACCTGGAGAAAAACACATGAAATTAGCACAGTGGAACAATTTTAAACAGTTCAATGCAACAAAACGTGGATCAAAAGCTAATTAAAACCTGTTTACTCATCACACTTGACTTTATAACTAAAAAGCAGAATACCCAAGGCTTAGCTGCTTCAAAAGAGCCTCTTTCTTTTGCCTGTATAGTAGTTCTTGCACTCACTTTTGGGGAAAAAAGCACATATAAGGGGTTTTTTAAGCTCTGCACATTATGCAACCAGTTCATAAAATGCCCACCTGATCATATGGTTGGCTCTGGTTGGCTTTGTGCCCCTCAGGGGTAAATTTCAACATCTGGCACCTGTTTATTACGGGCTCTGAACACCCACAAGCTCTGCCCATACAAACAGTGTCACTTAGTCTGACAGATCCTGCCCTTTTGGATATGCTGTAATTCGGCTCCTTCTGCCACAGCTCCACACAGCAGTTTAAGAGCAGTTGTGTCATCCTGCTTTTATAGCTTAGTATTTATTTTTGCCTCAGCCAGCCACAGATACAGCTTTAAAGAAAAAAAAGCCAAATATTTCTGCAGACCAAGCTTTTCAGGAACAGACATTCTGTTATCAACACCATGAAAGTGCAGAAAAGAAGATTTAAATTTTAAAAGCAAAGGAAATTATACCAACAACTGGAGTTCCTCAAAACACAAAGATTCACTAAATCCCTGCCTAAAGAAGTTCTAATTCTCCTGAAGGGGAAAAAAAAACCCTAACAAAATCTCAGGTTCAAGGTGGTCTGTTTTTTACTCATCTTTATTAGGTTAAGACAGGAGGCCATCCAGTTTAAGCTCCACAGAGGCAGAGCCAGCACCAGAGGGGGAGAGGGAGCAATCACAGCACATCCTGTCTGCTTTTGTTTGAACAAGTTCATGTCAGGATGTAGCTTAATCCAAACTCCTTCTAAGTCCAAACCAAACCCAGCACTTTGCACTTCCTCACATTTTACACATGGCCCGTGTTTACAAGCAGCACGAGTGTCCAGAGAGTATCTAACAGGATCCTGTGCAAAGCTGTAATTAAAAACTTAACACCTAATAACACTAAAGAAAATGCTGAATGTTTGTTGAAGTAACAGCTCCACCTACCTGGCTTTTTAGGCATCACCATGCGAGTTGCAAAGTCTGCTTGCCAGCCCTGTTCTAGCACACCTGGAAAGGCATTTGGACATTTGTGAGATACAGAAGAGGAGAATAAACAACGATAATTAACAGCAAATAGATTTTTAAAATATCAAACCATTATCCAGAACCAAGATTTCTTTTCTCTAATCACTGCCCAGTTGCTTAACAGCCTCAGAACTTGTAGCTAGGTTTTTATTAAACATCACTTAGAGCTTTCTGAGCTCATCATCAGTGTAAAAATTACTCAGGGAATAATGCCCAGTACCTTTCACAGCTTCTTCTACAGGAAGGCCAACAAAGGCTGCAAAATCATCTGCAACTATTGATGTGTAAGCCTGGGAAACCAGTCCAAAGGCTCGTCTCCTCGTTGCATCTAGGGAGAGAGGAACACAAGAGGCTCATCTCCAAAACTGGGAAATCTGAGAACATTTCCTCAATCCTATCACCTTTGGAAAATCACTGCCAGCCTTCAGGTGAGCACTTCAGGAGCTCCCCCTCCCTTCCCACAGTTCACAGTCAGCAGCAAGAGACAAGAAGTTGTTCTCTGCCAGGATGAACCCCCTCAGAGCCCACCCTGGACCTCCAAATGCAGCCTGCAGCAAACCGGGCTCTACCAGCAGCACACAGAGCACTTTAGGGAACTCTGCACCTGATGGCATTCTCTGTTTGCAACGTGCCAGCAATTAGCTCATCATTAATGGCACCTAAAAAGCAGCTGTTTCTCAAGCTACAGAGAACTGGTTGTTGCACAGCAGCCTGCACTGTCCTCTAGGAGCAAGAATTTGCACGTTAGCCTTACACAGGATAGAAAACATTTCACAGAAAAACCTTCCTGTAAGTCCTACAAGGTTCTGAAATGCCAAGCCAAGTTCCCTGAATCACTGGTTAGAAGTCTGATGAAACCAAGTCTGTTAATGGTCTGTTTTGCTCTTACAAAACAAACCACATGGTTCATGAAACTCCAGTGTCAAAGAATACACAGAAACAAAACTCTACTGATTGCTTCTCCAAGATTCTGTAATGAGCTTTTAAGTCACACCCAACACCTAAAAACCTCGTAGTAAAACATACAAAATCTTGGCAAGGGTTTTCCTGACTGCTTCTGACTTTCCACAATTAACAGTTTGCCTGCTTGTGCTGGAGCAGACATAATTTATTCCAGGCAATCCCCTGGGAACACACGCCCAGCCCTTACCTCTGAGTGCCTCCATGATTGGCTGGATGGTCTCAGACCACTGATGGGCACTGATTGCTGCGTAGATTCCCGGGAAGTCCCTCTGCCAGATTCTCTGTCCCACTGACCAGACTGCACCAAGTTCAGCGTTTGCCTGTTGTGATTAAAAACAAAAAACAAAACAAACCAAACCCCAGTGTTCATCTAGAAGAGAATCCTGACCGGATGGATAAAGCCATTTGCATCCCCAGACTTTCAGAGAACACTGCTGTGCAGATCTCTGAGTTAAATTTGGCCCAGCACTCACAGATTTGATAGCAGGGGGGATCCTTTTCCAGAGATAACGCGCGTTGTTCCTAAAAACAAAAGATTAAAAAAAGCCACTTTTCAGTCACCAAATGAGACAGCACCACCAGGATTGTCCAGATGCTGTGCTGGACACTCTCAGTGCTTTAAAATATTCTTCCTGGGAAGGAATATTGGATACTGAAGTGGGAAAACAGAGCTGCTCTCCAGCAGACAACACTGTCATAACACAACAAACAGCTCACTAACTGCCTCGTTTTTTAACACCACTTTGGGAAAGCAATTTCTCCCTAAAAACCCCAAGCTTAGTGCATCAAGCACACACAGGGAATGACCCTCCAGACCAGATCCCCAGGGTCTCTGCTTCCTGCAGATTCAGCTCCCTCAAGCCAACAGCACCCCTCATTTTTCACATGGATGGGGTCCAGAGTTATCCTGCTGGAATTTAAGCACAACCCTCAATGCAGCCCGAAGCAAATGCAGCCCTGAGCAGCTACAGAACAAAGCACTGAAATGTTTAACACTTCCCAGAGGAGCCAACTGCACCACTCAGGGAACTGCATTCCCAAATTTCCCCACGGTTCAGAAGGGTGGGCAAGAGCAAGGAGAGGAGAATGCTTTTCCTGCCCCATCGAGGGGTAAAAGAGACTTACTCCCAGGAATATTACTATTTTTTTTTTTTTTCAAATAAGCATTTTTAAATTAATCAGACAACCCCTTCCCAACATGCTGGTGACAAACCCAGTGCCACACACAGGGACAGGCCACTTACATGTCATTGTGCAACAGGTACAGAGCCAGCAGCTGGCCGTACACCAGGGGCGTGGCAATTCCTCCAGGGGCCTGAAAACAAACACAGATTCTTGAGCTGCAGGTTTTAAAGAGGGCTGCGATGCAGAACACGGCAGGAAGACAAGTTTTATATAAACTGAACACTCCAAAACAACTGGGTTTTATTTTTTTTTCCCCACAACACATAACAAGCCTGTGCAATTTTTTTTGGGGGGGGATAAGGGAAGGCTGCATCTTCCATTATTCTTTTCCTGTGCTCATGAGAGTGGCAGCTGTTGAAAGCGAAATTAAATCACCCCGACTCCGCTTACCTTCAGCTGAACTTCAGCTCAGGCCACTCCACCACAGCAAAGCTTCTCTGCCCCTCCCAAACACCCCAGGCTAAGCCTCGGGCCCTGCCACACTCCAGCAGAGCTCACAAATCCCTCAAGGACGAAACAAACGAGTGATTAAAAAAAACCTGTAAAATTCTGAAAGCCTGCAATAACCTGAAAGCTAAAAAGATTTCCAATAAGGCTCCAGGGCTTTTATCAAGGGACAAAAGAACGTAAGACAGCACGAAGGGAACTTCCAGTGAAAGTCGCCACAATAAAACTCGATCTCAGGGTAATTCCCCAAGCCTGGCTCAGGGCTTCCCTTCCCCGATCAATATTTTTCTTTTGTCAGCCGCGAGAAGGACGGAAACACAGACTAGCCCCCTCTGAGACGACGCGAATGATTATACGGCAATGCCCATTTATCTGCCGGCTGCGAGTGTCCGAAGGGCTCTGTGGCGAGCACAAGGGGCGAGTTCGAACGCTGAACCCTCCCCCGCTCACACACACACACACACGCCCACGCACCCTCCCCGCCCCACAGGCGCACACACAGACCCCGCACGCCCCGCGGCACCTCCAGCTCCTGCGTCTCGCATTGCTCCAGGAGCCGCCTGAAGCTCACGGAGCTCTCGGCCATCACCGCCACCGGCATCTTCCCCTCACGGCGCCGCCCGCCCGCAGCAGGCGCCCGCGCTCTGACGTCACTTCCGCCATCAGCCCGGCACCCTCCGGTATCTTCCGCCCGCCTCTCGGTGATCCTGGAGGACCGGGGGCGTGGCCGAGACCGGGGGCGTGGCCAAGCCCGCGGAGATGTCACGGGTGTGGGCGTGACCAAGGCTATGGGCGTGGCCAAACCCGCGGAGATGCCCCCGCTGTGGGCGTGGCCAGCGCTGTGGGCGCGGCCAAAGCCCGTGAGGGGCCGAGGGCGGTGCGCGGTTTTTGAGGGTGGCGATGATTAAAGCCCTTTAAAATCCCTTTCTTTTCCGTGCGATAAGCAAAGTTTCCACGCCATGAAAAGAACTGAGTGCGCTTGGCGTGCAACGCGGAGATCCACGTCCGGTTTTCTCTCCGTGGTTGTCGCATGTTACGGGATGAGTGAGACGGGCGCCCTCAATCCGTTATTGCACGGTGCATGTACCTAAGGGATATTCTCAAAGCACAGGAGGTGCTTTTGCAGCTCTGTGCCGGTTTCTGGTGGGTTTTTAAAGTAGTTTTACCCAGTTTAGGTGGGTTTCTTTATCTTTGTTCCCTGTGAAATCCCTTGCTTGCAGAGAAAACAGCACTGCTGGAGACGAGCCAGAGGATCATGGAATATCCTGAGCTGACCCACAAGGATCATCGAGTTCAACCCCTGGACCTGCCCAGGCACCCCAACAATCCCACCCTGTGCCTCACAGTGTTGTCCATACATTCCTTGAGCTCTGGCAGCCTCGGGAATGTGACCATTCCCCAGGGAGCCTGCTCAGAGCTCACCCTTTTCCCAGCATCCAGCCTAAACCTCGCCTGACACAGCTCCAGTATATACCCAGTAAATATCCAATACATACACAGGGAAGCATCTGTATCTGTGCTTCTATCCTATAAAAGAGCCCACAGTATGCTAAAATGGTGTTTAACAGCACAAGGTGCTATTTTAGAGGTGGAACCGTGGCCTTTCCATGGCTCCCCATCCCATCCCCTGGTCCCATCCTATACCATCCCCTGGTCCTATCGCATCCCATCCCATCCCCTGGTCCCATCTCATCCCCTGGTCCCATCCCCTGGTCCCATCCCATCTCATCCCCTGGTCCCATCCCATCCCCTGGTCCCATCCCCTGGTCCCATCCCATCTCCTGGTCCCATCCAGCACCAGGACCCCCAGCCCTGCCTACCTTTCCCCAAAATTAGGCTCAGGAGCCCTATTTATGGCTCGGAGTGGGGTTGGACACATTTGCAGCCCATTTTGAGGCATAGGAAGTGATGGGAAATGGCAAGATTGTCTCCAAATCCATGTAAATACTGGGGCCACAGATGTAAATTCGTATTTTTACAGTAAAATCAACCTGAGGGGCTCATTTTCTGCAAAACTTTTCTTTCTGGTACAACGGATTTGCTTTCCACTGTTGTCCTCTGCCTCATATCCCTTGAACAAAGCCCGATCCCAGCACCTCCCAGAATCTTCCATCCCCAACAGGGCCCTAAAAATCGTTCCCCAAACCATTTATTCTTCATGCAAGGAGTTTTCCCGAGCCGTGCTCAAGAGCTGCACCACCTCGGTGCAAAATTCCTGTGTTCTCCACACTTTTTGGGGTGGAAAAAAAAAGGGAAGAGTGGCGTAAATCCTGATCCCTTCGCCACGGAGTCCCCGTGCTCCGGGAGAGGTTTTGGCTGTGGAAAAACAAAACTAACGCGTGTCTCTGTTCGTTTTGGGATTCGCCCGAGGCACAGCGTCTTGGAGGAGGGCTCCAGGCGATGGCACTGCTGCTCCGCCGGCTCAGGCATCGCTTTTCCCGGGAAACAAGCTCTCATCCGCGCCAGCCGCATCGATCCCGACGGCGCTTTGTTGCCGCCAGCTCTGTGCCAGAGTCGCTTTGACATTCGGACATCTGAGAGGAGCACCGTCCTCACCTTTTGCTCCCATTCCCAATTATCTCGTGTTTTCGGGAGGCGAGGAGGGGAGCAAAGCGGGCGGCGGCTTGTGATGATGCCAGTGGGGGACCTTGCCTCAGGGTTGGGGTCAGAGCATCCCGGATTGCCGCCGGGAACACGTTGGTTTGGGAAGGATTCGTCGTCCTGGGGGGACGTCAGGCGCTGCAACCCCACATCCCAATGGCACCCTCCTTCCTGCTGGGAAGGTTATGAGCCGGTCCCCGCTGGCTGTGTTGGGCCTGGGCAAAATCTCAGCCCCTGGCTATGCTCCTACTCCCTGCCGGGAGATAATTTCTTTTGGGGGGAAAAAGCCCTGTAAAAATGGAATATAGGAGAGTTTTCCTCAAGAGGGCACTAGCTGCAAGAGAAACGGCCTAAAAATCCAAGGAAACCGAACACCCAAACATCCCACTGTCCTTTCCACCCGAGAGTCTCCTTCTGTTTGGGGGAAATTCGGCTTTTAAAATAAATCTCTCGTTTTGCTTTTCGTTTTTCTTTTGGGACAACAGAAGAAGTGTTGTTTCCCGCTGTGCTGAGCCAAGACATCGAAACCCAACAGCCCCTCTCTGGAAGCAATTCCTTGGAATGGAATCAGCCAGAACCTACCCTTTTTGCAAGCATGTGCTGCATCCTCTCCTCTCTCCCTTTCCCCCGCTTTTCCAAAGCTGTTTAAGGCTGCGGTAACATTTTCGGGGAGGAAACATGCCAGAAGGGAATACACTCGTTTTTGAGTCACCGAGATAAAATACAGCAAATTCGTTGTATTTTCAGGGTTGTCATAAATCCGGGAGGTTCGGAAGGTGTTCCTGGGGTTGTTTGGAGCCTGGCCTCAGTATGGTGGCATCATCCAGGACCTCTGGACGGTGACAGAGACTGCCTGAGCCAGCATCCCAGAAAACGACGGGGTCATTTATTTCACTCAGGAGATTCTCCTCAATTCAGACACCAAAAGAAGAGTCCAGACTCATAAAACAGCTGAGCACGTTGGAAAATCTATCCCACTGGCAAAGCTAACCACGTTAAATTAACGGGAAGCCTCCCTGACTTGACAGCATCCTGATTTTTCTTTGGCCCACAGGCTCGAAAAGCACTTAAAGACATGGCCGCCAGCTGCTGCAGAAGTGTAAAGTAAATTTAATGTGATTTTTATTCAGCTCCTGGTGATGATGGCAGGAAAATCTCAGTGACTCGTTTGTGCCTTGCATGAATTTTAAAGCAGGGGAGGAAATGGATCCCAGTTCTGCCATCCTGGACAGTCCCAAGTAGCTTTCAAAGCGATACCAAGGCATTTCCAAGAAAAATGAGCAGAGATTTCGTGACAGGCCTTCATTTTCCCAGTTGTTTCCATGTGCTGCTGCCTGTGATCTGGAGGTACCCTCTGGAAAGATGATTGCAAGTGGTTTCCTTTTCTCATCTGCTTCCAAAGCTTTGTAGGGGAACAAAAGGCTCGTGATGGGGAAATTGAGATGCAATGGGGCGATATGGAACAATGGGACAGTAATTTAATGTGAAAGCTAGATAAAACAGTGCTAAAGGGTCAAGCTGAACCTCTCCACACCCTTCCCATTCCCTCCACAGCCTGGTTGGCACTAGCTGGGCTGACCTGAGAAAAAGCTGGATCCAAACACGTTGTTTCCTTCTACGACATCAAAGGGAATGGTGCCTCATTTTTAGGAGCTGCACCCACGAAAGGAAACTGCCAGCGGCTGATGGGAAATTATCGCTGCTTTTCCCCCAAACAAGCTTTTTAATCTATTGCATTTCTCTAGGGACGTTGGTTTAAACTCCAATAAACAAGAAGCTATCTGGGATATTTGGGATATTACATTTTCCTTTTTTTTTTTTTTT
>VWYP01014474.1:13778-78182 GCA_013400435.1 Pycnonotus jocosus
TTTTTTTTTTTCCCTGTCCTCATCCTTGATTTTTCAGCTCAAACCCAATGCCTCATTTTTATGGGTTTGTACTCCAGCACGGTGGCATAAATACCTGGCACAGGGTGCCCAGGGAAGCTGTGGCTGCCCCATTCCTGGAAGTGTCCAAGGTCAGATTTGGATGTGGCTTGGTAACCAAAGGTGGTGGAACTGGATGGGCTTTAAAGTCCCTCCTATAATTCTGTGATTCTGTGAGGTAAAGGTAAAAAAAAATCCTAAACCAGAGAGGCTGAGGGTGTGTAGGGGACCACAAAGTGACCAGGGTGGCAGGATGTGCTGATGGTTGTCCACCCAGCTGCCCCTGCCCCTGGGGCTCTGTGTCCTGCTGCTGCTGCTCTGGAGCAAACCTCCCCCAGAGCTGGGGTTTGGGGGTGGCTGAGCTCCTTTCTGTCCACCCTGGACGCCTCCATCCCCCTCCCCTTGTCTTCCCTGTGCGTAACCAGGAGCGATGGCTTCTGCCAGAGGCTCTGGAGGCAAAGGTTGCCCTTTCTTAACCTGCCAAGGGGATAAGAGACCCTCTGTGTATTTAACCTAAACTTTGTTTTTATGACTTTCCAGGCTTGTCTGTGCATTTTCCTGTTTTTGCTTTGTTCTCCGGGATCCTCAGCCAAGTTTCTGTCCCCTCCCTGGCTCCTGGGCCAGCAGTTCTCGCTCTCCACATATTTTAATCCTCCGTGGCAAAGAGCTTTGGTACCTTTGAGCAATGTATCAGCTCTTCTCTTGACTGTTCCCCCACCACGCTGCTCCCTCACTTGGAAATCTCTGAGAGCCCCCAAATTCCAAGGGATAAAGAGAGCTTGGGGATTCCTGGTCCACTGTAGGGCTTTGGGGCAGGATCAAGCATCCAGCATGGAATATTTTCAGATACGGAGTGGGACAATCCCAGGTCAGGCCCGGGGTTATTGGAGGCTGGAGGGTGCCTGCTCCAGCTGAGGCATTTCAGGAATGGAGCAGGTGGGTCCCTGGTCCAGCAGGGATGTTGGAGAGCGTGAGCTGGGAAGGGTCCCTAGTGCAGGGGGGAGCATTTGGGGGATGGAGCGGGTGATCCCTGGTCCAGCTGGGGGCCCTTGCAGGATGGAGCATCCCTGTGCGGGGGCCCCTCTCCAGCCCACTCCCTTTTCGGCGAGATGGGATGCACAGGGCTCTCATCGTGAACCGAGGGGGGTTCCTCCTTTGGCCCCCCGTTTGTGGTGGGGCTGCCAGGGAGGCAGACGCTCCGGCAGAAACCTCCCTGCGCGGCTCAGCATCCCTCCTTTTAACAGGAGCGCCACGTATCGCCGGTCTCCCGGGGCACGCTGTTAAAGCCGCTAATCCCCCGTGATGGCACGCGTGTTAAAAAACACCTGTCCCCCGCCAAAGCCACCGGGACAGCGGGCCGGCGTTGCGGGCGAGCGCAATAAAAGCCGCAATTAGAAAGGCGGGCTTTGATCTCCGGGAGGGAAGGAGTTCAGGCAGCTGTGCCGAGACCTCTCCGGCAGCCACCCTCCTACTTCAGTAACATCCGAACAAAGAGGATCTTGTGTCCGCGGCGCCTCGTTCGCGGTCCTTCCTCCCAGCCCGCGGCCACCTGTCCCTGCTGCCCGCCCCAGCGCGCTCCCGTCCCCGCCGCCGCGCTCCCTTCCCCGCTCCCTTCCCCGGCTCTGCCGCCCAGGGGAAGGGGCACGAATCGGATTTCACGGCCCCGACGCTTGCGGGGGAGCCGCCGGGCTTTGCTCTCCATCCCCGTGGCAATGGCCTCTTTGTTCCGGCAGCCCTGCCTGCCCACAGCCAGGCTCTCCGTCCAGCTGTGCCGGGATGCGGGAGAGGGAGCCGGGATGCACCACGGCACCCCCTGAGCGCGGCCCTCCAAAGAAGGGGCATTCCGAGCTCTGCCCGAGCTGGAGAATCCCTGTGCCATCCTCTCTGCATCCCACACGAGGATCCTGCCTCAGAAGAGGCTGAGGATTTTTACCCCGTTGGGGTTGGGCTCTTCTCCAGGTAACCAGTGACAAGATGACAGGAAATGGCCTCAAGCTGTTCCAGAGGAGGTTCAGGTTGGACATCGGGAGGAATATCTCCATGGAAGGGGTGGTCAGGCATTGGAAGGGACTGCCCAGGGAAGGCCTGGATGTGGCACTCAGTGCTCTGAGCTGGGTGACAGGGTGTGGACTGGGCACAGGTTGGACTTTTCCAGCCTAAATGATTCTGTGAAGCTCCTCCTGAGGTGATACTTTGGTGAGGCTGGGAGAGGAAATGTGTTGCTTCTTTGCTCTTTGATTTCCAAGGATCGGCTCAAATCTGCGTGGTATAAGCCAGAAAATCCCAGAATAACTCCCAGGGGCTGTAGGAATCATTAGACCAGATCCTGGGATCTCTCTGGATTTGGAAGGAGTCAGTGTGATGCTGCACCCCACAGTTTTCTGTAAATTTTCGTGGAATCACAGAATCCTGAAGGGGTCTTTGTCAGCAGGATGGCAAGGGAGGAAGTCCTTCTTAAAACAAAGCTAAAAACCCCTTCTGGATTTTTGCCACACTTTTCCCATAATTCCTGGAATAGGGTGGGTCTGAAAAGGAAGAGAGATGGATATAAAACAAGAAGTGGAGATAATAAACAAGTTGGGAAAGCAATCAAGAATAAATATTTCATCGCACAAGCAGGCACACCCCAGGCTATCTGAGCCCTTGGGATGGAGAGGTCGCTTCCTATCGCTTTGTGGCTTCCTAAATTGGGAGGAGAGGATGCTCCCAGTGGCTCCCTCCCCAAGGCAATGCCACAGAGCCCACACCCCTTGAGGACCATAATTTTGCAGGATCTTTTCTTCCAGCCTGGTTGTGCTTGGTGGGAGGTCCTGTTATTCCTGCTGTTCCTGACTGTGCTGGTCATGAGAGGATCCTGCTCTGTCCCCTCGCAGTCACCTCCAGGGGAAGGCTGGCATGGGGATCTAACAAGTGGCAGGGGAGGGAAAGCTCTCCTCCACCCTCTCTCATGGCTCAATTGCGTCTCCAAAATTTGCTCTAAACATCATTTCCCAGGCAGAACCCTCAAATCCATTCTCTTTCCCCCCACTCCTTTTATTTCCACAAGAAAACCCAGAAGAATGGAAATCCAAGAAAGAAAGGCAAAAACACCTTCCACTAATGGGAAAAAACCTTGTTTTTCACCATGATCCAGCAGGATTTCCACTGGCCTGCTGGGTCCAGGAGGGTGGGATCTCTTCCTGACACATCCCAGCCATCCTCCCTTGCCTGGGGCGACGGTCCTCGCTGGCTGTGGGAGGAGAGCAAAAGTTTTTCATTAGAGAAGTTTCGGATTCACAACAAACTTCATACATTTTTATGAGTATTTTGTATCTCAGGGAGTGAAAACTCACTCTGGAAGAGGTTTTGTTTAGCTGAAAAGCGACTTCTCCTTCAACCACAGCAGATCTTTACCTTTATGTGACACAATTTTAATAATGAGTAATCAATTTAGTAATCTCCATTCTGCTCAGTTCTTGCATGCACTGAACACCATCAGATGCATCGATGGACTAAGATGAGGATGAAGAGCAAAGGGATTTAGGAGGAGAATAAATAAAGGCCCAAGGATGGGTTTCTCATCATTTAGAGAGATGTGAGCCTGCTGTGGGCACAGGACACCTCACAGGAGCTGTCAGCAGACAGCTGGGCAAGGGGCACTGTGAGTAATTCCCCTTGCACATCTGCCTGTGTCTCAGAAAGGATAACACTGGACACAGCCAGCTGGAAAAGATCCCTGGAACACTGAGCAAATGCCTGCCAGGCAATTAGGGTTGCTCGTACACACTGTCCACATTTAAAGATGAATCCCCATCCCGCCCTCCTCCCTCTTCACACCCTTTCCTTCGCAGTTCCCAGCACTTCAGTGCTCTGAATGGGGATTTTTTTCATCACAAGCTGAGCTGAAGCTGCTTTGCAAGCGCTTCCATCCTTCCCAGAGGGCCTGTGGGAGGGAGACACAGCAGCCCTGCTGCTTAGAGGGTTCCCTCTGGGAGCTTCTCTCCAGGGGGATATTTTGGGATGCACCCAGCACCTCCATATTTCACATCCCTTTTGAATTTAAGCAGCAGAGCTGTTTATTCTGTAAGAACACTGTGCTTTTATTAGCCAGTTATTTACAGTACGAGGCATTCCCCACCTCAGGAATGCTGGGGGCCATAGGACAAGGCTATTTGTTTTGGAGCCTCATCCAATTTACACTAACCATGGAGGAGGGATCCCTAAAAAGGCAACAAAAAAAAGGGTTGATCCCATGTTTGGGTTGGTTTGGCACTGCAGGGCACCGGGTGTGCTGTGCCTCAGTTTCCCCCCTCGGCAAATGCCTCTGGTTTGCACAGAGCTCTGCAGACAAAAATCCCCACCAACACCATCAGCTCCACCAGAATCTTCCCACTGTTTCATCCCGTCCATAAAGGCTCGCAATTTTCTTTTATGAGGACAAAGCAAGATGTAGGAATTGTTTTACGAGATGCATTTCCCTCTGTGGCACCCCAAAGGTCTCCTAGGGAACCCTGGAACACCAAACATATGGATGCAGCGGCAAACAATAAGAAACAACAGTCCTTTCATTGTTTTTGTGGTCTTTTATAATCCATCCGATGATTTTTAAATAAACCGGATGGAAAATGATGGAAATTCCAGGCCCTGGAACCCATTATTCCCACACGCCAAGCCCGATGCCGCTAAGTGCAACAAGGACCCCAAAGTTAATGAAATTCCTGCCTGAACAAACTTTCATCCTGCTGTTTAGGAAAATGACTCGTGCATCATAAAAGCGACATCACTCAAGCTGTTAAAATGCCGTCTGTGGGAGGGAGGGCAAAGGAGCAGGAGGAATAGATTTGTTAAATTACATAGAACCAGCAATACACATTTAAAATGTATCCAATGTATGTTAGGAATTTATCTTGATTAGGTTACTGGAGGTTGTTGGGGTGAAAGCACGAGGGTGAACTGATCAACTGCTGTGCCAGCACTTGAGGTCTCCGATTTGAATTTATCTCCAAATCTGCAGTGATTTTCATACAAGACCTCCATCCATCACCCCACCACGCCTGGAAAGGCTCCATTCCTAGAGCAGTTCTCTGGAAAAAACTGTTCTGTTGACATCCAAATGAGTAAATGACTGCATCCCTTCAAAGCCCCCAGAGGAGCCTTTTTTCTTTTTTTGTTGTCTGAAGAACACGTTTCAGATGACAGCATCCACCTCGTTTCTAGAATTCCTGATGATCTTCCCATCCTGGTGAAAGATCTGTTTTGCACGAGAGGAGCTTTTGCAGAGGCAAAAGCTCTTCCAGCCGGCCCTAATTAAGATTTTCTTTGTCTGGATGAAGAGCATTTCTAGAGCTGGGTTTTCACAGCCCTTGTGTCTGCTCCAGCTCCCCTCCAAAGGGCTGGGAAACGCCCTTGGAAAGCTGGAGTGCACTGACAGCTTTTGGGAGCCCTCATAGGGAATATATACTGATGATTGCCATCGCATCCTGCCCTTTTCTCCATCTCTGGAAGTGTTCTGGGCCAGGCTGGACAGGGCTTGGAGCAGCCTGGCCTAGTAGAAAGTGCCCATGGAAGAAGACAAGCTTTGAGGTGCCTTCTAACCCAAACCGTTCTGGGATTCTATTACATAATCCCAACAGGTTTTCCAAAGGATTCATTGCCACAATGAGCCTTCATCTGCAGGGAAAGGGCCCAGCAGGAGATGGGAATCCCCTCCATCTAAGCACATGCCCAGCCCTTAATGAAGCACAAGGGCATGTTTGCCCCTTTACAAACAGCCCCAAAACCTGACTGTCATCCACCCCTCTCCCTTCCCTGTGAAACCTCTGTGGGTTTTGGGAGGAAAACCATTTTCCCTGGAGAATGCCAATCTGCACTTGAGCAAAAAGGCACAGAAAGTATTTTGGACTGAAGGTTTCTTGGAAGAAACCACTGTTTCTCCTGCTGCTCCACTGATGCAAGCCTGGAGGGTTTCCTGTGTGTTTCCCCCTGTATTTCATTGGAGCTGCCACTTCCAAGCACATACCTCGGAAGATTCCAGCCCTGCACAGCCCCAGAGCCAGCTCCATCCCAGTGCTGGGTTACTGAGCTCCCTGGGTGCCCCAGCAATGCCCCCTTAACTCTTCACACCCATCCTGCAGCTCGAAAAATACGAGCTGCTAAACACAGGCAGATGGAGAAACACCAGGAGGAGGCAGGGTGGGCAGCTGATGTCTTTAACACCTGCAGAGGCTTCAGCCTGGAGGCCAGGTCGGGGCATGGACACCTTGTGCCGTTCCCAGGCGGAGAGAGGATGGAGTGTGCCTGAGATTCCGGCACAGCCATCTCCCAACAACTCCTTCTCCCTGTGCAGGTGTCTCTCCAGCACATCATAATTTCAGCCACGGGCTTAAGGCATGGGCAGGCCCTTTTACCGTCTTCTCCCTCACTTCTGAAACTACCTGAGGCTGACGTGGAGCAGAGCTCTTTGGAGAATAATTTTAAAAAGCACAGGAAGGTCTCTGGGATGATGGGAGATCACAGAATCCCGGGATGGTTTAGGTGGGAAGGGACCTTAAAGCCCATGCAGTCCCACCCCCTGCCATGGCCAGGGACACCTCCCACTATCCCAGGTTGCTCCAAGCCCCATCCAGCCTGGCTTTGGACATTTCCAGGGATCCAGGAGCAGCCACAACTTCTCTGGGCACCCTGTGCCAGGGCCTCTCCACTCTCACAGGGAAGAATTTCTTCCCAATATTAAACCTAAACTTTCCCTTATCATCATCATCATCATCATCATCTCCCTCGCCTCTTCTGTGGGTGTAAACTGGCACAAACTCATTGAGTTTGAGGCAGCCCTCAGCTCTGCATGCACTTCCATAATCTGTTCTGTAGTTTAAAGAGGAGATAAAATGATAAATGGCACCCAGAGTTTTCCAGCCAGCTGGGGTGGATTGCTCACAGGCACGGTGACCCTGAAAATAATTTCCAGATAAATTCTTTAAACAAAACTTTAAGGGGAAGTGAGGAGGTGGAATAAAGTGAGTTTAAAATTAACATTTCCAAACTTTCACCTTTCTTTCCAGCAGGAAAGGAGAGATCAGTCCCACATGTCTCCTGAAATAACATGGAATCCTGGCACAGTTTGGTTTGGAAAGGGACCTTAAAGCTCATCCAGTTCCAACCCCCTGCCCTGTGCAGGGACACCCAGGTGATGGCTGTGATGACAATGGGGCTGCTCCAGTGGGACCGGCAACAGCCCTGCTACAAATCTGAGAGACAGCTCACCCACCTGGGGCTCCTCACACTCCAAAACCTCATCTGCCTGAAACAAGATCCCTGATTTTGGTGGGGACCAGCAGTGCCTCTGCTGACTCCTCCAGGAGGGAGTTGCCCGTTCCTCTGCATTTACCATCGAAGTTTATTCAGGTTTATTAAGCCCTCAGGAGCTCAGCCTGCAGACAAGGGCTGGGTTAGGCTCAGTCCAAGCCCAAGACTGATTTAGACACTGATTTGGATGCACAGAAATCCTCAGGAGGGAAAGGGAGAATATTGAGGTTCGTTTCAGTAGCAATGAAAAGTCCTCGATGCTGCTGCCTCTCCCTCTGCTCCAGGCTGCGTCAGACTCCGAGCATTGCAGGAATGTCCTGGATTGCACCAACCACGGGATGTTTTGACCCTGATGTCAGTCCCTGGTGTAAAGGCAGGGCTGACACTGATGCCTCTGACCAGCTGCCCCCAGGAAAGCTGCCAAGAGCTTGGCAGAAGAAAATGTTCCATGTTTGAGAAATCGAGGGATTTAGACTTGGTGTTCACAGGAGTGAGGAGCCCTCACCTCACCCCTAAATCCAGCACCTTCTCCATCGGGGGACAGGGAGGAAACATAGTTCAGTGGTGAGTCCTGAACAGGGCTGACACCCCAGCTCCTTTGGAAGATGGAGGGACAGACCCAAAGCCTCCTGCTATAGCCTTGGATCTCCGTGCAGACTGGGGGCGTATCCACACAGTGCTCGAGTCCCAGTGGAGAATGTCCTTTGGGATGACATGTCCCTGGCACCCTCTTTGCACCAGGGAGTGGTCTTGCTGTCCTCAAATCCGTCCTGCTCCATACTGACACCAAGGGACAGTGCTACTCCTTCTTCACTTCATTGGTACCCCAAGTCCACCCTAAACTCTGTGTAGGTAAAAAAGGCCACAAAGCAAATGGCTGAAAAAGTTGGAAAAAGTCCCCATAACCACAAGCAAATAAAACCCCCAAACCCTTCTCCACTCCAAGCTGCCTCCTAAGGTTCTTCTGAGCCTCCTCTCCCCATCCCTGAGCACTGCCTACCTGAACCAACCCCATCCCCGGGTTTCTTTTCCCTGCTCCTCCTTAGCACTTAATGAGCACAAATAAAGCCTGGAGTTCTCTCCTGCTGTTTCCCTTCCCATCCTGGACTGGAAAGGCAAACAGAGCCCCTCGTTGTCTGCCCAGCTCTCCTTTCCCATGCAGAGCTGACCTCCAGCCCCAGCCAGACAGGCAGAAGAGGAGGATCTGACTCCACAGGACTCTGCAAGGGGTTGTTTTGCCTCGTTCCCTTTTCCAAACAGGGAGCACACGTGGCATTCCATGGAGCAGATGGCTGGGCTCTGAGCTCAGACCACTCTGTCCCCACTGTCCCCCCAGCACGTGGGCTCATGGTTCATGACCTCACAGATGGTCTGGGTAAACATGGTCTGGGGAAAACAGGAGGGAGGCCTGGATGGAGGGATGGATGGAGGGATGCAGTAAAGGCCTCACGTGTGGTGACCGAGCACTTGGAAATCTGTGAATCTGAAGGGAAGAAAAAGTGTTTCATGTCACCAGGTGAAGCATTCAGCCACCATCGTTTTTTCCTTCCATTCTCCCTTCACTGTTGGGCTCGTTCTCCTGCAACAATTCCACTGCATCCAGGCACAGATCCATCCTCAGGCTTCCCAGCCTGGCCCCCTCTGGGCTGGCTCCAGGGCAGGTGTGCTGGGACAAAGCCACCAGCCAGGCTCTCCCTGTGGCTCACCCCGGGAGGCAGGAGCTGACATTCCCTGAACAGCGTGTTCCCTGGGTCGGGGCCATCCCCAGTTTGTCCCAGTCTGGCCCAGATTCCCGAGGCAGGCCCAGGAAGCAGCTGAGCAGGATTGCTTCCAGACCGCTGCAGCTGGGGAGGATTTGCTTTGCTGAGCTGCTGCTATCCCAAGGTTAAGGAAGGCACAATTGGCACATCAGCCCCTCTTCAAGCCGTGCCCGTGGAACTCAGGATGGGCCAAGAATCCCAGCAGACCCAGGAGGAAATGCAAATTGTTTTGGTTAGTGAGGCTCAAAAGGATGCGCTGCCCCATGTTTCCTTATCAGCCGCAGGCAGCAGGAAGCTCCCGGTGCCAGGGCTGCCATCCCAACCCTTCCAGGTCATCTGTAATGTGGGGGAATGCTGGACTGGCTCACCCTTAAACCTTTCACAAAGTCTACCTTTTGCCTCAAGGTTTTATTGTATTCCACAAAATCCCAGAATGGTTTGTGTTTGAAAGGACCTTAAAGCCCATCCCATTCCCACCCCTGCCACGGGCAGGGACACTTTCCACTATCCCAGGCTGCTCCAAGCCCTGTCCAACCTGTTCATTCATTCCATTGTTCTCCTCTCCCTTCCTGCTGCCTCATGATGAGACTCCAGCACTGCCTGTACCAACACAATAATCAGGAAGCCTTTTCTTTGGTAAGCATTTAGAAATACTGAGCATTTTAGCACTGCCTTCTCAGTACACAATATTTCCTTTTTTACCATATTCCTATATTATTGACTGTATTATATTTTATATCAAAAAGTGTCAGAATCTAGCACTGAGGATGGATGGGAGACAACATCTGTCCCCTCAATCCAGCTGTGGCAGCTGACAGAATGTGCAAGTCCTGGGGAAAAAGTGGTTACAGGAACTGGCCGTGACCAGTGCCTTCAGAAACAACTTGAGAAATTTAATCCTGGGGTAAACAAAATCCTGGGAAGAAGGCTGCCAGCCCTGGCAGAGAGGAATCTACCTCCAAATGGGGTTTTTCCCCCTGTGTTTTCCATCTGCCATCCTCCTCGTAATATGACAGCAATTAAAGGCCCTGAAAAATGGATGGAAACGATTTGGAAAAGATCTCTGTTAGACTCACTCTCATTAGCACCGCAGGCTGTTTTTTCAGCTGCTAATTGACAGCTGCCTTCCACATGCAGTGTCAAAAACTAAGAAGCCCTGGGGCTTTAAAGCAGGGAGATTTTAGCTGGGGCTGTCTCATCAGCTGCACGAGAAAGGAGCTGCACAGTCACATGAGCTCACCATGGACACCCTGATGTCAGGCAGCTCCAATTTTGGGGTGGCCACACCCTGGCAAAGCAGAGAAATGGGGTGTACATGAGGACTTGAGACATGCCAGGGCCTCCCACCTCGGCTCCAGGCATTTCTCTGGATGTCCTGGGGCTGTCAGGGTGACTTTTAACGTGGGACAAGGGCTGTGACCAATCTCCAAACTTATCCTGTCTTGGGGAAGCCGTGGGAGCCCCACTGTGCCAGAGGTTTCCACCTACAAAATGTCGCAGTGAATCACTGGGTTGGAAAAGACCTCGAGGTATCATGTCCAGCATTCCCACTAAACCATCCCACTAAATGCCACTGCCAGGAGTGGTGACTTCACCACTTCCCTGGGCAGTTCCAATGCTCAGCCACTCTTCCAGTGAAGGATTTTTTTTCCCTGAACCTCCATGGTGCAGTTTGAAAGTGTTTCCCCTTGGTCTGTGATGTCCTCAATCCGCTGGTGCCTGCAGGTGTCACAGATGTGCCTCCCTCTTCCAAGAAAAATACTGGACTGCACTAAATAGAGCCAGAAGAGGAACTGCCATGAATTATTTGGACCTGACAGGGAGATGGAGGCACCTGGATGGATGTCCAGACACAGGGACACCATGCAGGGAGCAAGTGGGTGGCCATGGGAGGTGTTTGCTCCATGGATTTTCACAGGAACTGCCCTGGAAGTCAGGGAGTGGGAAAACGACTGTGTGCCAAGGTGGGCATTTCACTAATTGGCTGTTTAAACTGGTGACTGATGAGGTGTTGGCTTTCCTTCCCTGGCACCCAGCTCAGCATTATTGCAGAACATTTTCACAGAAAGGGCTGAAGACGTTCCCAAATTTCAATGTGTGAGCCCAGGCTGAGTGGCTCGAAGTTCCTGGGCAGGTGAACTTGGATCTCCTTCATTGGAGACAAGGGGAGCACAACTGTTGGGCATCTGGAAACTCTGCTCTTGCTTTTCTGCTACCTGAAGTGCAGAAGTTCACATTTTGGGCAGCAGCCAACACATTTTGGGCAGATTTCCTCCTGGAAAAGCCAGGTTTTCAAGGTGCTGGGGAGAACATAAATTTTCTTCACCAGAAACCATGGTGCCACCACAGAGAAAATCAGGTACTCAACACTTGGACACCTGAAACAGAGTTTTTTCCACCCACTTGGAGTGCTGCAGGTTATTTTTCAGTGCTCCCCTCTTTGGGGCTGTCAGCACCAGTATCCCCCATCTCTTCCAGTGGGTGGGAAGGGCCCTCCAGCCCGGCACACGGAGCTGGCTGTGATTTATGGAGAGCCCATGGAATGTGCATCTCCCATCATCTCAAGAAGGATTATTTTTCAGTGTTGCTCCACACTGTAAATTTGTCTGTGCATGACATAATTAACAGCATTGCCTCAACGGGGCTGGGGTGATTTACAGGAGTGGAAATAACTGCAGGGATGTCATGGCAGGGGAATCTGGGGAGAGGTGGGGATCAGGCACAGCTTGGACTTGATGGCCTGGGAGAGCTTTTCCAAAGGAAAAGGTTCTGTGATTCTGTGTGATCGTGCCTCTTCAATTTATTATTTTGTGGGAGTCATCAGATTGAGAGACTTGTAGAGAAATCATTCCCTGGGCATACAGGAGCAAGGATGGTGTCCACAAAACAAGGGCAGGGAGTTGTCCAAAACATAAATAACCACCGAATCTGTTCATGGCTCTGTTTCTATTAAAGATAAATATTCAAGAGATCAAGTTCTGCAGTTAACTTAGCTCAGCTGACCCTGACATCTCTACATGGGCTCGTCCCTAAATAAATGAGCTTCAGAACTGGATGGGGAGTCCTCCCCAAAAATATCTCCTTTGCTGAGGGAAATGCAATCTCTGAATGCTCAGAGTTTTCTGCAGCCAACCATTTTGGAGACTCCATTTCCCCTTGGGACCAAACAACGAAAAAGCCCCTCAAAAGCCAAACAACAATTTCAGCTCAGTTTCTTTGGGATGAAAACCCTGCAGTTTGGGAAGTGGAGCTGAGATCCATTCAGCATTCACCAGGATCTTCAGGAATGTTGCTGTGGTTCACAGCATGAATGTAGGACATGAATTCCTGGTCATCTGCATGGACTGGTGTGACTTCCCACGAGGACAATTTTATCCTGGTTTACAAACCTCTATTTTCATGCAGATGATCTCAGTTTGTGGGAGCTGAAAATAATTCTCTATTTCCATCCTGGAATGAGCAACCCCCCCTGGGACTCCACTCAAAGGAGTGGTCTGGGTTGGCTATGGCAGAACAGAGAAGAGATGCCTACTTCTGGGGGGGAAAACACCCTGCATAGGCCAGGGAGCACCCCTGGGTGCCCAGCACTGAAAGAAGGGAATATTCCAGCTCAGGATATTCTGATCCCTGCTGATTTCCCTACCACACTCAGGTCTGGGTCCCTGAAACACAGGAAAAATGCTCTCGCTCCCAGTTTATATCCCAAATGCAGGAGATAAAGGCCCTGCATGCTCTTGTTTCTAAATCCCTCTCCAGCTCTCCTGGAGCCCCTTTAGGCTCTGGAAGGGGCTCTGAGCTCTCCCTGGAGCCTTCTCTTCCCCAGGTGAGCACCCCCAGCTCTCCCAGCCTGGCTCCAGAGCAGAGGAGCTCCATCCCCTGGAGCATCTCTGTGGCCTCCTTTGGACTTGTGTCTTTTTGGTGCTTTTTGGTGTTCTGCACCATGGAACAAAGTCTCTCCATGGCCACCAAGAGGCTGGTGTGAAGATAAACCCCAGCTCATGTATTTTGCAGGAACCAAACCGCTGGAGCTGCATGGTTGGCTCTGCTTGCACAGATATCCTCTCCAAATGGGAAACGTGTGGAAAGAGGAGAATTGGAAGGGAAGGCAAAAGGCAACCCCCTCTTCCCCACATTCTGAATCTTCCCCACAGAAAAGGCAGAATTTCCCCAAGACAGACATTCCTGAGCGGGAAAATGAGCATTTTCCCATGGAAATTTCCACAAAGACATCCCTGGTTATCTGGTGTGCTCTACATTCCTGAGCAGGAAAATGAGCATTTCCCATGGAAATTTCCACAAAGACATCCGTAGTTTTCTGGCGTGCTCTGCTGGAAGAGCTGCTGTGTGAAAGGGTGATGCATTTTCTGTGGTTCAGGCAGGTCAGTGGGCAGCAGGAGAGGCCTGGGCTCCAGCTGTGGCTCCAAAGCTGGGTGACCTTGCAGAGCCACATTCCCATCTGTGAGATGAGGATAAGAAAGTGTCACACAAGAACTCGCTGGGTTATTAATAGGGGCCTCTGGCTGAGATTCCAACACAGCCCAAGGGCTTGAGAAGCCCATTTATTCTTTACAATTCAAAGCAGACAAGTGACTCAGATTTCCTTGACACTTTTGAGCGCAAAAGTCAGGGAAAAGCATTCTCCAAAGCATTTGTCTGGAGGGAAGGGAGCCTATGAATATGTGATTTTCTATTTTTTTTTTCCAAATACAAATGGGAGCAAATTACCAACGAAGCTGAAATGTTTGGGTTGGTTTGACTTTTGCAGTAAAATAAGTCAAGATAGAAATCTGAACAGCAACTACTCTACGTGTTATAGTTATAGAATAAAAAATCAGGCAAGGCAGGGAAAAATTTGGCTCTGTGGGATGGGAATGTTTCCATAACTTCCTGTTGAAACTGCAGGTGGAATCTATACGTTCTCCCAAAATGCCTGGATTCATTAAATGGATCCAGTGGTAGCAGCAGAGTGCATTTGGTTTAGGGATCTTGTGGTTACAAGAGAGATTCTCCAGCACTGGTGTTAAATTAATTCCTAGGAAAATTGGTAAAACCCCAGATAGAAAAGAGGTGACAAAGATGCCACGGGAAAGGCCCTGGCAGGATTTTATGGAGGATGAGGATCAGAGCAGGGGAACACCACCCATGCACCTGTGGGATGGGACGCTCTAAAGAAGATTTCTAATTGGGTGTTCCTAATTTAGATCAGCCTCAATCCAGAGGGAGAAGGGAATGTTCAAGGTGTGGAAGCAAGACCATGGGAAAGGGGAGGTGGCATCTTGGGGAAAGGGATGAAAGCAAAGCCAAAGTAACATCAGCAATTCTTGGTGTTTTATGTGTATCCTGAAAATACTCAGTCCCACTTTAGGGCAGGGGAATTATCTAATCTCCCTTTCCAGCCCTGTTTTTAATGGATACATCTTGTTTTCATTCTGGCTTTGACAAAATCTGATGCAGCTCCTCAGCTTCATTAAAATGACATTTGGAAACAAACAATTGAAAGGCCCAACCAGAATCTTTACAAGTGGATTTTTTTATGGTTTTTTGGTTTGTGTTTGGTTTGGAATTTTTTTTCCCTCCTGGAAAGTTTTCATTTGGACGAAGGAGAGTTTACCAGAGAGGTTAAAAAAAAAGAAAAAAGAAAAAAGAAAAAAAGAAAAAAGAAAAAAGAAAAAAGAAAAAAGAAAAAAGAAAAAAGAAAAAAGAAAAAAAAAAGAAGTGATAATCATTCCCTTGGAAAATAATAATCTTCCCTTGGGGAGCATCCGAGCACTTTTTGTTTTTCTTAGATTTGTGTTTACTGCGATCTCAGAGGCAGCAGGAACACAGTGCTGCAATTCCAAGGGTTATAATCCCAAATCACTGGTGTGTTGACCCCTTATCTCTCGTGGCTGAAGCCATGAGGAGGATCAGCAGCACGTCCCCCACCTTTCCCTTGTGTGCTCAGCAGGTGTGCTGCTCTTTCCTCACCCAAACAGCTCCCTGCAATCCCAGGAGAATGTTTCCTCCCAGCCAGAACAGGCAGTGGTGGTAGCTGGCCCCCACCTGGGATGATTTCCCTTCTTCAGGCCATTGGACTGATGTCCTGGAAAGCCCAAAAAAGGACACAGGAGAGGGGGAGCAGAGCGAGCGCTGGAGGAGCCAAACTGGGATGGATTCCTTTCGCTTGGATGCGATGTAATTAAAAGGAATTTGTGAGGGAGAGAGCCACACGGGCTAGGAGATTCCTGACAACACAAAAAGGAGGAAGGAATGGCCCATAAAAGAGTGGTTCCCTCTGTTTTCCTTGGCAGCTCCCTAAAGCCAGGCTGGAAGAGGACTCCACTGAGCAGGGCACAATGACAAGCAGGTGTTGTGGAAAATGACCCTTCCCTGAGCAAACAGGTTTGATATTCCTGCCATCTCCCTGCCTTCCTTAAATCCAGGAGCAGATGTGGCCTCAGCTGCTGGGTTGGTGCAGCTCTCTTGTGTCTGAGGTGCCTCCACCCACCCACGGCTTGGCCAAGGTGCCCAATGCCTGGGACATCCCTCCCTCAGCCCTTGCTCCAGGCAAGGGAAACTTTCTGCACCTGAGTCTGCACCAAAATCAGGGTTTCTGTGCACAAAAACAGGACAGGCTGAGTGCAAGCTCCCCTGCTCTCACAAACACCTCAAAGCTTATGGGAAATGTTTTAATTCTGCTTAATGGGGGGCTGTATCAGCACCAAAAATCATAAATAATTTGGGAATGACAGGATAGTTTGGGCTGGAAGGGATCTTAAAGATCACCTCATTCCACCCCTGCCATGGGCAGGGACACCTTCCTCTAATCCCAGGGTGCTCCAAGCCCCAATGTCCAACCTGGCCTGGGACACTGCCAGGGATCCAGGGGCAGCCACAGCTGCTCTGGGCACCCTGTGCCAGAGCTTAATCACCCTCAAAGGGAAGAATTCCTTCCCAAAATCCCGTCTAACCCTGCTTTCAGGCAGTGGGAAACCATTTCCCCCTCGTGCTGTAACTCCATGCTGATCCAAAATGCCTCTGCATCTTTCTGGAGCCCTTTTAGATACTGGGAGCCTGCAAAATGTGGAACTGCTCTTAAGCTTAATTTGAATTAAATGTGGAGGTACCTTAGACTCAGGTTCAATTTTTAGAGTTCAGTATCACTGTGGAATATGTTTTGGAATCAGCAAAACAAGGAGCAGGGGGGTTCAGAGTTTTGCAAAGCTGGCTTCTGTTGAGTCAGAGAAGTGAATGGAAATCTTCCTGATATAATTAATTTTCCTCTTATTTCCTTGATTTAAAGTAAAAACACCAAAAATCCAACAGCAGTTGGAATATAGAAAAGGGACAACCAGCCAAAATGAGCAAGTCTGGCTCGGGTTCCTGACACTACTCTCTTTTCCAACACTTTCTCCTGGAAACCACAAATTAGCTCAACAAGGCTTAAGAACAGGCTCCCCAGATGGATCCTGGTGGCAGTGACATTCCTGCAGCCTCGGGAGGAGCTTTGCAGCAGGCTCTGCAGCACAGCAGCCCAGCAGGGCTGATTTCTCCACTCCCAGAGCTTGGGGGCTCCTGCTTCCAGCTTTTATCCATCATTGCAACAGCTCTGCCCCACGAAATAACCAAAACCAGAGGGAGAAATCTTCCCTCCTCCTTCACTGGGTTTTGTTCCACTGCTTAACAGGCAAGGAAAAAAAAAATAAGAACCAGTATTTGCCTTTTTTTATTGAGTCTGAAGTTGCCTTTTGGATGTCCTTGCCTGCTACAGAGCTCCTGGGAAAGGAATACAAAGCTTTTGGACTGAAAGAGAAGCCCTTGGTTGAAGGCACTGGAGTAGCTATTTAAAATAGGAGTTTTGTGACATATGAGTGCAATTTACCTGGGAAAAAAAACAGAGTTAATGGAGGAAAAAAAATGGGAATGGGCTTGAATAAACCCTGCACTGCTCTAGGAGCAGGTTTCTCCAAAGCCTAAGGCTGCTGCAGTCAGTGACAGCACAGCTCTCAGCATCTCTGGGCACAGAGTCAAGCCAAAGCTGAATCCTTCACTTCTCATTTTCCTGGGTTGGGTTTCCACCCACTTCCTCCTCAGCCTGGGCTGTTTATTGCTTCCCTGCAGTCCGTGGAGAATTCCTTGTGCGTGTGCAACATCCCTCACCCCACAGCGGAGCAGCGGAAACAACGAGGATAAAAACCCCCACAAACCACCAAACCCAACAGCAAAGCACTTCTTGAAGAGCATTGGCTGATCTGCTGAAATCCAAACATTCCCCAAGGTGGGATGAGGGAGCTTTGACAGCCCAGGCAGGCTCCTGCCCAGAGCCAAGGAGGGGAGATGCCAAACTCCCCTTCTGGGAGCCCCACACGTGTCCAGCTCATCCAAGGAGGGGCTGCCCCAGATCTGGGCACTGCAAAACATCCTGAACTCTTTTTTCTGAGTACTGTGCCTTGAATTTGGTTCTGGTTTGGGTTTAGCTGCCAACCCGGTCCTCTGAGAGTTCAGTTTTCATTCAAGCGGGGGAAACCCCCAGCAGTTCAGTCTATGTTTGATCTGACTCATTGCAGCAATTTCAGTTTTATGTGGACAGGAAATCACGGAGAAGCAGAGCTGGGTGTTTCCTGCCACGGCTGTGCCAGGCTCACAACCCCTCCTGCCTCAGGTGCTTTCAGAGGAAACAGCCCCAGCCCTGCTTAAATTTATTTGACACAGGCTTAGATCATGATGAAGTCAGGTTTAAGCGGGGGCTTAAGTGCATTTGAGTTAAAACACCACCAAAAAAAGACATTTGAGTTAAAACACCACCAAAAAAAGACACTGTGAGGACTACACACTCCAGGTCCTGTCAGTCCTGGGAGTTTATGTGCTGACAAAGGTTAAATAGATGGAAAACAAACCATCAGGCCTATTGAAGATGGAACAAAACAATGAAAACACCCAGAAACAAGAGCAGGGAAAATTTGGACAGGAACGACAAAGTTAATTGCAACCAGCTTGGCTAAAGCACCGAGATGAAGTGAACTAATTGATTTTTTTTTTTTCCTTGTAAAAATCAACAAATGTTCTGAATTTGCTTTTAGCTGAAATGGGCAAGAATCACTTGCAGGTTTAAAGCAGTGAGATGGCTTGACTCTGACTCATCAGTTTGGAAAATAACATGGCAAATACTGCTCAAATCAGCTGGAAACACTATAGCAGGCAAAAAGCTGAAATGAATCTGTCAGGAGTGCTCCGAGAACTCACGGAAAAGAGGAAATTTGGAACAAAAGTTGAATTATTAGCCCAAGGTAAGTGGTTAATGAGTGCTAAATATACATGTCAGTGAAAGATATACAAACCCAAAGTGGCACTTCTCTTCTCAGAGATGATGTAGGGCAGCAAGAGCCACAAATGAAATCCCTAAAGTGGCCCTTTGGGATGGATTTGCCACTCAGAGAACGGCCAGCTGGAGTTGGGATCCCTCATTTTTCCTGCTCTCACCTTCCCTCCAGCCGTGGGTGCTGGGTTAGCAAGAGCCTGGCAGGCACCAGATCAAACACAGATCGTGGGGGCTGGATTTTGGGACAGGGATTTCTGCCTGTGCTGCCTGATGGAAAGTGGCTTTGCCTGGGAGCAATATCCAAGCTGCCCTCACAGAGTTCAGGGATTTTAAACCCTTGGGATGTTCACTTCAAGGATGACAGGCTGCACTACCTGGCCCTGTAGGAACAGGGAGGGAATGGGACCCCAAAGAAGGTGAAACAACTTTTACAGGCAGAAAATGATGGCAGGGAAATGATTCCAGCAGGGAAATGATTCCCATTTCAAAGAGAAGTGCCCAGCAAGTTCCATTTCCATTCCGGGTTCATGCTGGAATGCAGCATCTCAAATTGCCTGAGATTTTGGGAATATGTTATTAACAGTAGCAAACAAGCTGGGAACCAGATCTGCCCAAAAATGGGGGTTTCCAGCTCAGTTTTGAATGTTTTTTGAGCTGTTTCAAAACTTGCGTGTTCCAACTAAAAAAAAAAAAATTGAAAACTTACCCAAACAGGAATATTTTCCAATAAAATATGAACATCAGGCCACCAAACGAGAGAGGGTGGGAGAGGGTCCCACTGAGCACTGCTCACCCACCTGTGTGAGGGCACCCAGCATTTTGGGATTCGCCAGCTCGTCACAAAACCCTGGTCTGGCTAGAAGAGAAAAATCTCCAAATAAAAGCTTCCTTCCCAAAGCTGCCACTCCTGGAAAACAGTGTGGAAGAGCTTCCCAGACCTTTCCTGAACTGTTAATTCATGGAAAGGTTTTAACCAGCAAGAGTCCATGCTTTCCTGCTGTTGTCAGGCTCTGTTTTGGGGGTGGGGAGGAAAACACCCTGGGAGAGAAGGCAAGGAAAAAGGAGGAGAAGGGGAAATGTTATCCCAGTTTGGGGCTGTGGGAGTAACAGCTGGGTAGGAGGCAAGCAGGTTGAGCACACAAATAGCCAACAGCCTCTCATTTAAGGGTTGTTTGTGGTCCCACGTCCTCCCAAGGGATCCCAGAACCTCCTGGGCTGCTGGAATAGCACCCCAGGGAGCAGCTGGGGCTGTGCCAGGAGAGGTTCAGGTTGGGTATCAGGGAAAGGTTCTTCCCCCAGAGGAATGGGCACATTCCCAACCCTGCCAGAGCTCCAGGAGCCTTTGGACAGCGCTGCCAGGGATGCCCAAGATGGGATTTTGGGGTGTCTGTGCAGGGCCAGGGGTTGGGCTCCATGATCCCTGTGGGTTCCTTCCAGCTCAGGACATCCTACAACTCCATGATTCTCATTCTCCATCCATCAGGCAGAGGGAGGCATGCATGGGAACCAGCAGAGGCAAGGGAAGAAACCAAGCAGACCTTTCATCTGTGGAGAGGATGAATTTCCTCCTCAGCCTTAATTTGGCCCCTGAGCCATCTTGGTGGGGGCTGCCATCACAAACAAAGTGCTCTGTTTTCCTGACCAGCATCCAAGGGAGAGCTGAAATCCCCTTTCCTAGCAGGCTGGGGTTTTCCCTTCCTGAAGAGAGGAGGAGGAATTGAAAAGAGCCCAAGGGCAGCCCATGACAAACTGAGTCTCGTCCGTCTCTCCTCCAAATCCTCCGGAGATGTTATTCCCCCCTCGCTGGGATGCAGGAACAATATTTACCCCAGCTGCAGCCAATATCCAGCATCTGCAGCGTGGTGCTGCGGATCTGCCACATCTGGATGCTGGGGATGACGGAGGGGAGTTCAAACACAGCCCTGGAGCACGGGTCCAGCAGGAACTGCTGGCCAGCATCCAAGGAAAACGGCCGGGAACACGGAGGGGAGGTGGCGGCCAGTGGCTCATCCCACTGCGCTCATCCCAAACGTGCCAAAGCAAACGAGGAGCTCTGAGCCTGGCTGAGATTCCCAGCACGAGCCTCCTGGAGCAAGGCACAGCCAGCCTGGAGTTATCCCTGGACAGCAGTGAAGTGCAGGAGGTGGGGAAGCCCCAGGAAGGGATGCTCCATGCTGAGCGTCAGACGGTTGCAGCGCGGTTTGCAGCCCCTCCTTCCTGAGCACACTCTCGCTTTTTGCAGCAGATTTGGAAAGAATAAAACCCTCAAGATGAGAAATGCTACACAACTCTGAAAATGTGGGTTGGGTTGGGTTTTTTTTTTCCAGGAAATGAGAGGCATTTGTGGGGTTGGGGGGAAAAAATCACATATTTAGGCTACTGCTCTTAGTCACAAGTGGTCTCACTGGGAAGTTTTCTACTGGGAAGTTATGTTCTGTGGAGTTACCTTAATTTTCGAGAGGGTTTGTCAGATCAGCTTGATTTTATCAGAGTTCATAGGCTTGATTTTATCCAACTAGTCTTTTTTCATTTAAGTTTTGCACAGGCTTAGGTAACTCAAGTTAACATCAAAACCATCATTAAGACAATTTTTATCAGTGATTTTTCCTTTTTAATCACTTTTTGGTCAAATTTGATTTTCGACATCTAGGGGAAAAAAATTTTCCTCTAAATTCCTTTTTGAATGACGAAAATTTTCACAGATGACAACATCTGGCTCCCACATGGGTGGGATCCTTACCAGGATGAAGCCTCCAGTTTGGTGTCTCCTCAGATCACACAGGATGAATTCAAATTGGCCTGGATGGAAATGGTCCATGAAGGATAAGAACTGGATGGGAGGAAAAGCAAAAAAAAAAAAATAAAAAGGCAACCAAGAGAGTAGAGAGTTGGCAGAGCTGGTGGATTCCATTGGGAGGTCACTGTTAGGTCTGGTATTTTTGTCCATCTTTATTAAGGGCATGAAAATGCAGCGTAATACGCCAACAAAATGAAGGGGGAGAAAAAGAGGAAAAGCAAAGAACCCAGTGAAGTTGACAGGAAAAAAAAAAAAAAAAAAAGAGAGAGTAGTATTTCCATGAGGTTACTGCTTGGACAGCACCTGAAACAGCACTGAGAGTTCTGGGCATCCAACATTTTAATTTGGAGGGAGTTCATAGAAGAGTGACAGAGATAGTGGAGAGGGAAGTGTTGAACTTGGCTCCGGGAAGAGTTGGACGGAGCAGCAGGCTGGGAGTGATTAAAGAAAATAAACACCCAGGGAGGAATCCTGACCTTGCTGGAGCTGGTGTCAAGGCTCCCCCTGACTTCAGCAGGGCTGGGGTTTCACTCTGAGAAAAGGGGGATTTGGTGGTGGAGAAGGATGGGTGAGGGAGCCGTGGGATGGAAACAGAGGAAGCAAGATCAGCAAGGCAAGAAACCTCAGCTTTGTCCCAAAAAAACAGGGAAATCCAGAGTGCCAGCTACTGCACGGGAGAGCCAATGCACTTTTGTAACCCTCCAATTAAAGCAAGGTTAAGCAAGACAAGTGTTACACATTCAGCTCTGATGAGAGGAGAAAATTGGATGTAACAAATCCACCCCCTGCAGCCAAACTCCCAACTGGAGCATCTCCCCAGCTCAGGCACAGATGGTTTTATATGGGAAATGTAAATAAGAAGTTACCATCTGGTTAATAAAAAAGCATCTCTGCTGCATTTGGCTATGCTTCCCCATATGTAAACATTTAACAGTACACTTCCCCCCCACCCCAATGCAGTGTTTTAAGTTTTCCATGAGAATGCCCATGGAGAAGGAATTCCCATAGACATCAAATGTGATAAACCACAAAAACGTCCCATGTTTGTCCTATAAATTTTAAATTTACATTGAATTTCACTGCTGTCTGTGTGGAAAGATAACCAGGTTCCGTTGCTCAATGTCTGGTGAAACTGAGAAGTGGAGAAGCCAGGTTCTGAATTCCATGGCATTTGTAAAAAAAATCAGGCAATAAGGCAGCCTATTTCCCGAAAAATTCTGCTTGGGAGATGGGATCTATTTGTGCATTTGAGTTGAAATTGCCAGCCAGTTGTTTGTTTTAAAGAAAAAGACATTCCTGAGGGAGTGGAGACATTGGGTTTGGGTTGGGTTTTGGTTTTTTTTCTCCCAAGTGGCCTTTTCCTTCCCAAACGGATGTATTATCAAAATAAAGCTGAAGAGGACTAAATAATATTAATATCAAAAGGGAGGTGAGTATTCCAGGTGGCACAGAACGCTCCATCACTCATTTCCAGGGAAGGTTTTTGCCTTTCTCCTCTTCCTGCCAAGACACCAAATTCCAGTTGGGCTTGGCCACCTGGCCAGGTATCCCACCCCATCCATCTCTCCAGCCAGCCTCTGCCAACACCTCCCACAGGTTCCCCCATCAAGAGGGGGCTTTGCTCACAGCTGATATGATGAGTTATATAAATGATGAACTAAATGATGAATTATAAAAAACCATTTAAATCGAGGAACGCGGGCGCAACCCAGCGCCCTCCCGGCTCGGAGGGGAGCTCACGGTGATTACAGACTAAACTCTGAGGCAGAGATAAGAGCACAAACACACCCCTGAACCCCCCCTCTCACCACACCATCGGAGAAGCTGCCAAATTTCCTCTTTCCAGAGGGGCTGAGCTGGCAGGGCTCCAGAGGAGGGACAATATCATCGCTCAGCGCACACCGAGGGGAAACACTCCAGCTCCAGCATCAGGAACCTGCCAATTCCCTGAGACAAACAATTAGAGCTGCCCTCCTGGATGTGTGTTCTGGAAGCAGAATCAACTCGGGGTGTTCATGGCAGTCGTAAAAATGCCCTCTGGCTGCATTTCCTTTCCAAACAAACTGTTTTCAGGCCAAGATCAGTGCCCTGGCATCCTTCTGCTGCTTTTAGCTGCAAGCTCCTCGTGGGCTCAAGAGCCTCTGAGGAGGATTTGATCGTGGCCAAGGGTGGTCATCCCTGCTCCAGGCTGACCCTGGAGAGCTTCCATGAAGCCATAGCACTCCAAGGTCCCAGCTGGTGTTTCAATCCTCTCCTTTCCATAAAAAAAAATCATGAAAGCCAGAACAGTTTGGGTTGAAAGGGACCTTAAAAGTCCCCCAGTTCCACCCTCCTGCCTGGGACAGGTACACCTTTCACAGGAGCTCCATCCAACCTTGAGCATTTCCAGGGATGGGGCAGCCACAGCTTCTCTGGGCAACTTGTTCCACCTCCACAGCCAGGAATTTTCTCCTGATATCCAACCTAACCCTGCCCTCTGCCAGTTTGCAGCCATTCCCCTGTCTCTGCATGCTCCCTCTCCACCCACACTTCTCCTCCATTTAGACACCAGAGCTTGAAAAGGAGCTCCCCAAGGAATCCAACACCACCATCCTTCCATCTGGGCACACAGCTGGAAGGCTGAGAACAGTGGGAAAGGATCCAAGAATTCAGCATTTGCCTGGAAGCACAGCCAGTGTCCAGCTCAAGCCCAGCAAACCTGATTGTTTTGGCTGGACCTCAAAGATCACTGCAATGTCACTGGAGCAGGTGAAACACTCCTGGGTTCTTGCTGCTTTTAATCACTCATTTAATGCTGAGCCACGAGGAGAAAATAAATAAATAAATAAATAAATAATAATTAAAAAAACACAACCAAAAAAACCACCCAAACCCCACCTGGACAGGGTATCTTTGCTCTTAGAAGGCGAGAAAAATTTTCAAGACCAAACTTCTCACTGTACATTTACAGAAAGTTTTTGTTGTTAGGTTTAAATTTATTGGTTATTCTGTTTTTATTGAAAGGAAGCTGAAAATGTTTACTGACATGAGCCCTGCTTGCTTTGTCCTTTTTAAGTGCCAGAAATGTTCCACTGCAGACGCCCTCTGAAATGTTTTCCTTTTTTCCTGCACACCCTTGAGTTTATGTTGAGCCTCCTCGTTAAACCAAGGAGTGATTCCTTATCAGCTGCAATGTTTGCATTACAGAGCAAGATGGATATTCCACTTTATTTAACCCTCAGGGCTGGGGGAGCTGGGAGGAAGGGCTGCTGCCAAGGGGCTGGCATTGCCAGAGCCTGGGCACAGCCAAGGGCACACACACAGAGGACTCTCCCCAGTCTTCCCCAAAAGGTGAAAACCATATTTTTCAGCAGCAGGACACAGGAAGAAGTTCCTCATGAATTGCAGCTCAGGGTGGGAAGAAAGCCTGGAGCTGTGGGCAGGTGAAGAGGAGCACAGAAAATACCAACAAGAAGAGGAAAACTGGGAAGGGAGAGGAAGGATGCCTCCCCTCCTGGAGTTTTTAATTGTTGGTGAGGACTACAGCACCTGTGCCCAGGAGGGGAGGACATGGACAACCCCCTCCAGCTGTGGAGGGTTTGTGTTTGACCCCATGCAGGGGGACAAAGAGACCTGTTCCTTTGGCCTGGTGGCCAGTGGTGGCATTCCTGGTCCCCTGGTGTGCTCATGGCAATCAGCAGTGGGATGGGTTGGGTTTAGGAAGACTCAGGTGGGGCTGAGGGCCGAGACTGTGGGGGCCTCATGCCGAATTTGTGGGGCAAACACCTCAAGGCACGGCAGGCAGAGCTGGGGGGCACTGGCCACTGCCCCAGCACCCCCTGGAATCACACATCCATGGGGGTAAAATGCAAAAGCTGCAGCTGGTGTGGCCAGCAGCTGGAGCCTGTCCCTGGAAATGCAAGGCAGGAGGATCCTCACTGACAACTCACCAGAGCTACATGGGGACCGTGCACTGCCTCAATTTCCTGGAGGAGTTCAAACCAGCCCTCAAGTGTTATTTCAGCACAGTTCCTTGTCTATAAACATTTATAAAATGCTTGCTTGAATACCCCTTAAAAAAAAAAAAAAAGTAAAATGAACTAACCTTCCAAACCCCACTACTGCTTATTGCATCTTGAGCAAAATATTTTCTTAACCTTTCCTATCTTCAGCCCTTGGGGCTCTCTCTCACTGGCTGAACAAACCTCTGTCCTCCTGCAGGGCAGCAGGCTGCCTGTTGGTGGTTCAGAAAGTTACAGAATGCCAAGATTTGGGAGCAAAAGAATAGAAGCTTTTCAGATTTGTAGCCTTAACCACGAGCACTTGGGTTTCACTCACGAGGAGTCAATAGGAGAAGACAAAAAAAATTCAAAATTGTGACTGTGAATGGTGTGAATTGTATTTGATGTGCAAAGTTCGGGAGCTTGGGCAGGGCTAAAGGTATCCAGGGTCGTTTCAACCCAGAAGCACCCAAAGTTCAGCCCTGAAGGCAGCAGGGAAAGCATCTGAAAGGAAAAGCTCAGGGATGAGAGTACCACCTCCAGCTTGGAGTGCTGCAGTGAGGAGAGACCTCGTGGGAGGCCCTCAGGTTGTGGAAATAGGGATGTGTGTGATGCTCAGGGCACCGTGGGCATTAGGAAAGGATCCCTTCCCTTTTCCCCTGGGTGATCACTGTCCCTGGCCTGAGACTGGCTCTTCCAACACCACCCTCCTCACAAACCACGGGCAGCCTGTGGGACTCAACCCAAACCTGAGCCAGCCCATTTTAAAGCCATTTTATTACTTGAGACGACCTCACCCATTTGGTGTCAGCAGCATTTGCCCCTCTCTGTTCCTAAAATCATCTGGCTCAGCACATCCCAGGAGGGAGCTGTCCCCCTGCCCCCGGCCATCCCCGCTGCTGCACACGAACGGGGACAGGCTGCAGGGCTGCAGGGTTCCTGGGTTGAGGGTGACCTACTTCCATGGCTGCACTGCAGTTCATTACCGAGTCCTAATGATCTCATTGTTCCATTAAATGAAGGTTGCCACCTGTCCCGGAGACTTTAGATCAAGCTGGGATTAACAGACCCGCTGACCCATTTCCCCCTTTTGTAGGACGCAGCCCCGCCAGCAGTGGGGTTGTTTCTTTCCCTTTTTTTTCCCCCCAGAACATCCAAGGTTGAGCCTTAGCTGGGTCACGTTAGCAGGGGATGCTGCTCCTGCTGCAAATCCTGCCCCAGTCTGTTTTGGCACCAGATTCCACCTGCCTGGATCCCACCAGGAAAAAAGGTCCAACCCCACACGCTAAGGGGGAAAAAAATGGCAGAGGGGAATTGCTGAGGTTGCATTTAGGGCAAATGAAATTCTTCCAGTTTAAAGGAGAGGTTATAAGACACTCTGTTAAGGGTCTGGAGGCTGCCTGCAGTTGTGCTCCGGGCAGCCATCCCTACGGCAATAACCTGGGAAGGGAAAAGCCTGGATTAGCACCCAGCAGCCATCCTGGCTCACAGGGATCCGTGTCTGACGGGCTGCCCCGCTGCCAACAGCCCCCAAAGGACAGCCCAGCCGCCCAGAGGGCTGGGGGTGGCAGCCTGGAAGCAGAAGGAATAAAACACAAACAAAGCAAGAGGGAGAGAGGAATAAATTCCCATGGCCAGCTCAGCATGGAGCAGCAGGATGACCTGGAGCGCCCCGCTCGCTCCCCTGGCCCGCGGAAGGCAGCGCTGCAGCTGCATTTTTCATAAATAGGAACACCCCGGCCTGATGTTTTTTAAAGCTGTCTAGACAGCGGAGCAAGACCCTATTTCAAGGCACATAATCACTTTCCCGTTTTCCTTCGCGGCAGAGGACGTTTTCCAAGATTAGATAGAGGCTGCTGGAGCAACACGTTGTTAACCTTGGGTGTGCCTGCCCGAGCTGGAGGTGCCTTTCTGTCTGATCACGTCTCCCCTCCACTCGTGCCTTCCTCCCCTCTGGCAGGAAAGCTCCCAAGCTGGGTAGGATTACACATTTGGGACAGTTGGGAGACACAGAAAATCGGGAGCACAGAGGGTGCTGCAGCAAAATGCCAGCTCGCTTCGGCAGAAAGCAAATATAGCCTTGTGCTTCCCGATATAAAACGGTGTTAGAGGGGAAAAAATAGGATTAAAAAGCTTGGTGCTGACCTCCTTCAGGCCAGAGTGCCCCAGGCTGTCAAGCAGCAGTGAGTCATTCCCACAGCCTGGGGTAAGTGCCCTGTGGAGATCACAGAGCCCCGGAGTGGTTTGGGTTGGAATGTCCTTAAAGCTCATCCCATTCCAACCCTTGCCACGGGCAGGGACAGCTCCCACTGGACCGGGTTGCTCCAAGCCCCATCCAACACGCCCTTTGTTGCACCAGGCACTTTTACTGCTTGTCCAGGGCCAAGGACGAGGCTTTCTGACCAGGAATAATCCTCGTGCTGTACCTGGCACAGACCATTTTTCCCGTGGGATGTGCAGGGATCTGCGCTCGGGTTATCCGGGGGACGCAAAGCCCAGCGTGGCTCGGTACATTAAACTGAGTCAGCAAGAGCTGATGGCAAACAGACCATCACAAATGGGATCATTTCAGTGTGGAGGGCTGGGAGGAGAGGTTTGCTCCCTGAGGGAGAAGCACAAGGATAGGATTCCATGGATTTGGGTGGGTGGGTGGATGTTTTTCCTTGCCTGGTGTTCCAAGACCCCTCTCCCTGAGCACTGCCTGCACAGAGTTATCCATCAGGGGTATCCCACCTGGGCTGAGAGCCAGGAGCTGCCCTGGTGCCCAGCTCCCTGCAGGATTGCCGTGTCTCCCCACATGGGGAGATTATCCACAGGGATTATCCACCCACAGCAGGAAGGCCAGGCAGGGATCTCTTTTTGCTTCCTTAGCATTTTCCTTTGGAGGATGCAGGACTTGACTTTGGGATTCACTTCAGCTTGAGAGCATCCAGTACTTCCCTGCTCCCTTGAGTGAGCAGTTAAAATCATCCAGAGCTGCCTTTCCTTAAACAAATTCCCCACTGCTATGGAGAACACATGAGCTGCCTGAGATTAATGTCAGGCTTCATAATTTACATATCAAGTGCTTTAATGAATTGTTTTCGGTATCATTGTCCTTACCATGAATAAACTTAAAAGTAATGGATTTGTAATTAATTAAAATTTAATTACGATAGTTTGTCACTTTATTATTTGCAATTATTGCCATAAAGGTAATAAAAATTGCAGGATGTCACAACTGAATACAAATCCCTAATCAGGAGCAATCAGCTCATGCTGTAACCTTGAGCAAGGGTGATTTTATGAAATGCTCCAAGCCTGGAGCCCAGGGTGGCACCTTGAGGGTGGCAGGTGCAGCATCCTCGGTCCTGGCTGCTGCTTTTGGGGGGGTCACAGAATCCCATCATCTTTTAGGCTGGGAAAGGCCTCCAAGGCCATTGTGCCCAATCCCCACCTTGTCACCCAGCCCAGAGCACTGAGTGCCACATCCAGGCCCTCCCTGGACACCTCCAGGGGTGGGGAAGAAGCAAAGAAGCTTTCACCCACCTCCCCTGACCATACTGATTTCCTGGAGCAGTCTACCCACCACAGTCCTTATCAGCTGTCATTCCTTCCAGGTCCTTTGGATGAGTTTTTAATTCCTGTCAGCTTTAAATCCGTGTTTCTGCATCGTCTTCTAGTATTTAATGTCCATACAACTGGGTTTTAATATTATACAGGTCATTGTTTACCCACCCCCAGCATTACTCCCTGCCCCCTGCAGCAGAAGCCTCTCTTTTTTATGAAGTCTGAAGGATAAAAAGGATAAATCACCTCTGTGTTTGTTGCTGCTGCTGCTGTCCCAGAACTGTTTCCAAGGCTCCCAATCCCCATGTTCATAGACAATTCTTCCCACCTGATGGAACAAGATGTGCCTCTTCTCATCCCTGCTCCAATCGTACCCATAACTCCCTGGCACATTTCCTTTGGGCCCAATATCTTTAAAAAACCACGTGTTTGGGAGCAGTTTTCCTCCAGCCAGTCCCCAGCCATCTCCCAAAGGCATGAGAGCTGCTCCCAGAGCAGCAATTAGGCTGTAATTAAGCAGAGCCTTTCCCAGTGAATGCCCTCAATGGACTGTATCCTGATGTGGGAGAGGGTATCCAGGTTGCCTTGTCCCATCCTGCTAAATCCATCCCTTCTCACCATCCTTTGCCAGCCTTTTCCACAGACCCTTGGCCGGTTTGTTCTTTGAATTGGTTGGGAAGAAGGAATTCCGTTTTTAGGGGGGAAAAAATGCTCCAAGGGAAAGAATATGGGGATTTGCCTGCCCACCCTCCATCCCTGAATGGACTGGCCAGCTCCTTGGAAAGCCCAAACAGAAGGGGAGAGGCCTTGTTGGCCTCTCTGTGCCTACAGTTTACCCATGAAAAACCCCAAAGGAGCCCACCACAGTCCTGGAGTATTTGCATTTCTCGTAAACACGCTCGCAAAAGCACTTAGCGGGTGAATGCAAATTGTTCTGCAGAGATCCCACCCTGTTCAAAGCAAAAGAGGGAAATAAAACCAAAATAAGCCCTAGGTGGATGTTGCCAATTTTCCTTTTGATCACCCCCCCAAAATAAATTTCGAGTGATCTCATCCTGCACTGATCAGCAGAGACCATGTAAGAAAATAAAAAAGGAAATTACTTCATCTTAAGTGCCTATTAACTGATGTTAAGTGATTAAAAAAAGCTTAATTTGAGAGTAAAAATTCATGTGACAAGCCCATAGATGCCAGAACAAGCTGGCTGTGGCTGGATCTGTCAAAAGCATGGGACTGCAAGGCTTTAAACCAATTTAAGTGCCTTCAGTCAGATTTGGGAGACAATTACGCCCCGACCACACATTTACATAAAAATGGACCCCTGCTTTTGTTGCTTTTCCAGTCCGAGCAGAGCAGCCCTGGCAGAGCATTTTATATGTGATACAGGGAGGATTTTACACACAGTGAGGCTGCCAGGGGTAGCAGAGATGGATAAAACTCGACGAATTAACAGCAGGCAGGAAAGAGAGGGGAGAGAACTTAGGACTTCCTTGTTTTTCTGCGAGGATGCTGAGCCCAGCAGCGATGCTCTGGGTTTTGGGCTGCTCCTCACCATTGCACCTGGTCTCAGTGGGGTGAGACACAGCAGAGCTGCTGGCTGAGCAGGGATGGATGTGGGAGTTATCCAGCCAATGTGTGCTCCAGGACAGGGAGCTGCTCCAGGGAGAGCTCAGGCCATGAACGCTGAACGTGCTGTGACCTGCTGGCTGCATGGACCTGTGACTCCCAGAGCACCTGAGGATCCCTCCAGCTCTTCTCCTCTCTCCTTGGGCCTTCCTACAAGCTCTCCTTAATTTTTTTAAAGCCTTCCTTGGCCCAGGTGATTTCTGCCTGCCTTGTGCTCGCCCCACGTCACGCATTCCAAAGGTGGGAGGGAAACCTCTTCCTCCTTCCTTCTTCCAGGGCTTTCTGTGCCTGTAACATGTTTGTTAATCCATGGTTCAAGCCCTAACCTTGGGGCCCCTGTGGCATAGGCAGGAGCTGGGGCAGCCTGGCAGCTCTGCTGCTCTCCTCTCTGGGTTCAGGCTGTCAGAAGTGGACCTGTCCCAGCTGGAGCCACAACGCTGATTTTTCATGGCCTGGGTCGATGACACCCCTTGGCACGGGATGGGGTTTGACTTTGCAGTAGGCAGGTGGACACGTGCATTCGTGCCTGGCCACCACAGAACCCCAGCTTGGGGGGGAAAGGGCCTTAAAACTCCTCTCATTCCACCCCCTGCCATGAGCAGGGACACCTTCCACTTTCCCAGGTTGCTCCAAGCCCTCTCCACAAGCCAGGGGCTCTGTGGCTCCAGGGAGCCCTGGAAAATGGAGACCCTTCTCCTTCCTGGGATAAACCCTCTATTTCAGACCTTTTCCTTTTTATGGAAATACTCATCAAGTTCCCTAAAATATGAGTAAACAGGAAATTCTTTATGTGCCACTAAAATAGAGTCAAAATCCTTGCTAGACTGACACAAAGGTAAATAAAGATGGACTACGTGAAAACAATCAATATTACTGCAGGTCTCACCAAATAACTCGTTCTTTTGAAGTAAAATTGATTTATCTTTCCTAATTTTGCCCTCTATTGTTTGAAGGAAAGCTTTTACAAGCTTTGGGACAAATCTCATTTCAAAGAAAAGGACTCGTACACATCTCCTTATTTTTAATTTTTTTTTAAGTGAGTTTTTGTGACCGCTCCCTTTCCACAACATTTTTGGTTCATCACTCGTGTCCTTCAGTTTCCAGACAGCAACAGCACAAAAAAGGCTCTGGCACAGGGTGCCCAGAGCAGCTGTGGCTGCCCCTGAATCCCTGGCAGTGTCCAAGGCCAGGTTGGACACTGGGGCTTGGAGCAGCCTGGGACAGTGGGAGGTGTCCCTGCCCGTGGAACTGGATGAGCTTTAAGGTCCTGCCAACCTCACACCACCATAATCCCACAAAGATTCTCTTCTTTCTTTCTTTTAGGTCTCCTCTGCCAAAACCCTGTGAGATTCCCCCTTCCTTTCAGCAGGGAAATGGGAAGAGCTGCCCAGATTCCCTGGAGAGGAGAGCAGTGGCTGATCCCCCTGGGTCTCTTCCCCTGGGAAACACCAAAGGAGGCACTGGAGGTGTGGGAGAAGGGGAATTACAGAAGCCCAGCTTGCACACAGGGGTCCCAGCAGGCAGCACGAGACAAGCAGCCCTGGGAGCATAAATTAGGAGAGATGATAAGGCAGAGTTTCCCCTCCAACAGCTACACATGTTCCTAGGATTGACTCCAGAGGCGCCTGTCATCGGGTGTTAACGGGAAGCGGCGGAAATCACGGGGGATTCATTCCTGGCCTTTGTGACGCTTTCTCCTCTGTTCAGCTGGAGGGGATGATTTCAGAGCCTGGCAGGATGGGGTTGGGTGGCAGGAGCTGGGATCAGGTCACCTGTGCTCAGTCCCTGCAGGCAGCAGGAGCTCCGCTGCCCCAGCAGGAACGGGGCTGGACTGAGCTCTAGAACACAGATAAACCACAGGCTCCGAGTGCTCCAGCTTCGGCTGGGACTCTCCCTTCTGGATAAACAGGAAACCACGGCCACACGGCAGGGAGCTGCCTCCAGAGCGGCAAATAGTGACAGCAATCAGGGCATATTGACATCCCCTGTTTATTCACTGTCTTGTGTTTATCCTTGGCCACGTCCGTGGAACAATTCCGACTCTGCCACCCATCCACACTCCCTTTGTCCCCCTCCAGACGTGCCACTGCTAATCCCGTGCCTCTGACCATCACCAGCAGCCCAGACCTAAGGGATATGCACTTTTGGGGTGCAGACAGACTTCCTCCCCTCTTCCAGAAAGATTTCCACTGAGGATCCAGGTGTCAGTTTTGGCCTGCAGGCAGGAATTTCCTCTCCTACAAAAGAGTCGGGTCTATTTTAAGCCTGCTGAAACCTGGGACAGATCTCCAGCCTAACTGGGCATGGCACAGCCAAGACCAGCCTACATTTGGCTGTTGGCTCTTTGTCTGTGCCTGGAGGTTTGGTCCAAGCCTGAATTCATCCCACAAGAATGAGGAGTTTTACAGGAATTATCAGTTCCTGAGTTACTGATGCTCCGACATCTGCACTACCACAAAGCTGAGGCATTTCCAGCATTCTGTATTGTGCAGTTCATGTGCTCCTGAAGGCTTTCTCCCCTCCCCTGGAGAGCTGGAAACATCAAGGTGGGGAGCCACTGAGCCAGGTCAGTGGGGATGTGCAAGGCTTTTCCCAGAGGAATGGATGTTTCCAGACTGTCCTGGAAGGGCTCTGTCCCCTCCACGCTTTCAACTGCGCTTCCTGGTACCTGTTCTGCCTCCTATTGTCCTGAAAAATTAATGAAAACCCCACCTTGTTACAGCTCCAGGCTGGCACAGTTTGGGGCAGGGTCCCTCCAGCTTCTGTGGAAAACCACACACAGTTCAGGTTTTGACCTGCAGCTGCTCAGAGCAGCCAGATGTTGTTGTGGCTTCCAATTTCCAATTTCCAATTTCCAGTTTAGCCCTGTGCTCCTTCCTGTACAGGGAAAACCCTGCCCAGAGCCACAAAGGGGGCTGCCAAAGTTATGGGGTGGGCTTAGGTTTGTGCTGGCAAGGGCAGATTCTCAGCTTCCCAGTCACTGATATTCCCAGTTAACATCCCAGAGGGACCAGTGTGGACTGGGAAGCTGGGCTCAGCAAGGGCAGCAGCCTGAAAGGTCAAGAAGGGCCATGCCACCACTTTTGGGGCAGCGCTCCAGCCTGTCCTCAGCTTGCCTGTGGGATCCAAAAGGAATTTTTTCCTATTTCTCTGCCAGTCAGATGGAAAAAAACCCCAACCCAACCCATTAGTACTTTATTGTTGTTTATACTGGATGGGATAAAAGCTTTCAGTATTTGTTATATTTAGATGTCTCTCAGCCCCAGAGCCAAGGAAGCATTGCACACGACTCTTGCTCTGTTTACCCTTCACTCCATTCCCTGGCTTTTGTTGTGCTTCCACAGTTTATTCCTCTTCCAATTTAGGTCACATTTCCCAAGGACCACAGCACCACCCCAGATTTCCCAGGAAAACCAGAACCTCTTGGTAGAGGCCACTGGTTTTGTGGCTCCCAAATCACCTCAGCCCTGCCTAAAGCAAAGAGCATCCTCACAGAAATTCTATTGGCAGGTGTCAGTCAGGCAGAGATGGAGAAAATCCTGAATCACAGCCCAAATGGCCCTTGAGAGTGGATAATTCAGTTTCTTAGGGAGGGAGAGAGGGATGCTGGTTCTCCCTGCCATGAAAGACTTGGGAGAAAGCTGGGACAGGCTCTCCTAAAACTTTGCTCAAAGATGAGCATGCGATAAATCAATTTACAGCCAGTGTGAGTGGGAGAGATGTTGACATCCAGGGCCCATTTTCCGGTAAATCATTCCCTTCCATCTGGCTGAAAACCCTTATCAACTTATTTTTTAACCTTGTTCCCACCACAATTCTCCACACACACATTTTGCTGTGCTCTATCTTCACCCCCTGTCTCAGGTGAGGCAGGATGGAGCCCCTGGTACCCCCATCTCTGCTGTGCCCTGGATAATGGAAAAAAAAATCCAAACCAGCTTGGAGCTGCTCCAATTTATCCCCCAATAATCTCTCCCACAGGGAATCCTTTCCCTAACACCCAGCCTGGTGGCTGGAGAGGGACACAGAGTTATTTTCTCCTTGCAGTAATGTAATGTGCTGTGATTTTTTGGCACATTTTTTTCGCCTCCAGTATAAAGGCAAACGTCAGAGGAGGAGTTTCTTTATTCCCTTTTTCCAGGTCTGCTCCAGAGCCCATCATTTCCTGCAGCTCAGGGCCCTGCACACAGGTCCTGGCAGGGCTGCTGCCTGTGCTGGATCCCCAGAGCACGGACCTGGCCCAGGGCTGAGCTTGTGCAGAGCTGCCGGATGCAGAAGGGCTCCAGCTAAGCCTGGCCCATCCCTCCTGGCCACGAGAAAGGCAGGAATAGATGTTTGGGGCCGGGCTTGTTCCTCCCAGGACACCTCTGACGTTTCATTTGCATTTCGCCGCTGTTCCGTACAAGGGGAAGAAGGGATCCAACAAATCCAATCCAAGAGAGCTTCCTGCCTCTTTTTAGAGGTGTCTGGAGAGTTTTGGGGTTGTGAGCAGCGGGTGAGTGCTCAAACACGTTCACTGTGATCCCCTTGGCAGCCTCTGCTCCCTTCCGTGCTGAAAGCACAGCCTGAATTGCTGAGTGTTTACATCTCCCTCTACCCCAGATGATTTCACTGGGTGAAAACAAGCAGAGGAGCTTTCAAACACAAAAATCCCTCTGCAAGCCTCATGTGTCTGGCTGCTCACCCAAAGCTCTGGCTTGGTTGGGGTTTCCTTTTCCCCCTTCAAGCTTTGCACACGGTGATTTTCCAACCAGGATTTCTGCTGGTCCTCACGCCTGAAGGAGCCTCTGCTGCAGAGAATGTGGAAAAATTTTGAGCTCTCCCTCATGGCAGCCCCTGATTTATCTGTGAGAAGCCCACCTCCAAGCTGGCATCTGAACATGCTGCAGTACAGGGCTGGTTTTACACATTTCTGACCCAGAAGGGAAATCTGGCTGCGTGCACCAGGCTCCAGAACAAAGCCAGAGTGTCCAATCAGAAGACAAATGATGTGCAGGGAATCTCTGAGGCAACCAAATATTTGCTGTGCCCATGAAACTCTTGTATTCCCTCCAAGTATTCCCCCTCTAAAATACTGGAAATTATCAGACTTCCCCCCAGTTGTTCTCTGTGCAGGTAGCCCAAAAGTTTCCTCTGGGAAGACCTTTCAGGGTCATGTTTCCCTTCTGCCCAGGAGAATTTGGGAGGCAATAGGAGGCACAAACCCCCAGATTTCTGCCCAAACCTGTCCCCCAAGTAATCTCACAGTCTTGGCTGGATTTTGCATTTCCTTCTTTTTTTTTTTTTTCATTTTTAATGGAAGCAATCCAGTGCCAGAAGGAATCCAGGGTGGGACAGAGCCTGGCTGCCCATTTCCAGCAGGGCTGGAGGCAGTGGGAAGTACCTGGTGAGGTGGTGGGAGCTTGGCCACCCTGCTCCCTGGTGCAGGGGGTTCCTGTCCAGCAGGTGAATCCATGAGGGTCGCTTTCCCAAGCACACAGCCGGGAGCCTTCCTCCCTTCTGATCAGGAGAACAACTCCACCAGGGCAGGGGGTGACCAGCACCCACCTCTGGCTCTGTTTGGAGGGGCTGCAGATTCCCCAAGGGGATGCAGATGTGCTTTAACCTCTGTGTGAAGGCACATCAACATTTCTGCAGGGCATGAAAACCCATTTTCCACCAAGCCAGAGATGCCTGCCCCTCCTGGGGGCTGCAGCTGGGGTGTTCCCTGCCCTCCCCAGGCCAGGGGGCTGCTTTTTGGGATGGCTGGGCTCCAGAGAGGGCTGGGGTGACAGCCTCTCCCTGCCGTACATCCACACGGACCTGAGCCAGCGGGGCTGGAGCCAAAGGGACCCCGGAGCATCCAGTGCTGGCTGAGCCTGCAGGCCTGCTGCTGCTCCCTGGAAAGCTTTTGTCAGCCTGATGTGCAGCAGGAAGGGGGAGCAGGGAAGTGCAGCAGCTGCTGGCACCTTCCAGGGCTCTGCTGAGGCTCGGGGAACCGGCTCAGCGTGTTTGAATCCCGGCAGCCAAGAGCCAGAGCAAACGGGGCTGGATTTCACCATGGACAGATGCTCATTGCATTCCCCGGGTTCCATCCCTGTGGATGGCCTCAGGCTGGCAGGGGACGTGGCCTGTGCCTGCTCTGGGGTGCCAGGGTGGCTTTTCCTTCGTGATCCCAAAGCCACAGCATCCCCCATCCACCCAGGCACCCACAGTCTGGCTTCTCACCCCACCCTGAGCCCCGGGAGCAGAGGAGCCCCCCCAAATGCCTGGATCCAAAGCAGCTATGCCAGGAATGCTCCCAGCTGAAAATGAGAACCCCTCCAGGGGTGCCATCCCAGGCAATCCAAACTGGGGGTTTTTTGCTCCTTTTGCTGCAATTCCTGGTTTTCTTGCTGGTGCTGCCTCAGTTCTGCACCTCGGCAGTTCCACCCCGTTTTTGCAGCTCCAGCAGGGATGTGCTGGCTGGGTATTCCCGGTGATCCAAGGCAGAAAAAAAGGGCGAAGGGGAGGAGATGCAAAGCAGGGAGCAAGGAGGATCCCAGCCCTCCTCGACTCCTCGGTGTGACTATTGCCGTGTCAGACCCCAACATCTCCCACTAAAAGCTCCCCTCCTCCAAAACCGCCGGATCCCACTGCAGCAAATCCTCCTGCCAGCGCCTCGGTGCCGAGTGCTGATGCCATCCAGCACCCCCTCCCCTTCTCCTGGCGTTCTCTTCGGCTTCCCTGCCACACCGAGCCAACCTGCTGCCCCAGTGCGTGTCCCTGCCCATCTCCCCCTCCTCTCCCCAGCCGCTGCCAGAGGCACCGCAGCCTCGATAATCCAGCCCCTGCCCCTCGGGCTGCCTTTAATCAAAGGATGTGCTGCGCTTTGTGCCACGTGAGACACCTCATTAACAGCTTCACACCTCTGAGAAAGGGGAGGGGGGGCAAAAAAGGGATATTAGCCATGCCGGGATACCCGGGAGCAAGCTTTATTTTGGCGGGGAGCAAAACAAGAAGAAGATTATACATAAAATAAAAATAAGCTTGGCTGAGCTGAAAGGGCTGAGGGATCTGCAGGAGTGCATTTGTCAGAGAGGAGATTACAGCCTAATGAAATTTGTCTTTGTGCATGTGTCTGTTTTTCTCTGTTTTTCTCTTTTTTTTTTTGGTTGGGGGGTGGTCTTTGTAAAAGCCAGGCTTATTAAAATGCAGGGAGAACCCAGCACAAAAGGCACTTCTGAGGGTCCAGAGGCTGGCTTATTAATTCTGAGGGGTTTTTGAGCAGGACATGCCAGTTTGGGGAGGTTTGGGGGCATTGTTTGGCGAGAAGAAAGCAAGCCTCACTGATCATTTTCTTCTCCACTTTTAATCAGAGCAGCTGAAGCAAGCAGGTGCTGCGATTCAGAGCCCGTGGAAAAGGGGGGGAGGGAGACATCACAGGGGAAAACTCATCTGCATGAGGGATTTTTGGGATTTGGGCTCCTGAAATTGCAGCACAGCGGCGTTGGCTCTCCTGGGAGGGCTGGAAGAAGCTGCTGGAGAAGCATCACATGGACACACAGCAGAAGCCAAAGGCTGCTTCAGCTGCACCAGGCTGGCATCAACACCCAGCAACCTTAACCAAAGCATCCATTCCCCACACAGCTCCCAGGGAATGGGCACATTCCCAACCCTGCCAGAGCTCCAGGAGCCTTTGGACAGTGCTGCCAGGAATGCCCAGGGTGGGATGGTTGGGGTGTCTGGGCAGGGCCAGGAGCTGGACTGTGATCCTTGTGGGTCCCCTCCAGCCCAGGATATTCCATGATCTACCTCCTTGTGCCCTCCCTGAGGATGCCAAGCTGCTGGCAAGGGGCTGTGGCAGAGATCCTGGTGTGCAGCACAACTCTGGGTTCTCCCACCGATCCCAAAACATGGCGGGGTCAGCACCCAGCACACCTGAACAGGGTGGGAATGCTGCTGAGAATGCTGGGGTTGGTTCCCCTCAGCTGGGGAAAGGTGGGGCTGGCACCTGGTGGATGTGGAGCTTTCCCACCTCCATGGAGGACGGAGTGGTACTGATGGCAGCCTGATCCCACTGGCACGGGACTGGGGAAAGGGGGAGAGGGAAACATTCACCCCTGGCCTTCTTGAGTGCCCTGGCCCCCCTCCAAGGCAAAGTTTGCACAGTTGGGAAAGCAAACTGAGCCCTGAGTTGTGCAAGAGGTGTGGAAACCTCCCCAGGGCTCTCCTGGCACTGCCCAGGACCCTCAGCCCAAAGGGATGGGGCAGCCCCGATCTGCCTCCAGGTGGGGACACCTGCCCAAGGCTGCTGCTAACAGGTGTTTTTTGGGGTGTGGGTGGTTTGCTGTTGGGGAGTGTTTGCCCAGGAGAGGCAGCTTTTGACGCTGTGACAGCAGAGCTGGGTGCACCCAGCTGGTTTGTTGTGGTTTGTTCTTTTTTTTCCACCCTGCCTGCACATTTCCACCTGCTGCGCTGTGAAAATGATGAGAAAAATGCCATGTGCTTCCCTGTGGGATTCCTCCTCCTGAGGGGACGTGGGAACTGGTCCCACAGCTGCCCCAGGCTGGAGGGGAGGGTGCAGAGGGAGAGGACACCAGTGCAGGGTGGGACAGGCAGCCCTGGGAACCGAGCAGCACCGAGAGCCCAGGGGAACCTCTCCATCCCGGGGAGCCACGGCTGCCAATTCCCTCGGCACTGATTTCTCCTCTTCGTGCTCCAGCTGAGCTGATGGAATCCAAACCCAGCTCTGAGGCCCAGGATAAAGCACCATGAGCTGCCCCTGCTATCAGACAATCCACATGAATTACGGCTCTGTGAAATATCTGCTGGCTGTGTGCAAACGCAATGAGGAATGGCAACAAAATTCCCTGTGAGCCTTTTGGGAACATCACCCAGCTGCTTCTGCAGAGCCCCAGACACACCCAGAGCCCCAACACATACTCAGCAGTGCCAGCCAGCTGAGATGGAACAGGTTTGTGGGTTATAATCACTTTTATCCCACTTCTCCCTCCAGTCCAACCTCTGCCAAGATCTCCTTCACCTCCTGCAGGTGCACAGCAGAGCACAGCAAGAATCTTTGTGCTCAAGGACATGGAAAAACACCTTCCCTGGCAGAGCACGTACAGAAAATGCCTTGATAGAACAAAATTTCTATGATAACAGCATTTTAAAAATCCTGGGATAGTTTATCCCTATAGAAGACTAAAGGAGGGACAGACCCACGGCCAGCAGCAAACAGGACAGGGGAAGGGGCTCCAGTTCTGAGGAGCATCTTTTGACCTGTTTTCCTGAAGATAAAAAGAAGATCAGCTGCCTGGAAAAAGCCAGGTAACACCCTGGGAGGATGTTTCCCACCCCAGAGCACACAGAGAACTCCAGGGTTGTGCTGGAAGGTCGAGGAAAAGATTGGGATTCAAAAAATGCCACGCAATTCTCACGTGACTCATCTGCCTTTTGGAGGTCACCACCCCCAGGTTCTGTTGGAGAGTCTGTGGGAGGGTTAATGGGACCTCTCAGGGCTCTGGATAAATCCATGAGGAGCAGGAATAGTGTGGATGGTCCAAGGAACACAGGCACTGCTAAACCCCTCTCTCACAGATGAAGGCTACAGATGGGAACGCTGAATATCAGCTGAAAATGGATATATATTTATATTTATATATGAGAGAAATATATCTAAATATACACTCACAAATCCATGGAACCCACGGCCACAATAAAGCCGATTTTAAGGTTTTATCCATTTCCAAATAATCACAGGACAGCCTGAGCTGGAAGAGCCCCACAAGGGATGATGCAGCCCAAAGGAGAAAGGACAGATGGATATTTATGGTAGGAGCTTACTCATCCCAGTCAGAGACTTTTTTTCCACACTTCAGGGAGCACACCAAGCTCCATCCTGCTGAAAGCAGGAAGAATTTGGGGATGTTTGGCCATTATTTCACCTTCTCCTTGAGGCTGCCTGGAGGTGGCTGTGGGAAGGCAGACCAGGATCACCACGGCCTTGTGGTGGCCCCAGCCAGGAGCATTTCTGGGATGCTTCCAGAAGCCCAGCCCTGGCTCTGATGGCCACCTTGCCCAGCCCCTCAGCCCACCAGATGGTGCTCTCAGTATTAGTTAATTCCCAGTCCTTGATTCGGGCCTTTTCCTCCCGCTGAGAGGCTCCAGCACAGCGTTGGGTGTGGGGGAAAGAATCACCAAGCCCTAGTAAAGTCCCAACTGTGGTACCAGGGGCTCAGTCAGAGCAGAGGGAGGAACAGGAGGAGCCAAGGCAGTGGGGAACACAAACTCAACACTCAGGATGTGGAACATCCTTCCATGGGCCAGTGAGCTCCTTGGAAAACCCCTGATGCTCCATGTCCTGAAGGCCTCCTCCACAGGGGCACCTTTCTGGAGTTTTCCTGGGGTGCTCACTCACAGCCACGAGTGCTGGCTGGGGCATTGGTGGGCTGTGGTGTTTCTGCTCACCAGAGGTACAAAGTGTGCCCAGTTTTCCGGGCAGATGTTGGGATAACAGGGAGGGATCACACAGGGATCTCCATCACCCCACAAACCCAGCGTGCACCCACAGCCCTGATGAACTCCCCTTTATCTGGAGCCTTTATTGCTCCCCAGTTTTCCCCCAGAGGAATTCCTGGGGTTCCCACGCCCTCTGCAGACGGTGATACCCCTAATTAGTGCATCAGGCCTGCAGAGCCGGGCTAATTGTGGCATCCACCCTGAGGCTGCTCCTCGGGCCCAGCAGGGCAGCCTGCCCTCCTTTCATGTCCCCAGCTTAACAAGGCTCCCTTTAATTTCTCCCCAATAAAACCTGGGGCAAAGGGGAGCGTTTAATGCTCAGCTAAATAAAAAACACCAGCTTCCTGAAAACCCCAGTGCCTGCTCTGCAGCCATCCACGGGACGTCAGCAGCCAAATAAAACCTCCAGCACAGGAGCCTGAGCGCTGAGAGGACCAGCAGCTCACTATGAGGGGTTTTTTCCCCCCCAATAACGTGTTTTTATCGCTGGGAAGCCGGAAAAGGGAGAGCACATAATGAGTTTTGCTGCCTCCGAGCAGAGCACGGTGAATAACAGCCCATAAAGAGGGTTTACCACCCCAAATTGCCAGGCTCGGGAGCTTACTAAAAACCCTGTTCAAATGAGTGTGGGCAGAGCTGCCTGGCTGCCTGGAAATCACCATTTTCCTCGGGGCTGGAGTGGGAGAAAACCAGGAGAATCCAAGCCAGCTTCCTTCTGGCCAGAAAGGTTTGGCCAAAATCGCCCAAATTTGCGCGATGGTGCCGATTGTTTGCTCCACCCAGCTCTGTCCCACCAGCTCAGGGACTAATTACACAATTCCTAATAAAGCTTCTCCACACTAGGCAGGGTTAAGCCAGCTCTGGGATGTGTTTTTCCAGCGTCATGCCTGGAAAACCCTCTGGGGCTCAGGGCCCTTTGACAGGGAAAAAAATGCCACCACTGTGTCCCCAGAGCCGGACAAGTGGGATAACCCCTGGGAATGAGGCTGATGGAGGCTTTGTGGGTAAAGAGCCCCCATTCTCCTCCTACTCTCCCACATTCTCCCCCATTCTCCTCACTGCCCAGAAGAGCCACAGGTCGATTATGTCCAGTGGGATAAAATCCATCTTTCCTCATCTTTTGGGATGTGGAGTTGTGCCGGAGCATTTCCAACAGCCTTCACCAGAGAAACCCTGTGATTGTGTCACTTTTCCAGCCCAAAAGGGCCCAGGAAGGTGGGCAATGCTCAGGGAAAGAGAAAAAAAGCCCCTGGAGCATTCACTGCTCTGCTTTCAGAGCCCTGTTTTGCTGCCCATCCGTGGGATGTGGAGAGCATCTGTTCCCAGCCTGCCTTCCCTCATCCCACCTGAGCTGGCATCACTCTCCTCGGCACAAGCACCTCCCTCACTCCTCTGCCAAGAGCAAAGAGTGCTTTTTCTGCTTAGCCTGGACCAGAATCTCTCATCCCAGAATGGTTTAGGTTGGAGGGATGTTAAAGCTCATCCTGTCCCACCCCTGCCATGGACAGGGACACCTCCCACTGTCCCAGGCTGCTCCAAGTCCCAGTGTCCAACCTGGCCTGGGACACTTCCAGGGATCCAGGGGCGGCCACAGCTGCTCTGGGCACCCTGTGCCAGGGTCTCCCCACCCTCATAGTGAGATTTTTTCCCAATATCCCATCTAAGCCTACCCCAAGAAGTGCCATTTCTCCCTTTGGAGAGGCCAGCTCTGTCTCCCACACACGCTTTTCCATTTACAGCCAAAACAAAAAAAGCGTCAAAAAAAAGCTGGATTTCCATTGTTCACTGAGCCCTTTGATTTCTCTCCATTTTCCTTGCCTTTGTCTGTGTGGGAATGCACATTTGCAGCAGATATTTCATGTTTGCTGCAGTTGTTTAGGGGGTCCCTCTCCCTTCTGGGCCACCACGGGCTGAGAGCCCGGGATGGGAGATGGAACAGCCCTGTGCAAACCCAGCTCCATCTCTTTGAAGTCCTTGGGGTTCCCACAGCAGCCAGAAGTAATTAGGGAGCTAAAGGGACTGCAAGAGCCCTTGCTGGCTCCCTGTCAGCCCTTCCTGCTGGCTGGGAATAAGGCAGGGCTGAGCCAGTGTCTTGGAATTACGACATGAACATGGTGGGGCTGGCAGGCAGCTCTCCCTCAGCCCCACACCAAAGGCACACTGCTGTCCCATCAAGCTGGGTGGCTTTCAGCTCTGATTTCCTTCTCAGGCCAAGGAAAGGGTTGGATAAGGCTTGGAACAGCCTGTTTTGGTGGGAGGTGTCCCTGCCCGTGGGATGAGGTGGTCTCCAAGGTCCCTTCCAACCCAAACCTCTCTGTTTATGATTCTCCAAGGACCAGCCAGCAAGAATCACCATTTGTGCAGCTCCAGGGTTTCCAGGGAAAACCAGAACTGGGACATCAAATCCTCACTAAACCTCTTGATCTGTTGAGTGCTCCCTCTGCCATGGGGTGCCACTCTTCCCTCTGATCATGCAGCAGCTCCTCCATCTGATCTGGGAATTCTGCCTGCCTATTCCTCCCCTCTCTAGGAAGCAAAGTGGGAAAAGTGAATGGCCTACTGCTTAACGAGCCTACATTTCTTAATTACGTTGCTTAGCTTCCCCATTAATGGGTGCACCCCACAGTCAGAGTTGTCCCCTTCCCAAAGGCACAGCACCTGGAAAATCCCTTCTCCACCTCCGGACTGAGGTCCAGAGGGTGGCTGGAGGACATCACTTCCAGGTTGGACTAGATGACTTTAAATGTTCCTTCAAACCCAAATCGTTACTCTGGGGATATTTTGGAAGAAAAGGGTGCAAGGAATTTTAAATTTGCAGCCTGGAAAGGGTTTTCCCCTTCTAGGCATGGCTTTGGCAAACGTGTTCCTCTACCCCCGTTTCAATTCTCTTGCTCTTTTCCTCTCTCCTCCTTCCTCCCTCTTGATCTCATGGCAAAATTACTCTTTTCCATGCACTGTGGACATCACCAAAGTCCAAAGTGGTCTCTAATCCCACCTCCTGCTCAAAGCAGGGCCAGACTCAGAGCTGGATCCCAAATTTTGGATGTGCTCATGAGCTCTGTGTTATAATGTTGGGCACAGATGTGAGGGCAGGCTCTGTTTGGGGCAAACCACAAAAATTCCCACAGCAGTTTTTCAGCAGTAAGTTCCCATTCATCCAAATTCGTTTGACTTTGTGGGAGAATTTTGATTTTGAAGGAGTTGAACAGCAAAGTCTTTAAGTTCAGGCCCAAAAGCTTTGCTTCTTCTTTTTCCTATTGGTTGTTCCACCCTTTCCTTCCATTCTGCATGCCCATGGTTTGTATCACTTTTACCTGATGTTTACACTAAATTTTCCACTTCAGTCAGGTCACTCCTGTGTTTCTGACTCCATTTCACAAAAATGAAGGGTTTTTTCCACTCAGTGAAAAAACTTGGACTTTTCTCCCTCGTCTGGAACAAAAGCAAATAGGAAACTGTGAGGACATTTCATTCCATGAGACAAGAATTCCATGGTTTTGGACAGCTTTGGTTGCTGTCAAGAGGAAGGGAAAGCTGGCTGGGACAGCTTTGGAACTTCATCCAAAGGCTCCAAGCTGGCAGTGCATCCCCAAATCCTTGCATCCTCTGCCAACATCGTGAGGATGGGATCTCTCAGAGTCCCCTCAAAGAACTGGATATGCAGTTCCCAAAATGCCTGAGGTCTCTGCAGTTCTCCTGGGCTCCTTTTGAAGAATCCCAGCCTTTTCTTTTTTTTTCTTTTTTTTTTTTTTTCCCCGTTGTTTTTCATTCTGCTTCAGATAACCAGAGCGGGCCCCTTGCTCATTGTTCTCTGTGTCACCTCCCACCAAGAAAAGTGAAGGAGAGGGAGGGGAAAAAGCCACATGAAGATATTAAAACAAGCAACTGGAATGTCTACAGACTGGTGGGAGAGTTTATTCCTGATCCACATATCCCCATTTACTGCTGGACACAGCTCTTTAGCTATTTATGGCTGTTCTGAGCAAGCTCTCCTGGTTCCTGCTCAGCCCCAGCTGGAGGGTTGGCTCCTGCTCCACTTCAGTGGGGTGGGGAGAAAAAAACAACCCAAAAAAACCCTAAAAGAGAGTGCACAGAAGTGAGCAGAGCTTTTGGGATGGGCACATCTGGTCCCCAGGTGGGAGCCCAGCCTGGGGAAAGGCTGCTGACAGGGGGAAGCTGTGTGCTGTGGCTCTGGACAAGCTTCCCCCACGGATATATGAAGGATACCTGGACACATCCACCCTGTGTGTGTGTGTGTAAATACACACAGACATTCATCTTGGGCAAGAAGGAGCTGCCAGGGGTTTGTTGGTGTTGTTTTTTGGGGTTTTTTTTCTGAAGCTTGCAGACTCCTGGGAAGCACTGATTCATCGTGGAGCAGGGATGCTCTTCCCTGTGTGCTGCTGTGGGCAGACAGGAATTCCAAAACCCCCTGAGTCTGTCAGGAAAGGTCCTGAAAGCAGAATCAGAATGGCCTGGGGTGGAAGGGACCTCAAAAGTCACCTTCCACTATCTCAGGGTGCTCCAAATCCCATCCAACCTGGCCTTGGACACTTCCAGGGATCCAGGAAAACCTGTGCCAGGGCCTGCCCACCCTCCCAGGGCGGAATTCCTTCCCACCTAAACTTTTTTCCTGCCACTCCATCCCTTGTAAATAGTCTCTCTCCATGTTTCTTGGGGTTTACCTTCAGGCATTGGAAAACCACAAACCCTTCTCTTCTTTTGGCTGGGAAAAAATGGCAGATGTGAAGTGATAGATACATTTATGTGAACTGGGTTTTTTTTCCTTTTGTCAATTTTCTGACCTCTCACACGGAGCACACATTATGGTGATGGAAAAAACAAACCCTTTACCATCCAGGCAGTTCCCTGATGCCCAAAAACCAGAGCTGGGGTTGTCCTCTGGCCATCAAAGTCCATCCTGCTCTGCTCCCATGGAAAGGAGATGCTTGGAGGAGGTGCCTCCCCTTAATTTCAAACTCACCATGATGGTCTTAGAGGGCTTTTCCCACCTAAACAGTTTTGTGATTTACACAGATTTGAATTATTTAAACAGGTTTTTAGCAATTTAAATATTTTTCCCCCTGGTTTTTCAAATGACCTGAAAATGATCCCTCGATAAGGCCGTGATAAATACCAAGGAGTCTCAAATATGAGCAGTGGAAGCTGCCATTTGTTGTAGAAATAGGCAGGAAAAAAACCCCAATACAAGCCCAAATCCTCTATTTATCCCTAGCAAGCCCCAGAATGGTTTTCAACATTCTCTTAAAAGTTTTACAAGTCAAATCATTTTAGTCCAAACCACCGTATTTCTGCAGCATCTACTGACACTGAACACGCTGCCCAAATAGTGAACAGCACAGAGTCATTAGGGCTGGAAAAGACCCCTAAGATCATCAGTTCCATGGATGATTTCCTGCTGGCTTTTTCCAGGGGCAAGAGAATGGTTCCATAAGGGCACTAAAGGAAACATTTCCCAGGTATTTGGGGGGGGTTTATAGCACAAAACACCCAGTAAATGACAAAGACAACCTGTTGTTAAGAAGTTCCATAAGAATTGCATTTTCTTTTCCTTAGATCAGGCCATAACTCTTGAAACAGGAGGAACATTTCCTTGGCTGAAAGGAAAAATAAGGACTAAAAGGTTCTCAATGCTGAGATTTCATGGGATCCTTTGGGTCAGGAGGGATCCTAAGGCCCATCTTATCCCACCCCCTGCCATGTGCAGAACACTTTCCACTATCCCAGGTTGCTCCAAGCCCCATCCAGCCTGGCCTTGGACACTTCCAGGGGTGCAAGGCTTTGACCATATGCAAATGTCTTCATATTTTCAAAGGATATGCAACTTTTCCCACTTTTTTTTTTTCCTAGTGGGAAGCTTGACCCAGCCAAAAGCAGAAGCAACTGGATTATGCAGAAAGAACACAAGACTTGAGAAAATATCAGGTTTCCAGCCCCCTGCTCTGTGCTGTGCACAGATCTGGGAATCAGCAGTTTGCAAGACAGAGAAACTCCTGGGGATCATCCAAAATAAAATCGATTTTCCCATTGGAAATGGGCTGAAAACAGCTGCAAATCCAACCCTCTGGAAAAGGGGACAAAAAGCAGTTTTCTGGGACAAGAAGCCCCAGGTCTGGAGCTGTGTCCTGCCATTCTGATGTGGGAACCCAAACCAGAGCCCCTCCACAGGGCTGCTTCAGATGTGGCTGGGAAACTGCTGCAAGGGGCGGAATTTCCAGCGTTCTCCCGATTCCAAAAATGGCTGCCAGTCCCTGTTGGAGCCGAGGATCACGAGTCCCTCTAGCAAAACCTGTCAGCATCAAGCCCAGGACCATTTTTCAACACAGTCCCAAGCCTTTCTGAAAGCCCATTCCCAACCAAACCCCGCCATGGCAGTTTTCCATCGCTTTCTTGAAGCACAAAGCTTTGCATCCTTTTGGAAAATCTGGTTTTGGGAGGGAGAAGTTTCCTGCCTTGGCTTGGCTCCCCTTCCAGTCACTGCTGGTTTGAAAGATGCAAAATATTCCCATTTGCAAAGGGAGCAGGTTTTAATTACTCCCAGCACTTGGCCTGGGAGGGAAGAGCCAAACTGAAAGAGAGGAGATTTCAGTGAAACATTGGGAAGGAATTCCTCCCTGGGAGGGTGAGCAGCCCCTGGCTCAGGGTGCCCAGAGCAGCTGTGGCTGCCCCTGGATCCCTGGAAGTGTCCCAAGCCAGGTTGGACACTGGGGCTTGGAGCAGCCTGGGACAGTGGGAGGTGTCCCTGCCCATGGCAGGGGTGGGATGGGCTTTGAGGTCCCTTCCAACCCAAACCATTCCAGGATTCATAATAATCAGATAAGAAAAGGAATTCCTTGAGTATGATGATGCAAGCCAGGGCATGATGTCAAAAAATAAACCCAAAGCACAGTTTGGATTACAGGAATGTGCTGCAAAACACAAGGAACTTTTCTTGGGAGCCTTTTCTCCACCTGGGGTCTTTCCTCTCTTCCCTCCCTCCCCAGCCTGTCCCCCTGCAGGCAGGACCTTGGCCAAAGAACACTTCAGTCACATCTGAAGGGTAAGGCCTGCAAAGCAAGGGGGCACTCACATAGAGATTGGGAATCATTTCCTTGCAGGAAGGAGCTGTCCCAGTTTGTCTTCCCTTCCTTTTGATTGCACAGCTCAGATCAGGGAGAGGCAGGAAATTACACCGTCTTAGGAATAATAATAATAATACCAACAAATTAAAAAGGAAAGAGAAGAATATCAAGGAAAAGGAAATTTTTTCATTTCCTGCTAAAACCAATCCCACATCTTCTTTGAGGTTTCAAAGGCTTGGTTACACATTTATTATTTTTTGTTAACATGCTACCATGCCAAATTCCAGTTTGCATATCTTCCTTGTTTTTAAAGAAAACTTGGGCCACTACAAGAGGGGATGAATATTTTCACCCAGTTTAGTGTTTCAATATTAAAGATGGGTGGGTAGACACAACCAAAAGCCAACACCTGCCCCAGGATAAATCCCAAGCACTGCTGAGAGGAGCAACTGGGCTCCGGGTGTAAAATCATCACGGAATGGTTTGGGGTTGGAAGGGACCTTAAAATCCATCCAGTCCCACTCCCTGCCATGGACAGGGACACCTTCCACTATCCCAGGCTGCTCCAAGCCCCATCCTTTGCTCCAAGCATCCTCTGAGCCAAAGCAACCTTTTCTAGGGAATAAAACAGGAAAAAATGTGAAATGCCACGAAACACAGAATCCACGATTCCACAGTCATTGTTTGGTCAGCCAGCACGGAGAATCCTGTTGTCTTACCTCTGCTGCTGACAAAAACTGGCAGGGAAGAGGGAGAGAGCCAAGTTTTCTGCTGGATGGAGCTGAATTCTTTGCTCTCTGTGCTGCGCCGTGGTTGATGACAGCACCAGGTGGGTGAAACACGTTCATCAAAATGATTCATGCCTGGCTTTTGTAAGGAGATGCTCTCTGACAGGCTGTACCACGCTCAGCTCAGCTCCACCTGGATGGCCCTGGCACCGCTGCCTTCCCCCAGCTTGCACAGGAATTGGGTTTTCTCTGTGGCTAAGGCAGGTCAGGGTGTGCTGCACCCGTCTGTGTTTCAGCAAACAGGCAGAGAGCTGGCACAGAGCAGCAGGGAGCGGCCCCCAGCTCTCTGAGCAACTTTCCACAGCTGTCCTGTGCTGGAAAAAACAGTCCCACAAACCCTCTCATGCTGCTGCTGCTGCCTTGCGCTTCCCAAGGAGAGGAATGTGGTCTGAGCACCCCTGGAAGGGGGATGCCCCATCTCACAGCTTCTCTGAAACCCCTGGGCAATCCCCTGGCTGCTGCTGATGGTTCTCGAATGTCTCCCTGTAAAAGAAACACTCCCAGGCGTGGGATTTGTCACGGAATTAAGGGCTGGGCTTAATTAGGGCTGGGTGGCCTGGGGTGAGCCGGGCGTGTTCACCTGGAAAAGAGAAAGCTCCAGAGACCTCAGATCCCCTTGCAGAGCCTGAAGAGGATCCAAGAGAGCTGGAGAGGGGATTTCCACGAGCACGTTTTAAACCTCTGCCCTCTGGGGCTGTGACAGCCAGCAATGGCACAGCACAGCAGCCAAACTGTCCCCAGCCTTCCCCCCGTGCTCCTCTCCCTGCCCTGCTGCCCAGACCAGCTCCTGATCCCTCATTTTACACATCCCTCCCCCAAGGGAGCGCTCCTTGGATGGGAATCTTAGAGCAGCACCCACCAAAGCCTCTGTGAGCTCTGGCTGGACAAAACCCATCCCCGATCCCTGATCTGAGGAGCATCCCGGGGCTGAGGGGGAGGCAAAGCACCAGTTGTTCTCTTTTTGGTGTCACTGGAGATCAGAACAAAGCCAGGAGCACGGCAGTGTCCTCACATCCCCACCCAAGGACAGCTGGAGCACTGACACACCCCAAACCCTCTTAGGGTTTCCTGCCTGCCACGGGAGGGAGGGGTGGAAGAGCCAAGGCTGCCTGTGGGATGGTCCCTTTGGGATATGAAGGGTGATGGGGGAAGGACCATCTCCCCTGCATCCCAGAGACAGCCAATATCCCAGTTTCTCCCATTCTGGGTCTCTGCAGGATGGTGTTTATGAAACACTTGGTGGAATGGAAAATATCACCTCTGGTAGGGCAGCAGCACAGCAGCAGTGCACTTGGCAGCATCCACGAGGCCTGGCATTCCTGGCACATGGGGACATCCAGGAGCTTCAGTTTCAGGAAAGGGATGGGCTTGGCAACCCTTCAGGATTGCCAAATCAGGGGTAATCGGATTAGTCTTCATTCAAAGTATTTTGCCATGCATTTTCCACTTCCACACTAATTTTATCAGGTTTTCCACTCAGAAAACAAACCATTTCTTAAGGAAATGAAATGGAACCAAAAGCAAAACCCTTCTGCTTTCCTCACAAATCCTCTTTCCCCTTTCTCCAGTGGGGAGATGGAAAAATTATACAAGAGTTGGGAGGAAAAAGTGTTATTTAGGATAACAATTACTCCTCGTGAAAAACTGGGGAAAAAAACCCCAGAACTGAACCCAAAAGGGCTGAATTTCCATTCCTCTCCTGGGGTCACCTCCTCCCCTGCAGTGATCCAGGTATTTGGGCAGCTCCATGATTTAAGGGCTCAAACCCGAATTTCAGAGTTAAACCCGACAGGCAGAGGTGGTGGACGGGGGAACAGGAGGGAAGAGGGAATTGGATCCCTCCAAAGGGAGCTCCTGCCCTGTGGAAGCTGGGATGGCTGCCAGCCTCTGGCAGCTCACTGCTGCACAGCAGACCAGCTCTGGGGGTCTCCATCCAAGGGGATTTCAGCTTGGAGAGCCTCCATGCCCTGCTCTGGGCAGGGGGAGCACCCAGGGGTGGAGCACCTGGAGATGGGACTCAGTCACATCCCTGGGGAAGGTGAGAGGTGCCCAGGGCTGTTGTGGCACTGCACAGTGGCCCACAGCACCATGAGGATGATCCCTGCACGGCATCCAGACCTTCCTGCTGGTCTCCTCTGAGGCTTCCCAAGGGAAGACCACACAAAAGAAATTGAGGAGGGAGTCCAGGCCCGAGCAGGATCCCACCAGTCCTGCTTAAATTCTGATGCAGGATCCAGCTGGCCTCCATCCCAGGATGGGGTGTGTGAGTAAATCCAGTGGAACTCCAGGACATCCCTGGGGAGGGCTGGGCTGTCCCTCCTTACACAAGGGGACATCCCCACGGTGACACCACCAGCAGGTGGAATTCTGCTGCCCAAGGCTCTGGGCCAAGCCAGTGATAGCTGCTGCATCCATCCCTGGAAGAACCAGAGGGATTTTCCTGCCTGTCCCCCGTCCCTTTCTCGGGGTTTTCCATAACTCTCCACGCACCTGGAGGTCTCATTTCTCCCTTCTCTTTCAATTGCATGTCCCATTAACCACCTGCAGCTCCTGATCTGCTGAATGCTGGCTGGCATTCCCTGGCTGAGGAGGGAAACAGAGCAATGATCTCCATTGCAAAACTCCACCAGCTGTTTGTGAAATGCCTTCACTAGCAGGGAAAAAGAGACCGGGAAAAGAGCAATCCCTTGCTGGAGACAATTCCCACCCCAACACCCTCCTGGTTTGCTCTCAAATAAAGCAGAGTGGGAGAGTGGAAGGCTTCAAGGTGTGCCCAGCTCTGAGCTCTCTGCTGGAGCTGGCTCCCAAACTCCTGCCAGCCATGCCAGGGGCTGCTGGTCACTCCCACTGGGACAGCAGGGTCACTCTGCTGACCACACACAGCCCCACTGCAGGAAGGAAGGAAGGGCCACCCCTGGGGGCCAGGAGATCTCCCTGAAGTGGGATCTCAGCAAGGTGTGGATGTTTGGATACCCAGAGTCCTGGAGATGATCTGCCTTGGCTCCAGCAGTCCTCCCAGGCCAGCTCTGCCCACAATAAATTAATTTAGCCAACACTCCTTTCAGAGTTCCTCAGCCCCATCCCCAGGGAGACCACTCCAGTGAGATTCAATGTAATCCTGCCAGGAATGAAGGCTCTCCTTGGCTTCTCCCCAAAGGGATGGACAGCAGAACCCTGAGCAAGGGAGCCCTTTGCAGTTCACCTCTGCTTCACCACCCTCCACGAGGAACTTGGCCATAAAATCCTCTCCCCTCCCCAGCCCAGCCCCCGTGGGTCGTGTGGGGCATCCCAGAGTCCACCCAGCTCTGCTGCAGAGCATCCAGCCCCTGACAGAAACAACAACTCCTTCAGGAGAGACCCTGCTCCTCGCCAGGAAGATGAGCAGCGGGAAAAAAATTCCATACGTGCCAAGTGAAGAGTGAGGTGGATAACCAAGAGCCAAAACGATGGATCACAGAGGGAAACATCCCACGGGGTGAGAGATGAACACCTCAAGAGCTTTTTGCTTTGCTGAAATGCAAAGGTAGGAAAAAAGAAGCTTGAGGCTTGTCCCTACACAGCTGCCAAGCGTTCAAAGTGCCCCTGAATGCCGTGTCCATCTTCCAAACCTTCCCAACATCTGCCCTCAAAGGAATCCAGGAGTGCCTGTGGTTTCATACCTGTTTGTGCTGGAAAGAGCACTTCAGCTTTGTGCACAGAATTGGGTTTTTCTGGCTGTATTTCCACCCTTGGAGCCTGATCAGAGGTTACCCAGGCAATTTTACAGAGGTGAACTGAGCATTAATGTGACATAAAAAAAAAAGATTTGTCACATGAGAATTGCAGCAAGCCCTGGCCCAAGATGCAGAAGCTGATGGATGCACCAACTACTAAAGCTCTTTTCTGTGTTTCCTCCTGTTCACAGATATTAAAGCTCCCTTTCCTCACCTCCAGCCTGTTTTTATCCCTGCTAAGAAGCTGCCTTGACACCTGGTGAAAGGACAGTGGAGTGGTGGAACAGGAGAGCAGGCATCCACAATAATGAATGATTAAAACAATTTCTCTGCCCCTCAGAGTCTGAGGAACCTGACAAAAAATTCTTCCAGGTGGGTTTAGAACTGCAAGGGGTGACAACTGGGCACAGATAAGCACGAGAAAAAAGGCATGAGAACACTTTGGGAATGAATTCATGTGCTCAGCCACCACCAAGCCTTCTCCCAGGAGCCCCAGGGCCCGGTTTTCCTGCCTTTGATTGATTTTAATCACCATGTTGACTTGTCCCCAGCAAGCACCCCAAACTGCATTGTGCCTGGCCTCCCTTGGGTCCCTCCCATGGGGTTTTCAGGGGTGGTGCCACCCAGCCAGATGCTTGCAGCACCTTCTGACAGGGAGTACATATTTTCCTTTTATTGGACATGCTGGCCAGAGAACCCATGTGGAATGTAAACTCTCTGTGGGGTGATATATATATATTTTCCCTCTCTGTTTATAAACACAGGGAGTCCAGTTCTTCCCTCACCAGGGCTGGATGAGCCCAGAATTTATCAGCACTGGGGAACACACTCCTGATTTACACGGCAGGAAGAGGGGACATTGTTTGCAGAAGAAAACAAAAATTAAAATTAGGCAACTCCCATTTGCATACAGGTTTGAATACACGTGCAGCACGATGTTTAGGTGCCTTGTAATAAACAGGCTTGCCTCAACACCCACAAGAGCAAACCTGAAATCCAGAGGGGGAATCAGGGAAGAAAATCCCTGTGTGCTCCCCCGAGGGAAGCCAGGCTGCTCAGAATTGGAAATTCTCTTGGGGCTGAGCTCCCACAGTGATGGATTTCCTGGCCCCAGCCCTGCTGTTGCTGTTGAAACAACACAAACCCACTGGTGGCAGATTGAAACAGCCTCCACACGCGTTTGCATGCACACATTTATAAACAGGCAGGCATAAAGAGGAGGGAGAGATGAATATCTGCAGGTCACAAGCGGGCAGCTTTAGGAAGCTTTAGGACACGAGGGAGGATTGTGTTTAGGGCAGGATTTCCGCCTTTGTCCCTCCAGGGTGAGATCTCCAACCTCTGCCCCCTGTCCCAGTGGGGCCAAAGGCTGCTTTGGGCACAAACCCCTGCACAGAGGGGTCACCCTTTCACCCTCTGGCAGGGAATTCACCCCATTTGGGGTGGCTGTGGGGCTCTGACCCAGCTCAGCCCTGCCTGATGGGGCTGCAGAGCTCTGCCAGGCTGCTGCTCCTCTGCCACGCTGGTGTACAGGGCTGATGGTGACAACTGGCCAGGGAAAGAGTCCATCAGTGGTGGCTGCATCTCCTTCCCTCCTCCCTGGCTCCACCTGGAGCCCAACAGCTCCTGTGGGAGATGAGGATCTGCCAGCAGCAGGAAAAGATGGATACCGACACCTTCCCTGCTCTGGAGCGTTCCTTTGGGGAGGCAGTGCCAAGGCACATGGAAGCACAGCCTCCCTGCCTGCCAAGCCCTCCTCCAGGCCAGCCCCCAAATCCCTGCTGGGTTCGAGCAGCAATGCCAGCCCTGAATCACAGAAATTCCTGTCATAAACCTCCGGCAGCCTGGCTTGCACCCGGGATTCTGGGGGATGACAAATGCCTGCCATCTTCCTGGGAATGGAGAGCCAGCCTGCCTGCCTTCTGTCCCTCCTTCCTTCCTGCCTGCCTTCCTGCCTTCTATCCGTCCTTCCTTCCTGCCTTCTGTCCCTCCTTCCTTCCTGCCTGCCTTCCTGCCTTCTGTCCGTCCTTCCTTCCTGCCTTCCTGCCTTCCTTCCTTCCGTCCGTCCTTCCTACCTTCTGTCCGTCCTTCCTTCCTTCCTGCTTTCCTTCCTTCCTTCCTTCCTTCCTTCCTTCCCATCCTGCCTTCTTTCCTTCCTTTCCATCCTGCCTTCCATCCTGCCTTCCTGCCTGCCTTCCTGTTTCTCTCACCATTCCATACTGGCTGGAAGCAAGTGTGGGACAGAGATGTGAGGATAAAATCTCCAAACCACAGCAGGATCTCTATTTGTGATACTCCTCTTCTTTTTTTGCAGCTGTCTCTCGATGCTAGCCCAGGCCCATTTTCCCCTCCAGCTCCAGGGAGCAAGGAATCCTCCCTGGATGTTCAATGACACCACAGGGCAGAGGATGAGCTGGACAGTGGCAACTGCTGTCACAACCCAAATCCTGTACTGTCACCCAGAACCTTTGGATAGCTCCTCCCAAGGGAAAGATCAATTATCCCACAGCATTCCAGGGTGTGCCAGGAGTCCCTGGCATCCAGCCTGTGCACCAGGGACAGGGTGCATGTGCAGCCTGAGGGGTTTTTTGGCTTTCCTGAGTGATCCAGGCCGGGTGGGGGAGCAGGGGTGCAGCTCCCTGCAGTGCCCTGAGCACCCCTGGAGAGGTGGCAGGAGCAAAACGTGCTGGGAAAGCCACAGGAAAGCTGCTGCAGGAAGGAGTTTTCTCCAGCTTAAGAAGCATAAAATCAAAATCCTTCCCTGGACAATGTGTCTTTTGTTTCAGGAGGAAAGTAGTTCCTGAAAAAGCAAAGTTTTTTCTGTTGGGAAGCCTGAATGGCCGAGCCCTGGGAGCCTGCTGAGCTCACTCTCCACAGCCACCGGGAGGAAGGTGAAGCTGAAATGCTCCATCCAGGAAAGGAAAACAAAACCTGTTTGTTCCCTGCCCATTTTCCTGCTCTTTTTTTTCTCTTTTTCCCCTCTCCTGCTGCAGTCATCCACATGGGGAGCAGGGTTTTTCCTTCTGGGCTCCACCTGCCCCCACTCTGGGCACCCTTTCCCTGCCCCATCCAGCCCTGTTGGTGTCCCTGACACCTTTTCCCTGGAAAACCTCCCAACAGAGAGCACAAAGCCCAGCCAGCCAACCATTCCCAGTTCAATGAGCACAACCCTCCTGATCCAAACCCTCTGGCCAGGCCAGGAGAAAGAGCCACAGCCACGGGATGGATTCCCTGATCCCAGAGAAAAGCAGCCAGCTGCTGGAGACAGGCTGACCTCCTGGGAACCAAGGGTGCAAGGCTTCAGGAGGTTTGTCCAGGGGGTGAAATGAGCTGCACCACCCCCAAAAAAGCCATCAGGGCTTTTACCAACAGCAGCAGCAGCAGCAGAGTGCAGGGCTGGGCTCCTCACCCAGGGCTGCTTTAACTCAGACACAGCAGGAAGGAGGAATAAGAGAAATAAAATCGTTTGCTGTTTTTGTTGGCTCCCTTTCTTGCCAGGTTAGTGAGTTAAATCAGGGGCTGACAAGTGCTGAAGCCAGCACTAGATAAACAGGGAGAGCAGGATTAGGGCAAGGATGATAAAAAGGGGGAAATCTCCACCTCTTTTTCTTTAAAGACATTGCATTGTTAGATCGCTTCCAGCTGCCTTCCCCAGCCCAAACCCTGGGAGCCAGGATGGCAAGGAACAGCTACCAAAGGCAGCAGCCAGGAAAGGCAGAGATAAAGAGAGAAAATAATCAGAGCCAAACACAACCTGCCCGAGGGTCAGAGCAGGGCTGGGCAGCCTGAGAGCCTGATAAAACCATCCAGAAGAGATAAACCAAAGGGGGCTGGCTGGAACCACTGCCTTGGGCCCCCAAAACCCAAATTGCAGCCCCAAACCCTCCTCTGTGGGAGGAAGGAGCACAACCTGGGGAGCCCAAGCACTCCCCTCCTGATCCATCCTCCTGGGATGACAGGGAGCTGACACCTGAGGATGAGGATGATGAGGATGGAGACGGCCTTGCACAGGCTCCTGGAGCAAAAAGGGAAGGCAGAATCCAACAGTTATCCCTCTTCCAGGTTCTGGCATCCACATGGGAGACAGACAAGAGTGAAATAAGTCTTCTCCAAGGGGCTGGAGACAGGAGAGGCTCTCTTGGAGCGCTTCCTCCCATGGACAGGATTGCTGAGCTGGACTCAAAGCTGCAGCAGGGACTGCTGGGGAGAGGCAACACAAAAATGATGAAATGAAAGGGAAAATGGTGAAATACCTTCAGAGATAAAGCAGAAGGGAATAATTCTTCTGGGAGCAGATTGTCTCCATCCAGCTTCCCTGGCTGCATCCAGTGAGGAAGGACAGGCCCACAGCTGCCTCCACCTCACAAAATCCCTTTTCCCTTCTCCAGACCCAGCAGCTCCAACATTCCCACCTGTGCCTACCTCCAGCAGGCTCCTCCTCCTGCAGGAGCTTCAGGGGTGGGGAGCACCACATTTTTATTTATGGGCAGAAGGAACCCCCACCCCAGGTTCCCATCCCAGGTCTGGTCCCCACAGCTGAGGTCCCACTGCTGCTGCTGAGCATCTCTTGGAGCACCTGAGGTGGGTCTTGGACACCCAATGCCCAAAGGGATCTTTTCCTGGGTGATTTTAGGACTGGACAGGTTCTTTGTATCCCTGGAAGATCCCCAATTCCTGGCACAGATCCCCCAGGCCATTATTCCATCCCCCTTTGTCCTGGGGAGGAAAATGGTGCCGGCCTGGGCCAGGCTGGGAGAAACCACTGGAGCCAGATCACACTTCCTCACCCTGGAAATGATTCCCTGCTGCATCCCCAGGGATGAAACACCAGCGATTCCCATCTCACCCAGGAGAAAAGTGAAGAGCCAGACACCTCCTCCCTTGGTAGAGGGAGGCAGAGTTTATAAAACTGCAATCAGTGCAAGCACAAATCACACAGAATCAGCCAAGAGTAGGGAATTGCTGTCAGAATTTCTCTCTCTCTTTTTTTTTTTTTTAAAGCAATTTAAACCCACTGTGGCTGCTGAGCCTTCATAAAAGCTTTCCAAGCCTTGATTTCAGTGCTGTGTGTCACCACAGAAGACACAGGAGAGGCAGCGAATTCCCCCGAGTTAATTTGAATTATGCCACAGAACAGATGTGTGCTCTGGAGCACGGAGAGAACCCTGTTCCTCCCCTGTCCCATTTCCAAGCAGCTCCTGCCTCATCCCATTAGCTCTTCTCATCCCACTGCACCCCCTGACGTGACATAACCACTGCTGACACCCTGACACATCACCAGGGCTGCACGGGGCTTGGGAAGGGCAGCAGTTTGTGCTGCAGCTTTGGCGGGGAGCTGTCCTGAGTCTGGGAAGGGAGAGATTCCCTTTCCCGGGGCAGCTGAAGTCCTGCAGTCAGGCAGATCCCAGGGATGGAGGTGGGGCTGGTGGGTGAATCCTGTGGGATTTCACCCCCAGCCTGTGGGAGCAGGCACAGGCTGAAGCAGGAGCTTGGCAAGGAGGATGAAATCATTCCAAACACCCAGCCTGGCCTCCTGTGTCTGGGGGAAATGCCCCCCCAGCCCAGCCAGGAGGAATCTGCCCCTGCAGGATGGATACCAACCCAGGGCAGAGCTGAGCTGAGCACACAGGCTCCTTTGGAGACGCCTCCTCCCCTGGTTAAACCCTTTTTATCTTGGGAAAGCAGCGATTTGGTGCCCATTTCCTGATTTCAGGGGTGCCCGGCTGGGCCTGCTCCTGCTGGGGCCAGAGGATCCCAGGACCTCAGAAAGGTTTGGCTTGGAGGAATCCCTGCAGCTCATCCCACCATGGGCAGGGACACCTTCCACTCTCCCAGGTGGCTCCAAGGCCCATCCTGGACCATTCCCAGGGGTGGGCATGGCCTGAGGACACCTCTGCATGGAGCTTTTCCTTCCCACTCCTGCCAGGCTGAGCTCAAACCACCACAGCCACGGAAAAAACCCTGACATTGATTTTCCTCAGTTCTCCTCCCCTGGAACACGCCAATCCCCCCTCTCAGCCCTCCTCTCTCCATTTCTGTTGTTTCCATGGCTCAGACCGACCCCAAACACACAAAGTCCATCTGCACACAGCCCCTCTTCTGGGGCAGGGCACCTTTGGGGTCCCCCCGAGCTGCTCTGGGGAGAGCTCAGCACAAGGTGAATTTTCCAGATGTGGGTCACTCTCTGCATCACATCCAAGGGAAAGGGAAAAAAAAAAAAAAAAACCCAGCCCAATTTTACAGCATTTCTGGAGAAGGAATGCAGGGAATGTGTCATAAACACTCCCCCCCAAACCAAGGAGGGGGTAAATGAGCCCTGAGTGTTTGAAACACTGGACTGGGAATTACTGGGGGAAAAGTGGAGCCTCTTTCTCAAATTTTTGTTCTTCCCATTCCTCAATTTCTTTTTTGTTGTATTTGAGAAGATCAGGGAGGTTTTTTCTCTGCCTGCCTCTGCTGCCGTGCCCCAGAACAGGCAAACAAGGAAAATCAATCCTGTGGCTGTGTATTGATTGTCACTGGCTCCAGCATGGCTCCACTCCAGGGGATCCCAAACCATTCCCAGGGGGACACTCTGCAGAGCACCTTTCTGCCTGTCACATGGGAGCTGGGCGTTTTCCCACCTTGGGAAGATCTTTAACCAAAAAACCCCAAACAAACAACAGCCCCCCACCTCCCAAACCCCCCCAAAAACAAAAACCCCCAAAACCAAAACACCAACAACGCCCCCCCCAAACAAACAAATAAACAATAAACAAAAACAAAACAAAACAAAAACAAAAAGAGAGAGAGAAACAAACAAAGCACCCAGCAGTTTTTCTTCCCCTTAGTGAAAATATTTTAAGGATCCCAGCTGAAAGAGCCAAGCCTGACAGGACACATTGCACGAGCTTTTCGTGGCTTTGGCTCCTGGGTGAGTGAAGGAATTCCCTCAGAATGCTGTTTATGCTGTTTCCCCTGCACAAAACCACTGAATGAGCAGATTCTCCCTGCTACGTGCAGGACACCACTAAGCAAAAGCCATACAAACCGTTCCTATAAAACCCCTCAGGGCTTGGTTTCCCCTCCTTGACCCCCCGAGCCCATCAGCTGCTCTGTCTGCTGAGAGGAGCAGGGCTCTCCTCCACACAGCCCGCTGTCAAAACCCTGCTCTGCAACATCCAGGGGGAATCAGGGACCAGCTGGAAACAGGGATCCCAAAGAGCATCTGGAGATGCTCCAAGGGCAGGCTGGGCAGGGCTTGGAACAGCCTGCTCCAGAGGAGTGGGTCCCTGTCCATGGCAGGGGGTGGAATGAGGGGATCTTCAGGTGCCTTCCACCCCAAACCATCCCAATTCCATCCCAAACTACCCCAATTCCATCCTGAACCACCCCAATTCCATCCCAACCACCCCAATTCCACCCAAACCACCCCAATTCCATCCCAACCACCCCAATTCCACCCCAAACCACCCCATTTCCATCCCAACCACCCCAATTCTATCCCAAACCATCCCAATTCCGTCCCAAACCATCCCAATTCCATCCCAAACCACCCCATTTCCATCCCAACCACCCCAATTCTATCCCAAACCATCCCAATTCCGTCCCAAACCATCCCAATTCCATCCCAAACCACCTCAATTCCATCCCAAACCACCTCAATTCCATCCCAACCACCCCAATTCCGTCCCAAACCACCCCAATTCCATCCCAACCACCCCAATTCCATCCCAAACCACCCCAATTCCACCCCAAACCACCCCAATTCCATCCCAACCTCTCTGGGATTCTGCAGCTGCCTGGTGTTCCAATTTTTGGGATGCTTTTCCCTGAGGCTGGCTTTAAAGAGCAGCAGGGACAATCGAGGGTTACCAGTTGAAGTGTTTTGTCCAGACCAGCATTACCAGAATGACCTGAAGCGAGGGTTGCATTAAAAAAAAATGCCTTAATTTAAAAAATACAGGTCAGAACCAGTTTAAGCTCCCAACCCCTGGTTATATTCCTTAATTAAAAGGCTTGGGCACATCTCTCAGAGTGATGGATGAGTCTGGGGCCCTGTGACCCCCCCAGTTCCAGCACATTTCACGTTTCAGGTGGAACCAAACCCCTCCTTACCCCAACACCATCACAGTTCCCTGCTGGAGGAGGTGAACCCTCCCCATGGACATCAGCAGAGTGACCCTGCTGGAAACACCCACCTGATATCTGGGCAAAAGTAAAAAAAAAAACACTAAAAATGAACAAAAAACCCAAAAAAAGCAAACAAGCAAGGAAGACACACACACAAAACAAACAAAAAAAGCAACAACAAAAAACTAAAGCCAAACAAAAAACCAAACAAAAACCCCCACAAAACTCCCCCCTCAATTGTTCTACAAAAGAATTGAGGCAGAGCATGAGGAAGTGTCAGGAAATTGGGTGAGGAGCTGAGTCTCTCACCCTGGATGGATAAAGACCTTCAGCCCTGGAAAGGAAGGAAAACGAGACTTTACATTGCAGTTTAGGTGCCAGAAAACAGATTGCACCCTCAGGAAAAGTTTAAACCCTTCCCCCCCAAAAAAAACCCCAAGCCACCAAACAAACAAAAAACCCCAAACCAAATAAACACTTTAAAAATATTTTTAATAGATTTTATAAATTTTAATAATTTTAATAAATTATTTTTATATTATTATATTTGTTTATAAATACACAATTAAAGAACAAATATATTAATTGTATTATATATTATATATTATATATGGTATATTTTATATTATTTATAATTTTATTATAGAATTCTTTTCTCTGTTATTATATTTATTTATAAATTATTATAATTTTTATAATTTTTTAAAAACTTCAGTATAATCCATTGCACATCCAAATAACTCACATATTTGATTTATCTACTGGCCCAAGTAGCGATTTTGCTCCACAGTTTGCAATTCCTTTGGGAAAGCAAACAGGTAACCTGACAGAGAAAGTCACAAACAGGAGAAGGCTTTCCAAATTACAGGAAAGCCAAAAGCATTTCCTTCAAAACAAAAAGTTCACTGCTTGGCTGTTCCAGCAGGCAGGAAAACTTAGGGGATGTTCCATAGATATTTTGGATAAAATGGGACGGGGACGCTCCTAGGGACCCAAACCCCACAAAGATTATTTTATATATAACATTCTGTGTGTTAGTGTGGGCTTATCTTTAAACTCTGTGCCCTTGCAGAGAGCTAGAAAAGGCTCCAGGATTTATTCCCTTCCTGGTTGTTCACGGAATTCTTCTGGATTTTCTGTTGGCTGCTTTGTTCTGGGTCCGTTTTGCCGTCTCCATTTAAGGCCGTTTTCACCTCATTTGCACAAGGAAAACAGAGGAGCTCAGGGCCCCGTGAGAGGTTCCTCACCCCCTTTAGTGCCAAGAGGCAGCACCTCCTTTTGGAGAGCATCACCCTAAACCAGCCAGCAGCCCCCAAAACCACCAGCATCCCCCAAAAAAACCCATTGGGGGAAAGCATCCAAGAGGCAGCATCTCCTTTTGGAGAGCATCACAGTGAGCCAGCAGCATCCTACAGCCAGCAGCCCCCAAAACCACCAGCATCCCCAAAAGAAAACTCCAAAAACCAGAAAAACTCCAAAAACCAGAGGGGAAAGCAACCAAGAGGCAGTATCTCCTTTTGGAGAGCATCACTCTGAACCAGTGGCATCCTCCAGCTTTCCCCAAAAAACACCAGCATCCCCCAAAAAATCCCATGGAGGGAAAGCAACCAAGAGATAGCTGCTTTTGGAGAGCATCACCCTGAGTCAGTGGCATCCTCCAGCCAGCAGCCCCCAAAAACACCAGCACCCCCCCAAGAAAAACCCCCAAAAATCAGGGGGAGAAGCAACAAAGAGCATCAGAGCATCCTATGGGGTGAGGGAGAGAGGAAGAAGAGCACTGAGGGCTTCAGTTCAAAACTCTGCTTTGGTGCCTGTGCTTTAAAACCTTCTGTCCTTGCGTTGAGGGTGACAAGCTGTGCTCAATAAACTTTCTGAACTGCCTCTTTGAAAGCCAGGAACTGAAAAGGAAGAACCCAAACACATTTCTGTTTGAAATTCTGGGATTTTAAACACTGCCCCTGCCCTGAGGGAGACCAGGGTAGTGCCCCGGGGGGAAGCTGATCCCTGGGGCTTCGTGGCTCATCTTGGGCATTCTGCAAAATAAAACACCATGGAATGATGCTGAGCCCCAAAGGGAATTTCCAGGAGCTTCACTGGAGCCTTTTGCTCTCCAAGTGCCACCCAAGGGAGCAGCAGCACTGACACCTCCAGGATTTGCCCCACAGATCTTCTCCAGGCAGGAGATCCTCCAGATCGCTGCTGCTGGGGAGGATTTCCTCCTCTGCCTGCAGAGCCCCTGCTCCTGCTGCCCCACACCTGGCTGTGCACCTAGGTATTTGTGGAAAATCAGGAGGATTGTACATTTTCACTGGAACATTGGGATTTGTGGAAAATCCTGAGGATTGCAGATTTTCCCTGGTACATTTGGATTTGTGGAAAACCTCAAGGATTGTACATTTTCCCTGGTACATTTGGATTTGTGGAAAATCCCAAGGATTGTACATTTTCCCTGGTACATTTGGATTTGTGGAAAACCCCAAGGATTGTACGTTTTCCCTCATCCAGCAGGCACAGCACAGGCAAAACAAGACCTGTGATGTGCCACACTTAAATTTTGCCTGACTTTGCTCAGCCCTTGGCCCAGCTGAGGTAAAACCCAGGGTACAAAGTGACTCCAGTTTGGGTTTTTTTCCTTGGAGATGTGGTGCCATCCCTGTGGAAGCCCTTGCAAGGCTCAGTGCTTCCCCCTGAGCAGCCCCAGGAGGAGAGCCCAGCCACCAAACCAAGGCTTCAGCACAATTCCCATGGAAATCCTGCTCTTCCAGTGGCAGGGTTTGATTTCTTGGGGTGATAACCCATAATCTCATTATCTTGGCTCCTTCAGATGAGTTTCCATCATCAGGGGCAGGTTTTCCAACACCAGAGACAAGACAGGTTGGAGACAACCAACAAGAAGTCAGGATAAATAAGCCCCTTCCCAGAGCCATGATCATTTTTAATTCAGCATATATATATTAAAAAAAAAAAAGTTGACATCCTTCTTCAGACATTTCACAGCTTTCAAAGCATCGATTTTTCAAGTCAGCTTGTTTGAAAGTCTCATTATCAATAACTTCAAGTTCCTGCTTTAAAAAGAAAAAAAAAAAGGCAGTTAAAATTTACTTTGACATTAACACAGGCAAAAAAAATGCTTTTAAAATGACACCTACTCTACCTTGGGGAAAACCCCAAAAGTCTACATTTTGAAGCCACGTCTGAATTCAAATTATTCTCCTTTTCATATGCAGAAAATACTGGGGATTGACACCAGAGTGATTGAAACCAGAGTTTCAAACGAGTCTTTTGTAAGGTGAAGTGCAGACAAAGGAAAATTGACTTTCAGAAAAGGCTACATTTAACAGATAAAAACAACACCATAAAATAGGTGCCACCTGCAACCAGCAAAGTGAGCTCTGAAGGGTATAAAATGGTGAGGCAGAGCTCAGAAGACATAAAAACAGAATTGCTATTTACGTGGAAAATCGGGATCTCTGTCCCCAAGCTCCTGTTTTGTCCCTGTAACTCTGCAGAGTTGCCCCAGTTCAGGTCCCTGCAGAGCCACTAGGGAATATTTCCCTGCAGAGGGCAGGAACACAGTAATTCCCTCTCCCTTGGCAAGCTCTGCTGGGATGCTCAGCCTGAGCGGGGCTGTGCCAGTGGAATCGGGGGTGTGCAGGGAATCCAGCCCCTGGCAGGGTTTGCCAGCCCAGCCTCGCTTGTTCACCACGGAAAATGCTCTGCTTTGGGCGTGAGTTCAATGTTCTCCTCCCCAGCAAAGTGTGCAGACACTCTCTGTCTCTCTGCAGCCTCCAGAATCTGGCACCCTGGAAAAGGAGGCAAGGCAATGAGGCAGAGCTCGACAGATTTTTACTGTGGGGAAAGAAAAATTAAAAAAAAAAA